>CM038215.1:135528743-136057082 GCA_021442155.1 Cymbidium sinense | reverse complement strand
GGTTTAGGGCTGTAGGTTCCTTTTTTTTTGGGTTTAAGGTTAGTTTTAGGGTTTAGAGTTAGGGTTTTTTTTCATTTTTTTATTTTATTTTTTTATTTTTTAAAATTAAGTTAATTGGTAGGCTTAAGTTTATTTAGTTTATTTTTTATTTATTTTAATTTATTTTATTTTTTATTTTTATTTATTTTTATTTTTATTTTTAGTTGGTTTAGTTTATTTATGGAGTGTAATTTTAGTTGTAGGGTGTTATGACGTTAGGTGAACAAGTCATTAAAAAGTTTAAGTGATTCAAATATTTAAGCTCGATTATTTAAAATGATTGTGAAATAGATGGAGATGTTATTAGTAGAATTCAAGTCGGATGGTTGAAGTACATTTGTGTGATAGAAAAGTACTGCTTAAACTTAAAGAAAAATTTTATAAGATGGTGGTAAGACCTGCAATGATTTATGGTGAAGAATGTTGGCTAATAAAAGAGAAGAATGATATTAAGTTAAGTGTTGCAGAGATGAGGATGCTCAGGTGGATGAATGGCTTTACTCTTAGAGATAAAATGTGAAATGTGTTTGTACAAGAAAAAGTTAGAGTAGCTCTAGTGGCAGATAAAATTAGAGAGAGTGGCCTTAGATGGTTTGGCCAAATAAAGTCTGCTCAATGACCTAGGAGAGTAGATGCATTAGATTTTCCTTATGTTAAGAAAGGTAGAGGTAGACCTAATAAGACAAGGTTAAGATGTATAAGAAATGACCTTAGTATACTTGAATTGAATGAGAATTTGACACATAATAGGATATAATGGAGACGAAGGATTCATGTAGTTGACCCCACTTAGGGAGATAATGGCTTGTTGTTGTTGTTGTTTAGTTTATTTATTTTAGGTTAATTTATTTTTATTAAGGTTTTTTATTGTAGTTTGTTTTTTTAGGTTTAGGTTTAGGTTTAGGTCTATTTTTTAGTTTAGTTTTATTTTTATTTTATTTTTTAAGTTTAGGTTTTATTTTTATTTTTAGGTTTAGGTTCAGGCTTTTATTTTATTTTTTTAGGTTTATGTTTTAGGTTTTTATTTTAGGTTTATTTGTAGGTTTTTTTAAGTTTAGGTTTAGGTTTATTTTTAGCTTATTTTAATTTATTTAGGGCTAAGGTTTAGGTTTTATTATTTTAGTTTTGTTTATTTTAGTTTAGGTTTAGGTTTTAGGTTTAGGTTTTCAAGTTTAGGGTTTAGGTTTATTATTTATTTATTTAGGTTTATTTTTAGGTTTAGGTTTTATTTAGTTTTATTTTTAGGTTTATTTTATTTTATTTAGGATTAGTTTTACTTTATTTAAGTTTTATTTTTCAAATTAATGTTTTTATTTTAGTTTTGTTCATATTTTTTTTATTTATTTTTAATTTTATTTTAATTTAGGTTTTAATTTATTTTATTTTTAGGTTTTATTTAGTTTAGGTTTAGGTTTTAACTTTTTTTTGAGGTTTAGGGTTTAGGGTTTAGGGTTTTGGGTTTTGGGTTAGTTAAGGGTTTAGGGTTTAAGGTTAGTTGAGGTTTAGGGTTTGGGGTTTATGGTTTAGGGTTTAGGTTTAGAGTTTTAGGGTTTAGGGTTTAGGGTTTTAGTGTTTATGGTTTAGGGTTTAGGGTTTACGGTTTAGGGTTTTTAGGGATTAGGGTTTAGGGTTGATCGTTTAGGTTTTAGGTCTAGGTTTTAGTTTATGGTTTAGGATTTTTGGTTTTTTTATCTGAGAACAAATTCAAATTCAACATTTCTTCTTTTTAATTTCATCAACCAAGTAACACACCAAGTTTTCTAAGACACAAGCGATGACATAGATGAAAAATGAGCATGCATAGAGCAAATCAAAAACCTTAGATAACTAGAACCGTCTCTACTGTAAAGACACAGTTCCATAAGCAATAGATCGGATAGACCATTCTTTAGTTTCTCCAGTTCACTTCAAAACCTCCCTGTCCTCTCGAGTAGCAGGATCCACCATCATATCCCCGATCTCTCCCTCCGCCACCAGCAAGGTTTTAACCTCTGTCATACCTCCTGCATCCATAACCACCACTGCTTTGACCACCACCTCCATATCCACCATCACCTCTAGATCCCCCACCACCACTGCGATAACTGCCGCCTCCACCTTCACCTCCACAGATCTAGATTGAGCCTGGTTGACGGTGATGTTCCTGCCGTCAAGGTTCTTCCCATTCTTAGGGTTTTAGTTTAGGTTTAGTTTTATTATGTTTTAGAGTTTTGGTTTATTTTTTAATTTATTTAGTTAATTTAGGTTTAGGTTTAGGGTTTGGGGTTTAGTGTTTAGGGTTTAGGGTTTAGGGTGTAGGTTTAGGGTTTAAGGTTTTAGGGTTCAGATTAGGGTTTAAGGTTTAGGGTTTAGGGTTTTTTAGGATTTAGGGTATAGGGTTTAGCATTGTAGATTTAGGGTTAGTTTTCGGGTATAGGATTTTTTTTATATTAAGTAAACTGGTAAGTTTAGGTTTATTTAGTTTATTTTTAATTTTTTTAGATTATTTTATTTTTTATTCTAATTTAGGTTTATATATTTTTTATTTAGTTTTGTTTATTTATTTTAGGTTAGGTTTTTTTTAGTTTATGTTTCAGGTTTAGGTTTATTTTTTAGTTAAGTTTTATTTTTATTTTGTTCTTTAGGTTTAGGTTTTATTTTTTATTTTTAGATTTAAGTTTTGGTTTTTATTTTATTTTTTTAGGTTTAGGTTTTATGTTTTATTTTAGGTTTATTTTTAGTTTTTTTAAAGTTTAGGCTTAGGTTTATTTTTAGTTTATTTTATTTTGTTTAGTTTAGGGTTGAGGGTTTAGGGTTTGGGGTTTAGTGTTTAGGGTTATAGGTTTAAGGGTTTAGGGTTTTTGGGTTTAGAGTTTAGGGTTTAGGGTTTAGGGTTCAGGGTTTAGGGTTTTAGGGTTTAAGGTTTAGGGTTTAGGGTTTAGAGTTTAGAGTTTAGGGTGTTTGGGTTTAGGTTTATGGTTTAGGGTGTAGGGTTGTAAGTAAACCGATTGGTTGAAGTTTATTTTGTTATTTATTTATTTATTTCATTTGATTTGAATTTTTATTTTTATGTAGGGTTATTTTTTATTTTTATTTAATTTAGTTTATATATTTTAGTTTAGGTTTTTTATTTTAGTTTATTTTTTAGGTTTAGGTTTATCTTTTAGTTGAGTTTTATTTTTATTTTATTTTTAGGTTTACATTTTATTTTTTTATTTTAGGTTTAGGTTTAGGTTTTTATGTTATTTTTTTTAGGTTTAGGTTTTAGGTTTTTATTTTAGGTTTATTTTAGGTTTTATTTTTAGTTTAGGTTTATGTTCATTTTTAGTTTATTTTATTTTGTCTAGTTTAGGTTAAATTTATTTTAGGTTTAGGTTTTGGTTTTATTTATTTTAGTTTAGGTTTAGGTTTATTTTATTTTGTTAATTTTATTTTTATTTTAGCTTTCAGTTATTTTTTAAAGTTTAGAGTTTAGGTTTTATTATTTATTTTAGGTTTTTTTTAAGGTTTAAGTTTTTATTTTATTTTACTTTAGGTCTATTTTTTTTTATTTTACGTTTTGTTTTTATTTTATTAAGGTTTTTTATACTTTAGTTTATTTTAGTTTTTAGTTTAGATTAGGTTTTTCTTTATTTTACTTTAATTTATTTTTATTTTTATTTTATTTTATTTTTAGGTTTAGGTTTAGGTTTTAGTTTAGGCTTTTATTTTAGTTTATTTTTTTATAATTTTTTTTATTTTATTTAGGTTTAAGTATTTTATTTATTTTTTTTTAGGGTTATTGTAGTTTAGGTTTAGGTTTTTAGGATTTTAAGGTTTATGGTTTAGGGTTTAGGGTTTTTAGGGATTAGGGCTTAGAGTTTATTATTTTGGGCTTAGCATTAACTTAATGTTTAGGGATAGTTTAAGGTTTAGGGTTTAGGGTTTAGGGTTTAGGGTTTAGTGATTTTTAGGGTTTAGGGTTAGTTTAAGGTTTAGGGCTTAGGGTTTAGGGTTAGGGTTTAGGGTTTGGGTGTTAGGGTTTATGGTTAGGGTTTAGGGATTAGGATTTAGGTTAAGTTTTAGTTTAAGGTTTAGGGTTTTTGGTGAACAAATTTAAATTCAAATTCACTTAATGTTTAATTTATTTTAGTTTATTTTATTTTTTATTTTAACTTATTTTTATTTTAATTTTTATTTAATTTAGTTTATTTATTTTAAGTTTATTTATTTTAGTTTAGATTTTTAATTTTTTATTTTTAAGGTTTATGTTTAAGTTTAGGTTTATTTTTTAGTTTAGTTTAGTTTATATTTTATTTTTTAGGTTTAGGTTTTATTTTTTATTTTTAGGTTTAGTTTAGGTTTTAGGGTTGTAGGTTTAGGGTTTAGGGTTAGTTTTAGGGTTTAGGGTTTATGTTTTAGGGTTTAGGGTTTAGGGTTTATGGTTTGGAATTTTTTTTTTAAATTAAGTAAACTGGTTGGTTTAGGAATATTTAGTTTATTTTTTATTTATTTTAGTTTATTTTATTTTTTATTTGTATTTAGTTTAGTTTATTTATTTTAGGTTTATTTATTTTAGTTTAGGTTTTTTATTTTAGTTTTTTATTTAGGTTTAGGCTTATGTTAATTTTTTAGTTTGGTTCTATTTTTCTTTTATTTTTTCGATTTAGGTTTTTTTTTATTTTAATTTTGAGCTTTAGGTTTTTATTTTATTTTCTTAGGTTTAGGATTTAGGTTTTCATTTTTTTTATTCTTAGGTTTAGTTTTTTTGTTTAGGTTTAGGTTTATTTTTAATTTATTTTATTTTATTCATATTAGGGTTTAGGTTTAGTTTATTTTTGGTTTAGGTTTTTATTTTAGTTTAGTTTATTTTAAGTTTAGGTTTTCTTTTAGTTTAGGGTATAGGTTTTATTTTTATTTATTTTTTAGGTTTTATTTTAAGTTTATTTTTTTTAGGTTTAGGTTCTTATTTAGTTTTTATGTATTTATTTTTAGGTTTATTTTATTTTATTTTATTTTTATTTTATGTTTAGTTTTTATTTTATTTGGTTTTTTATTCTTATCTTCATTTTTGTTTCTAGTTTAGTATAGGTTTTTATTTATTTTATTTTAATTTATTTTTACTAGTTTATTTTATTTTATTTTTTGATTTAGGTTTGAGTTTTATTTATTTATTTATTTCATTTAGGTTTTAAGGTTTTATTTATTTATTTTAGTTTTACATTTTATTTAGTTTAGCTTTAGTTTTAGGTTTTTAGGATTTAGGGTTTAGGGTTTGGGTTTAGGGTTTTGGGTTAGGGTTTAGGTTTAGTGTTTATGGATTAGGGTTTAGGGTTTTTATGGTCTAAGGTTTAGGGTTTAGGGTTAGCTTAGGGTTTAAGGTTAGTTTAGGGTTTAGGCCTTAAGCTTTAGGGTTTAGGGTTTTTAAGGTTTAGTGTTAGTTAGGGTTTAGGGTTTAGGAATTTAGGGTTCAGGGTTTAGGGTTTAGTATTTAGGCTTTAGAGTTTTTAGGGTTTACGATTTATGGTTTAGGGTTAGATTAGTGTTTAGGGTTAATTTAGAGTTTAGGTTTAGGCCTTAGGGTTTAGGGTTTAGAGTTTAGGGTTAGTTTAGGGTTTTAGTGTTTAGGGTTTAGGGTTTAGGGTTAGGGTTATTATTTAGGGTTTAGGGTTTAAGGTTTATGGTTAAGGGTTTATAGTTTTGGTTTATGGTTAGTCAGTTTAAGTTTAGAGGTTAGAGTGTTTTGGGTTAGGTTTAGGGTTTAGGGTTTTAGTTTAAGTTTAATGGTTTAGGGTTTTTCGAGTTTAGGGTTTAGGTTTAAGGGTTATTTTAGGGTTTAGGGTTTAGGGTTTTAGGAAACCCCATGTGTATTTTATTGCCACAAAAAAGGGTTACAAAGTCTTAAGGGGATAAACTCAGAACTCTGCTCAAAGAGCTACAATCACTAAGGAGTTTATCCATTAAGTACATCCAAAAGCAAAAGTTGACATTAAAGCAATCAAAAGATAGAAATTGATTAACATAATAAGCCAATGGAAGATTAGGGCCAATGCTCTGCGATGTGAATGGAGCAAAATTGCAAGAGGACAAGAGAGAAGCACCGAAAAAATGTAAACAAAGAGATTAGAAGTTAAGGTAATGATAAAAAGATAAATGAAAATAGCATAATCTGAGAATGATAGTAAAGAATTGTGGATAGAGAAGGCTCAAGCTCACCACACCAAGATGGGGATGCAAATATGAGCATCCAAACTTCGTGAAGGGTTACATCACAAGAGCTACTACCAAACCAAAAGGGAGTGAAATAATCACACCATCATAGCCAACAAACCCGTGAAGATAGCACCTAGTTGTTGAAAGTCTTATAGGCTTTATTACCTGCAAACCTAAACAAAACCATATATAATATAGAGAGGAAATTGCAAAGGGCAGAAGGATATGGGGTCCCATGCAAGAAAAGTATCATCAATATAGTCACCCTGACATAAGAATACTTATACATATGAGAATGAGCCATCTTTGCAACCTCATGAAAAGTCATATCAAGAAGAGAAATAGCCAGATATAAACCCTCCACAAGAAATCAACAGAGGTACCACAAAATCTTGCTAAGCAAGTCAGCCTATAAATAACACCATCCCAAACATATGATATATATATATATATATATATATGAATCTTTCTCAGAGGACAACCTAGAAGTAAAAGCAAGAAAATGAACCCAATCATAATAATGAATGTATGTGAACAACCCTTATTAATATCCATATGGCAAAAGCAATCAGATAGGAAGGCAAGATAACCCAACACAGAAATAACCAACCTACCAAAAATAGCACCAAATAAAGACGAGCTACAGAAGAAAAGATTGAGGACCAAAAATCGAATAATCCAGATCAATAAACAACCAAGATAGCAAGACAAAAAAAGGTAACAGCTATCCATAGTACCACCCATTCAATATATTCATACCAAGAAGATCAGAGAAACCCAACCTAAAGATGGGAATAGAAAAATAGTAGATAATGTAGATCACAACTATCGAGATGGATAGTAGCCCATACAATAAAGAAATCAAAGCCAACCCCAACAACAAAAAGTTAATGCAACATTGGAACCCACCAAAAGATAAATCAAAAGGGATTCAAATGAGGTAACATTAGAATCAAAAAAAAATAAGACAGCTTGATAACCAAGACAAAAATAGCCAATATAGCAACCAAGAGAAGGGACAAGTTAGCCATAAAAACCTCTCAATCGAGTAGACATTGTAGTTAGTAACCAAATAGATAGAGCATAAAAAATAGGGTTCGAAAGTAGAAAAGAAACCAATCACCAAAAATAATCGTAACAACAATGTCAAAAACAACTGAACATAGACCTCAAGTCCTACAACCAACAAAGATGGAGCCAACATAGAATCAAAACCAAGACAAGAAATATCCAAGATAACAAACAACCAAGACAATAAAAACTAGTTATTATAAAGCCACCCATCCGTAATAAAATAAACAAGGTAATAGATACAAGTTTAACCGAAAGATGATGGAGAAAATAGCAGTAAAGTAGACCAATGAATTCGATGATATGCATATAATAAATCAATAAATTCAAAACAAAAGCCACCAAGCAATCAACAACTTCAGAGGCTTGAACAAAACAAATCAAAACCCAGACAACATGAAGAGTATTAATCCAAGTAACAACAAGGCGATTAATACCGCATTGGCCAAGTCACCCAATCGAGTAAACAAAGCATATGTAAAGATCCAAATAATCAGATGGATAATCAGGATTTGCACAATTTTAACACCAAATGGGATAAAATAGCGGCGGGAGAAATGTTGATTGTTATGTTAAGCAAAATAGTAAGAAAAAACAAAGGCGGAAATATAATAACCAAAGACAACTTTGGACAAAGGACCCTAAAATCTAAACCAGCAGTGGTAGCAATAAAAAATAAAATTACACCCACCATATAAAACTCCAATAAAAGCGAGATGTAAAATAACATAAAGGGTTCAAAGGATAATCATTAGAAAAACCTTCCGATAAAGTCAGGGCTAGCAGTTAAACCCACCACCATTGTGAAGGCAAGCGAGAAGCCATTAAGGAAGTCCAAACCTGCAAGGAAATAATAAAATTGAACAGGAAATTGCAAAATCTCTCTTGGCAGATAGGGAAAATGAGGTTGTCAAAGACAATCAACAAGACAACACCAAAAGCACCCTTCTGAACCAGATAAACAACCCAGTGACTTGTGGATATAAGACTCAATTATCGGACCATCCAATAAGAAAGAAAATAATAGCAAGTTGGCCATAAAACTAACCATTCAAATTATACAATGCATAAGTTAAATCCCAGATAGTTAAGGAAGTGGTAGACCAGACTGAACGGGAAGTAAAAAAATAGCGGTGAAAACAACATTCATCCCAGATGTTAATAGCACAAACATTCAGAGAAATGAGAGGTAAGAAATAGCCAAGCAAAAAAATAAAAGCCATCATGTCCACAACCTCAAGAGGCCTGAACAAAAAAAAAATAAACCCCAAAGCATCATGAAGAGCAATGAATAGTAATTAATAGATCGCACAATTTTAACAGCCAAAATTTAAAAAATAACAAATAAAATGATCAGCAATAGCCCGGATGAGAATCGCAAAGACATTCAGAAGAACACCAGGCAACAAATAGCTAACAAACACAAAGTTAGCTTGCGGAGAATGAATCCAATCCAGCCATTGATTAAAACAACACTATAATTATTATTGCATAGGATAAGCCAATAAAAGCATTGGGGCATGAGCCACAATAGGGGTTCAAAAGGGTCTCATCAATGAAATCCTTTGAGGACAAAGGAGAACAGCTATAGAACTATATCCTCGAGAAATCATCTTGAAAGGAAGTCATTAAATAATTCAAACGCAAAGAACTTAATAATAATAAGGGTATTGCGATTCTTTCCTTATAGGTATGCAAACTAGGGTTAGTAATGACATACAGCAAAAACATTAAACCAACTCCAAGTGCAGCCTGCTGGACAAAAGGCCCAAAAGTCCAACAGCCAATAATTAAACCTTCAACATAGATGTTGCATCCACCATAAGATAAACCATTAAAGAGCAAAGGAACACAAAGAATCAGACCAGTAGCTAGTCCCACAGCATCAAGAATATTGGAAATCAAGAAATAATTCCAAATATGAAGAGAAAATGTTATAGCCAGGATATTGCAAGGTCTCTCTCAGATTGTGAAGGTAAGGTTATGGACGGAGGGAAAAGAAGACCCCAAAGGTTGGGATAATTAAAAACAGTGCAACTTTCAACAAAGGACTGAGGTAATTTGATGATGCATCAAATTCCAAGGAGCAAGAAGACATTAACAAGACAAAATAGTAGTAAGCTCCCAATTAAAGCTAGAACAAACAAAAAATGCCACAGAGATGATAAGTAACAACAAGGAATATCGAGGTTGATGCATAAAGAAGACCAAAGAACAAGAGTAAATAGAAATGATCATGCAGGTAAAGAGGTATTGAAATGGTGAATCCAATAGATTAGATTAATTTTGAGATAAAGCCCGGTATTGTCCAGATTAACCAAGCCACACAATTGTTTAGGAAGGGTTAGTTGATCAAAAGAATTTTATACCATCAATCTAGCACCGATTGGCGGATAATCAACACATGCATTACCCTTTACATGAGTGATTTTAAAGTAGAGTTGGGCAGGAGAGCTCTAGTTTGCTTAAGAAGGTAGTACAATTTGTATTGCCCATATTCATGGAAGTCAAAAGATCAATCGGCGGAAGGGCATCCACCTCAATCCAAATATTGAGCCAACCTTTTTGAAGGCAAATTTCAAGAGCTTTGTACATTGCCATGAGCTCAGCAAAGGGAGCAGAGCAAGGATTAAGGGGGTATGCAAAAGCACATAGGACTTTTCCATTAAGATTTTTGAAAATGCCACCACAGCTTGAACCTTTAGGAGATACAAAGCCATCAGTGTTAACTTTAATAGTGTTGGCATGAGATTTTAACCAATAAATAATCTTGTCATCTTTATAGATGGGTTGATCTGACAAGTTAAAACCCAGTTTATTGGCCACAAATTTGCACCCTTTGAATTGTTTGTATTTAATTAATTTGGCATTAAACAAGTCACGGATTTTGTTTTTAGTTCTAGCAATTATCCTCATGTGGTTCATAGGGATCTCATGATATTTTGCATCATTTCAGTCCATCCATATGAACCAAATAAGAGTGATAGCAATTATGACTTTAATGTGACCTTTAATAGTGTTGTCAAACTAAACTTCAAGGAGTTGGTATAAATTTAAGGAGCCATTGAAAATGACAATGTTAAAGAGGTCATTATACCAAATTCGAAGCTTAGAAGCAATGGCCCGTTAACAAAAACATGGTTCACATTCTCAATGTAGAATAGCATTGGCATTTTGAAGGTAATTGAAAACCTTTACCCCACAATAAGGAGTCAATAGGGATGAAGTTTCTCAAAATACGCCAAGTAAGAATAGAATAAGAAGTAGAGATATTGTTATTCCAAAGTATGGAAAACACATAGGAAAAATCATTAGCTTCTTTAATGTGAGTCCAAACATTTTTAAAGTTGAAATCACCATTATGTGAAAGCTTAAAAGGATCGATCTTGATTGGTAGGAATGATAGGAATAGTAGTAAGCTTATTTAAAGAGAGGGAGGAATATATATCAATAAACTTACTATTGTTCACATATTATTCTACGAGAAGAGTTCACTTTAATAGCGTGTGGAATGGGTAGAAAGTAATTCATCAATGGACCCACCTCGGTCAGTTATCTTGCCAAAAGAAAGAGGATCCAGAGTTAATCCCCTAGGAAATTAAAGATTCGGCATCCCATTTGACGGAATAAAGTCTTTTCCAAACTGGAGAATCTCCATCTTTATAGGGGCAGATGAGAGGGTGCTTACCCTAGCAGTATTTAGCGATCATGAAATTAGCCCATAGAATATTATTTTTCCTAAAATTCCATCAAAGTTTATAAGAAAAAGTAGTGATAGTTTCCTTGATTGGTTTACATCCAAGACCACTTTCACAAAAGTGCCACAAGTTTTATACTAAGAGGTCCGTGCATTTTTTAGAGGAATTGTTAGATCCCAGAAAAATTTGTTAATGAGCTCAATTACATTAATGGTAGAGTTGGTCGGCATAATGGTTTGAATGAGATACAAAGGCATGGAGTTAAGGGTGCTCTTAATCAAAGTGAGCCTACCACCAAATGAAAGAAAATGAAATTCCCAAACAAAAATTTTATTAAAGATTTTTTGGATTTGCTCATCAAAAAGGTGAGATCTTTTTTGACCTTTAAAAAGCGGAGCACCAAGATATTTAATTGGAAGTTGTTGTTGTTGAAAATTAGTAATTCTCAAGATTTGGTTGGTCCTATTGCTCGATCCTATTGCTCAGGATTTTAGAAGAAGGAATGAAACAACTTTTGCCTTCATTGATGAAAAGATCGCTTTTGTTGCCAAATTTATTTAAAAGAAAAATAGTTTTAATGTGAGGAATTGAGGCATTGCAAAAGATTATAAAGTCATCAATAAAACTAAGATGAGAGATAGGAAGACCACCTTGAGTTCTATAATATATCTTAGGATTATTGTAAAAAAGATCATTCAGACTCCTAGATAGATATTCAATAGCAATAATAAAAAGAGAGGGGGATATAAGATCCCCTTGTCTCAAACCATGCTTCATGGGGAAAAAACCTAGGGATTCACCATTCATGATAAGAAAACCAAACATTTGTAATGCAATTTTGATGAGGTGGATAAAATAATCAGAAAACCAAACAAATGAAGAATTTGAAAGAGGAAATCTCAAGAGAGGTTGTCAAAAGCTTTAGTGATGTCAGTTTAAAAAAAATGTTACCACCTCGATAAGAATCAATGTTATGAATCGACTCTTGTGCTAGAAGTATATTATCGATATAGCTCTACCTTTAACGATTTGGTTGGGGAAATAATTTTAGGCGGCTGAACTAATTCAATTAGCAATCAATTTAGCAATGAGTTTATGAAAGAAGGTGCAAAGGCTAATAGTCAGATTGATTATTAATTTTGGGAATGAGAATAATGGAAGTGCTAGAAAAATATCTAGGTAAAGGGTTGCCCTCAAAAAAATCAACAGCATCAACAAGGTCAGTCTTAATAATAGGCTAGCAATGTTGAAAGATTTGAGTTGTGTAGCCTTTGGGGCCAGCAACAGAATCAGTGTTCATGTTATTTAGAATACTACCAATCTCAACTTCAGTAGGACACAAATTGAGCAAGTGGTTTTCATTAGTAGAGATCGTAGAGGGGATCAGGTGTGTGTTGGAGAGGGCTTCTAAGGAGGGGTTGTTGTTTAATAAATTTTTGAAATGATGTATGGCAGAATCTTTAATATCATTATTATTAGTCAGTGTCGTTATCATTTTTGATTTTTTTAATAGAGTTTAAGGCTTTCTTTTTTTTAAAAAAGAGCATGGAAGTACTTTGTGTTTCTATCACCATCAGTAATATGTTTGCTAGCAGCCTTTTGGTGCCAGTAGGTTTCCTCCATATTCTGATAATTAATCAAGTTATCTTTAGCTGCATTCAATTCATCAAGCTTATTAGAGTCAGTCAAAACAACATCTTCAAGAGAGCAAACAAGTTGTTCCATATTTTTGAGATTAGCAAAAAGATTTTTAAAATGATGCTTATTCCACCAATTTAGATTTTGTTTAAGCCTTTTTAGCTTAAGCCAAAGGTGAATCATGCCTTTAATAGAATTATCGGATGAATAGGGGCCCAATTAATGTACAACATTAATGAATTCAAGTATGGATCCACATATTTTGGAATCTAAAGCGGGTAGGGAGGATGGTCTAGTGGAGGGATTTTGGAGAAAAATGAAAAGTGGAGCATGGTCATATAAAGTTCTACTTAAATGTTCAACCGAAGTAAGAGGCCATTGATTGATCCAAAGGGAATTAAAGAGGGTCCTATCAAGCAGCTGCCAAAGTCTAGAATTATGCCACGTATAGTTGGAACCCGAAAAGCTAATATCGATCAGATTACAATCAAGAATCATATTAGAAAAGTCTTCCATGTAATGAATGTTAAGAGAGCAACCTCCCCTTCTTTCTGAGGAAGCGAGAATAGTATTGAAATCACCACCAACCAACCAAGGTTTGTTGACAGAGGAGGCAAAGGTTCTTAAGTTATCCCAAAGGATGCTCCTACCAGTTCTATTACAAGATGCATAAATAAATGAACCAAGAGCATAAAATTCACCCAATGAGATTTGAACATTAACCAATTGATGAAGGTCATCAAGGATAGAGATGTTGACTAAATTATTCCAAAAACACCAAATTTTATTATTAATATTACAAAAGAAGTTTTGAAAGCCAAACAATCTAGCAACCTGGGTGATCTTAGAGGAGTGTATGAATGGTTCAATAACAATAAGTAAGGCTATGTTATGAGTAATTAAAGGCTTCTAACACATGGTTAGGACAAGAGTCCCAATACCCCAACATTCCAAATAAAAAAATTAATCATAATAAATAATAAGAGAAAAGGAAAGATAATAAGGATAAAAAATAAGAAGAAGAAAGACACATGATGTAATAATTTATGGGAAGTTAGAGAAGATCTAGTGGTTCTAGTGGAGCTATTAGTGAACATTAGCTTTAAAGGATTTTCTTAATACAGTTTGAAAAGGTCTATCTATGTCCAAAGTATCTCCATCCGAGAGAGAGTGATTTGTGAAATTTAGAGTAGGGCCAGTATCTATCAAAACATTTCTAATTATAATTTCCCCTTCTTCAGTGTCAAAATTAAGATGAGGAATTGGGTTAGCATGTATCACTCACGAAGGGTAGAGAGGAGAGGTTGTGAAACCATTAATAAAAAAATTTTCATGTTCTTCAAAATACTTTTGATTTTGTTCCTACCAAAGGATAGACATTTTTTAGATTTTGTTCTTTCATCAAATGGGCACTCAATTAGTTTTCAGTTTTGTTACCTAAAGTTCCCATTCAAGTCACCACTAGTGTTCATATGAGTCTCATCGGGTTCACTAGCCAAAGGGGTAAGGTAAAATGAATCAAGGTATTATCTAGAGGAACCAATTATTACAATTAGTAATAGGTAAGTTGTCATTGGCCTCCTCATGAACCTCATGAGCCTTATTATTAACCCGAATGCTCTCCAATAGACAAATGATAGATAGTAATCCCTTTTGAGTGACTTTAGGCACATTAGCCAATTTATCAGTTTTTTCATTTGCTAGAGTGGGATTAGGATCCGATAGTTTAATCTTTTTAAGATGAGGATGCAACACAAAGCATTGAATGATCATGACCATGAATCTTACAGTGCGTGCAAAAAATAGGGAAATTTTCAAATTCCACTTTTTCATTATAACCAAATTTCTCAGAGCTGATCCATACTTCTTTAGGATACTTTTTGGTAATTTCAATCTCAACTAAAATATGAGCAACTGATGGTCGTGATCTGTGATGGCACGATCAATTTGAAGGGCCACCAAGAGAGCCCCAAAAGAGAACTTGATGGGTAGCATGTATTCTCATGTTTGGAAAAGCTAGCCATAAAGGAACAATTGGGGATTCCTCTTTGACATCAAAAGAGGAGAACATTTCAAAAGTCTCATTTGACAATTATACACAAAGTAGGGCGACAAAACTCTTGAGTAATCTAAGTCATTAGATAGGTGAATAAGGATATGCCTAGGATCAATCAATCTAATGAAAACATCAGAGCTTTAGGCTATGAAAAAGGATTGAATGTTATCAAGAAGAGTGGAAAACTTACCAAGAGAATTCAAAGGCTTCAATTTTTCCACATCAAGATCCACACAATGCATTCCATGATGTTGAAATCAAATTTGCATTAGAGGCAAGTGTTCTTACCAAATAATGCATCCTTGAAGGACTTAATAGAGTAAAATAAAACCGGATCCCATACAGAGCTCAAAGTATGTCCAAGGAAAGCAAGTGATGAATCTAGCAACAGCGAAAATTAGAATTTTAGAGATTTAAGGTTGAGATTTAAAAGTTAATTTAGGATTTAGGTTTTTTTAGGGTTAGTTTAGGGTTTAGGATATTAGGGTTTATAGTTTAGATTTAGGGTTTTTTAGGTTTAGGTTTAGGTTTTAGGGTTTAGGGTTTAGGGTTGAGGGTTTTGGGGCTTAGGGTTTAGGGTTTAGTTTAGGGTTTAAGTTAGTTTTGGTTTAGGGTTTAGGGTTAGGTTTTTTTATTTTTTATTTTTTTTTTTTTAAATTAAGTAAGTATGTTTAGGTTTGTTTGGTTTATTTTTATTTAGTTTAGTTTATTTTTTTTATTTTCATTTATGTTTATTTTATTTATTTATTTTAGGTTCATTTATTTTAGTTTCTACTTTTAATTTTAGTTTATTTTTTTGGTTTAGGTTTAGGTTTATTTTTAGCATTGTTTTATTTTTATTTTATTTTTTTGGTTTAGGTTTTATTTTTAATTTTTAGGTTTAGTTTAGGTTTTTATTTTATTTTTTCTAAGTTTAGGTTTTAGGTTTTTTATTTTAAGTTTATTTTTAGGTATTGTTTATAAGTTTAAGTTTAGGTTTTTTTAGGTTTTTTTATTTTATTTAGTTTAAGTTTAAGGTTAGGTTTAGTTTATTTTATGTTTAGGTTTAGGTTTTATTTATTTATTTTTAGTTTATTTTATTTTGGTTTTAGGTTTATTTTATTTTTATTTTAGGTTTAAGTTATTTTAGTTTAGGGTTTATGTTTTATTTATTATTTATTTTATGGCTTATTTTAGGTTTAATCTTTAGGTTTTAGTTTTTATTTAGTTATTTATTTTATTTTAGGTTATTTTATTTTATTTTAAGTTTAATTTTATTTTATTTAGGTTTTATTTTTTAGTTTAGTTTAGGTTGTTATTTATTTTATTAGTTTATTTTTTATTTTTATTTTATTTTCTTTTAGGTTTAGGTTTAGGTTTAGGTTTTAGTTTATGTTTATTTATTTTTATTTTATGTTTTATCTAGTTTATGTTTAGGTTTTATTTTTTTTTAGGGTTTAGGGTTTATGGTTTTTTTTTTTGGTTTAGGGTTTAGGGTTTAGGTTTAGGTTTTAGGGTTTAGGTTTAGGGTTCTATTTTAGGTGTAGGCTTTAGGGTTCAGGGTTTAAGGTTTTAGGGTTTAGGGTTTAAGGTTTAGGTTTTTTGATTTAGGGTTCAAGTTTTAGTTTAGGGTTTATGGTTTATGGTTTTTTAATAGAAAATTTAGATTCAACATTTCTTCTTTTCAATTTCATCAACCGTAACACTAAGTTTTCTAAGACATGACATAGATATGAGCACTTAGAAAATAAGCTTTTTAGAACCATTATAAAGACACTTTAGTCGGATACCATTCTTATTTCTAGTTCCCATCAAACCACCCCATAAGTAGTGGGATCCCATATTCCCTATCTCTCCCTCTACCACCTTGTTTAACCATCACTCCTCTTGTTGATGATGATGTTCATGATGTCAGGTTATTCTTAGGATTTAGGGTTTAGGGTTAGTTTAGGTTTTAGGTTAGTTTAGGGTTTAGGTTAGGGTTTTGGGGTTTAGGGTTTAGGGTTTAGGGTTTTAAGGTTTAGGATTTAGGGTTTAGGTTTTAGAGTTTAAGGTTTTAGGGTTTAGGGTTTAGGGTTTAGGGTTTAAGTTTTAGGGTTTAGGATTTAGGCTTTAGGTTCTAAGCTTTTAGGATTTTGGGGTTAACATTTAGGGTTGTAGGTATAGGGTTGTAGGTTTAGGGTTTAAGGTTTAAGGTTAGTTTTAGGGTTTAGGGTTTTAAGATTAAGTAAACCTGTAGGTTTTAGTTTATTTAATTTATTTTATTTTATTTATTTGAGCTTTATTTTTATTTTATTTAGATTTATTTTTTATTTTTATTTAGTTTTGTTTATTATTTTAGGTTTATTTATTTTTGGTTTAGGTTTTATTTAGTTTATTTTTAGGTTTAGGTATATATTTTAGTTGAGTTTTATTTTATTTTATTTTTTAGGTTTAGGTTTTATTTTTTATTTTTAGGCTTAGGTTTAGGTTTTTATTAAATTTTTTTGGGTTTAGGTTTTAGGTTTTTATTTTAGGTTTATTTTTAAGTTTTATGTTTTAGTTTAGGTTTAGATTTATTTTTAGTTTAATTTATTTTAATTAGTTTTGGTTTAGGTTTAGGTTTAGGTTTAGTTTATTTTAGGATTAGGTTTAGGTTTTATTTATTTTAGTTTAGGTTTAAGTTTATTTATTTTATTTATTTTATTTTTTATTTTGGTTTAGGTTTTTTAGTTTAGGTTTAGGTTTTATTTTTTTATTTTATTTTAGAGATTATTTTTTTTTTAGGTTTATTTTTTAGGTTTAAGTTTTATTTTATTTTATTTTGGGTTTATTTCTTATTTTACATTTATTTTTTATTTTATTTAGGTTTTTTATTCTTGTTTATTTTATTTTTTTAGTTTAATTTAGGTTTTATTTATTTTATTTTAGTTTATTTTTTTATTTTATTTTATTTTTTAATTTATTTAGTTTTATTTTGTTTATTTTTAGTTATATTTATATTTAGATTTATTTATTTATTCTATTATTATGTTTTATTTAGTTTATGTTTAGGTTTTTAGGTTTTTAGGGTTTAAGGTTTAGGGTTTAGGGTTTGAGGGTTTAGGGTTTTAGGGTTTAGGATTTAGGGTTAGGGTTTAGGGTTTAGGGTTTAGGGTTTAGGGTTTAGTATTTAGGCTTTAGGGTTTAGGGTTTTGAGGGTTTATGATTTAGGGTCTAAGGTCTTAGGGTTAGTTTAAAGTTTATGCTTTAAGCTTTAGAGTTTAGGGTTTTCATGATTTTGGGTTTAGGGTTTAGGGTTTATGGTTTAGTTAATTTAGTGTTGGTTTTATGGTTTAGGTTTAGGGTTTAGGTTTAGGTTTAGGGTTTAGTGTTTGTAGTTTAGGGTTTTAGTTTAGGTTTAGAGATTTAGGGTTAACTTTAGGTTTAGGATTTAGGGTTAGTTTTATTTAGGATTTAGTTTGGTTTAGGTTAGTTTAGGGTTTAGGGTTTAGGTTGATTTATTTTATATTAAAGAGTAGGTTTAGATTTATTTAGTTTAATTTATTTTTTATTTTATTTATTTAGTTTATTTATTTTAGGTTTATTTTATTTTAGTTTAGGTTTTATTATAATTTATTTTTTTAGGTTTAGGTTTAGGTTTATGTTTATTTTTTTAGTTTATTTTTTTTATTTATTTTCTTAGATTTAGGTTTTTTTTTTTAGGTTTAGGTTTAGGTTTTATTTTATTTTTTTAGGTTTAGGTTTAGGTTTTATTTTAGGTTTATTTTTTGGGATTTATATTTTAGTTTAGGTTGAGGTTATTTTTTAGCTTATTTCATTTTATTTAGGGTTTAGGTTTAGTTTATTTTAGGTTTATGTTTAGGCTTTATTTATTTTAGTTTAGTTTATTTAAGTTTAGGTTAGGTTTATTTTATTTTGTTTACTTTAGGTTTAAGTTTCTTTTAGTTTGGGGTTTAGGTTTTATTTGTTCTTTATTTTTAAGTTTATTTTTTAGGTTTTGGTTTTTATTTAGTTTATATTTTATTTTTATTAGTTTATTTTTTATTTTGGTTTTATTTTAGATTTATTTTAGTTTTTTTTTTTGGTTTTATTATTTTTTTTTTAGTTTATTTTATTTTTATTTTACATTTAGGTTTTATTTTAGTTGGTTTTATTTTTAGGTTTATTTTATTTTATTTTTTAGTTTATTTTATTAATTTTATTTTAGTTTGGTTTTATTTATTTTATTTTATTTTTAAGTTTAGGTTTAGGTTTATGTTTTTTAGGTTTTGGTTTTATTTTATTTTATTTTTTATTTTCTTAGGTTTTTTAATAGGTTTTATTTAGTTTAGGTTTAGGTTTTAGGTTTAGGGTTTAGTTTTAGTTTAGGTTTGGTGTAAGGTTTTGGTTGTAGGTTTATGGTTTAGTTAGTTTTGGGTTTAGGGTTTTGGCTTTTGGGTTTTAGGTTTTAGGTTTAGGGTTTACGATTTAGGGTTTAGTTATGGTTTAGGGTTTTTGGGTTTAGGGTTTAAGTTTAGTGTTTAGGGTTTAGGGTTTAGGGTTTAGGGTTTAGGGTTTAGGGTTAGGGTTTTTTTTTCTATTTTTTATTTATTTTATTTATGGTTTAGGGTTTGTGGTTTAGGGTTTAGTGTTAGTTTTAGAGTTTATGGTTTAGGGTTTTAGGGTTTATGGTTTTGAGTTGTAGGTTTAGGTTTGTAAGTTTAGGGTTTGGGGTTTTGGGTTAGTTTTAGGGTTTAGGGTTTATGGCTTAGGGTTTAGGATTTAGGGTTTAGGGTTCTCTTTAAATTAAGTAAACCAGTAGGTTTAGGTGTAAGATTTAGGGTTTAGGGTTAGTTTTAGGGTTAGGTTTTTTTTATTTAGTGTTTAGGATTTGAGGTTATTGGTTTAGGGTTTAAGGTATTTTTTTAAATTAAGTAAACCAATAGGTTAGGTTTATTTAAAATATTTAGTTTATTTTTTTATTTATTTTAGTTTACTTTTTTTTGTTTTTTGATTTAGGTTTTTTTTATGTAGTTTAGTTTATTTATTTTAGTACAGGTTTTTTGTTTTTGTTTATTTTTTTAGGTTTAGGTTTAGGTTAAGGTTTATTTTTAAGTTGAGTTTTATTTTATTTTATTTTTTAGGCTTAGGTTTTCTTTTTAATTTTTAGGTTTAGGCTAAGGGTTTTATTTTATTTATTTTTCTCATTTAGTTCTCAGTTTTTATTTTAGGTTAAAGTTTTTTTTAGTTTAGGGTTTAGGTTATATTTTTTCTTTATTTTTAGGTTTATTTTTTAGGTTTAGGTTTTTATTTAGTTTTTATTTTATTTTATTTTAGGTTTATTTTATTTTTATTTTACATTTAGTTTTTATTTTATTTATGTTTTATATTCTTAGGCTTCTTTCATTTTTTAGTTTAGTTTAGGTTTTTATTTATTTTATTTTAATTTTTATTTATTTTATTTTATTTTTAAGTTTAGGTTTAGGTTTTTGTTTATGTTTTTATTTTATTTTATTTTATTTATCTTATTTCTGTTTAGGTTTATTTATTTATTTATTTAGGTTTTATTTAGTTTTATTTAGTTTAGGTTTAGGTTGGGTTTAGGGTTCAGGGTTTACGATTTAGGGTTTAGAGTTTAGGGTTTTAGGGTTTAGGGTTTAGATTTACTGTTTAGTATTTAGGCTATAGGGTTTAGGGTTTATGATTTAGGGTTTTTTTAATTAAAAGGATTTAGGGTTTAGTTAGTTTAGTTAGTTTAGTTGTTGTTATTAGTTTTAGTTTTATTATGTTTATTTGTTAGTTATTAATTGATTTAGGGTTTAGGTTTATTAGTTTAGTTTATTATTATTATTATTATTATTATTTTAGTTATTAGTTTTTGTTTTGGGGTTTATTTGGTTTTAAGTTTATTATTTATTTGGGTTTATTGGGGTTATTATGTTTTAGTGTTTTTTATTTAGTTTTAGTTTTTGGGGGTTTTATTAATTTTAGTTAGGTTTTTAGTTTAGTTATTGTTTAGTTATTATTATGATTTTATTAGTTTTTAGTTTATTAGTTATTATTAGTTTAGTTAGTTTTATTAGGTTTTTGGGGTTCAATTTTAGTTTAGTTTATTAGTTTAGGGGTTTTAGGTTTTAGTTTTGTTTAGTTTAGTTTTAATTTAGTTATTATTGGGTTATTGGTTTGGTTTTATTAGTTTAGCGTTTAGTTTTATTTTATTATTTATTATTATTATTATTATTATTATTATTATTATTATTTTATTATTAGTTTTATTAGTTTTTATTAGTTATATTATTATTATTATTATTATTATTATTATTATTTTATTAGTTAGTTTAGTTTATTTATTAGGGTTTTTTGGTTTCAGTTAGTTTATTGGGTTTTATTTATTATTATTAGTCTTAGTTATTTTTATTAGTTTTAGTTTTTAGGTTTATTATTAGTTTTATAATTATTTATTTAGTTAGTTTTATTAGTTTTAGTTATGTTTTATTATTTATTATTAGTTTATTATTAGTTTTATTATTATTATTATTAGTTTTATTTTATTTTATTAGGCTTAGGTTTAGGGTTTAGGGTTAGATTAGGATTTAGGGTTTTAGGGTTTAGGGTTTAAGGTTTAAGGTTAGTAAGGGTTTAGGTTTTAGGGTTTAGGGTTTAGGGCTGTATGTTTAGGGTTGTAGGATTATAGTTTAAGATTTTGGGTTTAGGGCTTAGGGTTTTTTTTTTTAAATTAAGTAAACTGATATGTTTACATTTATTTAGTTTATTTATTTTATTTTATATTTTTAAGATTACTTTTATTTTTATTTAGCTTAGTTTATTTATTTTATGTTTTTTTTATTTTAGTTTAGAAATTTTATTTTAGTTTATTTTATAGATTTAGGTTTAGGTTTATGTTTATTTTTTAGTTTAGTTTTATTTTTACTTAATTTTTTAGGTTTAGGTTTTATTTTTAATTAGCAGGTTTAGGGTTTAGGTTTTATTTTGGTTTAAGTTTAGGTTTTAATTTTATTTTTTTATATTTAGGTTTTAGTTTTTTATTTTAAGTATTTTTAGGTTGTAATTTATAGTTTGTGTTTAGGTTTATTTTTAGTTTATTTTATTTTATTTAGTTTAAGGTTTAGGTTTAGTTTACTTTAGGTTTAGGTTTAGGTTTTATTTATTTTAGTTTAGTTTATTTATCTTAGGTTTAGGTTTATTTTAGTTTGTTTATTTTATGTTTAGGTTTTTGTTTTAGTTTATGGTTTAGGTTTTAATTTTTATTTATCTTTTGGTTTTTATTTTTAAGTTTATTTTTTAGGTTTAGGCTTTTATTTAATTTTTAAAATATTTCATTTTAGGTTTATTTTATTTTTATTTTATGTTTAGCTTTGATTTTATTTAGGTTTTTTATTTTTAGGTTTATTTTATTTTTTAGTTTAGTTCAAATTTTATTTTAGTTTAGTTGTTATTTTTTTATCCTATTTTATTTTATTTTTAGGTTTAGGTTTAGGTTTTAGTTTAGGTTCTTACTTTTTTAGGTTTAGTTTTTATTTATTTATTTTATGTTTAGGTTTTTATTTTGTTTTATTTTATTTATTTTCTTTAACTTTAAGTTTTTTTATTTATTTTATATTTATGTTTTATTTTGTTTTGTTTTACGTTTTTAAGTTGTTAGGGTTTCGGGTTTAGGGTTTGGGGTTTAGGGTTTAGAGTTTAGGATTGTAAGTTTTAGGGTTTAGAGTTTAGGATTTGGGGTTTAGGGTCTTAGGATTTCGGGTTTAAGGTTTAGGATTTAGGGATTAAGGTTTAGGGTTTTAAGGTTTAGGGTTTAGGGTTTACGGTTAGGTTTTTTTTTAAATTTTTTTTAAATTTTTAAATTAAGTAAACTGGTAGGTTTATGTAATTTAGTTTATATATATATATATATATATATATATATATATATATATATATATATATTTATATTATATATATATTTTTTTTTTTTTTTTTTTTATTTTTTTTTTTTTTTTTTTTATTTTAGTTTATTATATTTTTATTTTTATTTAGTTTAGTTTATTTATTTTAGGTTTATTTATTTTAGTTTATGTTTTTTATTTTGGTTTATCTTTTAGGTTTGGGTTTAGGTTTAGGTTTATTTTTTAGTTTAGTTTTATTTTTTTTATTTTATTGGTTTAGGTTTAAATTTTTATTTTTAGGTTTAGGTTTAGGTTCTTTTTTTATTTTTATTAGATTTAAGGTTTTGCTTTTTATTTTAGGTTTATTTTTACGTTTTATTTATTTTAGTTTAGTTTATTTTAGTGTAGGTTTTGGTTTATTTTATTTTGTTTATTTTAGGTTTAGGTTCTTTTACTTAGTTTAAGGTTTAGGTTTTATTTTTTATTTATTTTTACAATTTACTTTTAGGTTTATATTTTAGGATTAGGTTTTTATTTAGTTCTTATTTTACTTTATTTTAAATTTATATTATATTTATTTTTCATTTAGTTTTTATTTTAAGATTTTTTTTGGGTTTAAGGTTTAGGGTTGTAGGTTTAGTGTTGTAGGTTTCGGGTTAGGGTTCAGGATTTAGGGATTATGTTTTTTATTTTATGTTTATTTTATTTTTTATTTAATTTAGTTTATTATATTTTTTAATTTTATTTAGTTAGTCTATTTATTTTAGTTTAGGTTTTTGATTTTAGTTTATTTTTTAGGTTTAGGTTTAGGTTTAAGTTTATTTTTTAGTTGAGTTTTATTATTATTATTATTTTTTGGTTTAGGTTTTTAGGTTATTAGGGTATTAGGGTTTAGGGTTTAAGGTTTAGGGTTTAGGGTTTAAGGTTTAGTGTTTAGGCTTTAGGGTTTAGGGTATTTAGGGTTTAGGGATTAAGGTTTAGGGTTTTAAGTTTTGGGTTTGGGTTTTAGGGTTTTAGAGAATAGGTTTAGGATTTAGGGTTGTAGGTTTATAGTTTTGTGCTTATTTTAGGTTTTAAGGTTTAGGATTAGGGTTCATTTTATTTTATTTTATTTATTTGGGATTTATGGTTTATGTTTTAGGTTTAGGGTTCATGTTTTAGTTTAGGTTTATTTTTAAATTAAGTAAACCAGTGGGTTTTGGGTTTATGGTTTAGGGTTAGCTTAAGATTTAAGTTTTCTTTTAATTAAGTAAACTAGTAGGTTTAGGTTTATTTAGTTTATTTTTTCTTTATTTTAGTTTATTTTATTTTTAATTTTTATTTAAATTTATTTTTTATTGAGTTTCATTTATTTATTTTAGTTTAGGTATTTTTATTTTCGTTTATTTTTTAGGGTTTGGATTATGTTTAGGTTTATTTTTTAGTTGAGTTTTATTCTTATTTTATTTTTTTAAGTTTAAGTTTTATTTCTTTTTTTGAGGTTTAGGTTTAGGTTTTTATTTTATTTTTTTAAATTTAAGATTAGGTTTATTTTTAGATTTTTATTTTTAGTATAGGTTTAGGTTTATTTTTACTTTATTTTATTTTATTTAGTTTAGGTTTAGGTTTATGCTTAGTTTATTTTAGTTTTGGTTTAATTATTATTTATTTTAGTTTACGTATTGCTGGTTTTTTATTTTATTTTGTTTTTTTATTTTATTTCACGTTCAAGTTTTTTTTTATTTTAGGGTTTAGATTTTATTTTTTTATATATTTTTAGGTTTATTTTTTAAGTTTAAGTTCTTATTTAGTATTTATTTTATTTTATTTTAGGTTTATTTTTGGTCATTTTTATTTTTATTTTACGTTTAGTTTTGATTTTATTTAGGTTTTTTATTCCTAAGTTTATTTTATTTTTTTAGCTTAGTTTAGGTTTTAATTTATGTTATTTTAGTTTATTTTTATTATTTCATTTTCTTGTATTTTAGGTCTTAGTTTATGTTTTTATTGTATTGTTTTAAATTTATTTAGGTTTATGTTTATTTATTTACTTTATTTTTATGTTTTATTTTGTTTAGGTTTTGGTTTTTAGGTTTTTAGGGTTTAGGGTTTAGGGTTTAGGGTTTAGGGTTTAGGGTTTAGGGTTTAGGTTCTAGGTTTAGGGTTTAGTGTTTAGGGTTTAGGCTTTTAAGGTTTAGAGTTTTAGGTTTAGGGTTTAGGGTTAGGGTTTAGAGTTTAAGGTTTAAGGTTTAGTGTTTAGGCTTTAGGGTTTAGGGTTTTTAGGGTTTGGGGTTCAGGGTATAAGGTTATTTAGGGTTTAGGGTTAGTTTCAGGGTTTAGGGTTTTGATTTTTTTAAAACAATTAATTAAACTGGTAGGCTTAGGTTTATTTAGTTTATTTATTTTAGTTTATTTTTTTTTACTTTCATTTGGGTTTATTTTTTATTTTAATTTAATTTAATTTAATTATTTTTTATTTAGGTTATTTATTTTAGTTTATTTCTTACGTTTAGGTTTAGGTTTATGTTTATTTTTTAGTTTAGTTTTATTTTCTTTTATTTTTTAGGCTTAGGTTTTCTTTTTTATTTTTAGGTTTATGTTTAGGTTTTATTTTATTTTTTTAGGTTTAGGTTTTTGGTTTTTATTGTAGGTTTATTTTTGGGTTTTATTTGTTAGTTTAGGTTTAGATTTATTTTAAATTTATTTTATTGTATTTAGATTAGGGTTTAGATTTAGGATTAGGTTTTATTTATTTTAGTTCAGTTTATATTAGTTTAGGTTTAGGTTTATTTTATTTTACTTATTTTAGGTTTAGGTTTTAGGTTTAGGGTTTAAGTTTCATTAATTATTTATTTTTAGGTTTTTTTTTAGGTTTAGGTTTTTATTTAGTTTTTATTTTATTTTACTTTAGGTTTATTTTATTTTTATTTTATGTTTAGTTTTTATTTTATTTTGGTTTTTTAATTTTGGGTTTATTTTATTTTTTAGTTTAGTTTAGGTTTTTATCAATTTTATTTTCTTTTAGTTTTTATTTTTTATTTTATTTTATTTTTAGGTTTAGGTTTACGTTTAGGTTAAGGTTTTAGTTTAGGTTTTATTTTACTTTATTTTACTTTATTTAAGCTTAAATTTTATTTATTTATTTTATTTTTAGGTTTTATTTAGATTTTATCTAAGTTTTTGGGTTTTTAGGGTTTAGGGTTTAGGGTTTAGGGTTTAGGGTTTGGGGTTTAGGGTTTAGGGTTTAGGGTTGTAGGTTTTGGGGTTTAAGGATTAGGGTTTAGGGTTTAAGGTTTTAGTGTTTAAGGTTTAGGGCTTAGGGTTTAGGGTTTATGGTTTAGGGTTTAGGGTTGTTTAGGGTTTAGGATTTAGGGTTACTTTTAGAGTTTAAGCTTTACGATTATGGTTTCTTTTCAAAAAAAAATAAGTAAATTGGTAGGTTCATGTTTATTTAGTTTATTTTTTATTTTTGTTTATTTTATTTTTATTTTGATTTAGGTTTATTTTTATTTTTATTTTTATTTTTTATTCTAGTTTATTTTTTAGGTTTAGGTTTAGTTTTAGGAATATTTTTTTAGTTTAGTTTTATTTTTATTTTATTTTTTAGGTTTTGGTTTTATTTTTTATTTTTAGTTTTAGGTTTAGGTTTTTATTTTATTTTTTTAGGTTTAGGTTTTAGGTTTACTTTTAGGTTTTATTTTTGAGTTTAGGTTTAGGTTTTGTCTATTTCGGGTTTAGGTTTAGATTTTATTTATTTAGTTTAGTTTATTTTAGTTTAGGTTTAGCATTATTTTATTTTGTTTATTTTAGGTTTGTTATTATTTTTGTAGTTTAAGGTTTAGGTTTTATTTTTTATTTATTTAAGGTTTTATTTTAAAGTTTATGTTTTTTTAGTTTTTATTTTATTTTTATTTTTCTTTTAGTTTTTATTTTAATTAGGTTTTTATTTTTAGTTTAGCTTAGGTATTTGTTTATTTAATTTTAGATTAGTTTTTATTTTTTATTTGAATTTTTTTTAGGTTTAGGTTTAGCTTTAGCTTTACCTTTAAGTTTTAATTTATATTTTTATTTTATTTTATTTTATTTTATTTTGGTGTAGATTTTATTTATTTATTTTTTTAAGTTTTATTTATTTTGAGGTTAAGTTTTTAGCTTTTTAGGTTTTAGGATTTAGGGTTTGGCCTTTAGGGTTTTTCTTTTAGAGTTTAGGGTTTAGGGTTTAGGGATTAGGGTTTTAGGGTTCAGGGTTTAGGGTTTAGGGTTTAGGGTTTAGGGTTTAGGGTTTTAGATATAGGTTTAGGTAGTTTAGGTTTAGGTTTAGGGTTAGTTTTAGGTTTAGGGTTTAGAGTTTATTTTATTTTATTTTAAATTAAACACTAAGTTTAGGTTTATTTAGTTTATTTTTATTTATTTTGATTTATTTTTATTTTGATTTAGGTTTAGACTAGTTTTGGGTTAGTTTAGTTTAGGCTTTAGGGTATAAGTTTAAGTTTAGGTTTAGGGTTTAAGTTTAGGGTTTAGGTTTATGGTTTAGGGTTTAGGGTTTAAGGTTAGTGTTAGTGTTTAGGGTTTTGGGTTTAGGGTTTAGGGTTTAGGGTTAGTTTAGGGTTTAAGGTTGTAGGTTTAGGGTTTAAGGTTTACAATTAGTGTTTTTGATTTAGGGTTTATGGTTTAGGATTTATGGTTTAAGGTTTAGGATTTTGGGTTTAGGGTTTTTTTTTTTGAAAAAAAAATTATCTAAACCAGGAGTTTTAGGTTTATTTAGTTTATTTTATTTTTTATTTTTATTTAGGTTTATTTTTTATTTTTATTTAGTTTAGTTTAATTATTTTAGTTTTATTTATTTTAATTTAGGTTTGTTTGTTTTAGCTTTTTTTAAGTTTAGTTTTAAGTTTATGTTTATTTTTTAGTTTAGTTTTTTTTTTATTTTATTTTTTTAGGTTTAGGCTTTATTTTTATTTATGTTTATGTTTGGGTTTTATTTTATTTTTTAGGTTTATGTTTTAGGTTTTATTTTAGGTTTATCTTTAGTTTTTTTTAGTTTAGGTTTAAGTTTATTTTAGTTTATTTTATTTTTTAGTTTAAGGTTTAGGTTTAGTTTATTTTAGGTTTAGGTTTAGGTTTTATTTATTTTAGTTTAGTTTATTTAGTTTAGGTTTATGTTTATTTTATTTTGTTTATTTTAGGTTTAGGTGTTTTTTTATTTTAGGATTTAGGTTTTTTTAAGTATTATTTTTAAGTTTATTTTTTAGGTTTAGGTTTTTATTTTGTTTTTATTTTATTTGGGATTTTGTGCCACCATCCTTCAAGATGTTTGATGGCAGTGGGAACCCACGATAACACATTGCACACTTTAGATATTGCAACATAGGTGTGATGGCACACCTCTTAGCATTTTCATTAGCAGTCTCTTAGGTGTTGCATTTGATTGGTATCTTTGGCCAATGATTTGGTGAAGACTTTTCGGGTTAGCACCTCTTCATCAAGAGGTTTGTTGAGCTCAACAAAGGGTGATTGTAGCGACCTCATTGTAGAAATAGAAACTCAAGAGTCCTTGTTGATTACATTCTCGGTGTGGCAGCATTAAATTCTAACCATATCTCGAACAATGCGATTGAGATTCTTCTCAAGAATATCCATGGCGGTCACCTTCATGCTTAAGGGCTTTACCATCAAAATATTGAGAAATTAATCAACAAGGCAACTAGCCCACAAGGAAGCCAAACATTTTGCCCTTTCAGCAATCATCAGGTCCAAGTTGTAGAAGGTGTTTGAGAAGAAGCTAGGGAAAATTATGTCGATGATAGCGACCGAGGAGTTCAATATGAGACTACGAGCTCGTGACCTCCTTTGCCACCTCCTCTTCTTCCACCTTGGCCATCATACCAGCCACCGCAACTGCCACAGCAACCATTTCCACCACCTCAGTAGCTTACCCAGTAGCAATATTCTTATCCATAGCCAGGTAGCTACTTTTCACCTACTATTGTTGATAGATTGAATAATCCATATTCATTCAAGAGGGAGGTAGTTAGGAAAATCTTTAAGAATCTCTTAAATAAACTTGGCATTCATTCTAGAGGAGGCCGGAGGAAGTGGGTAGAATGATGATCCTTTTGTTTCCCTACCCACATGTTAGGCCATGTCTTGAGGATTGATCACTTTTAAGGACTAGCTTGAGCAGTTGTTGAGCCATAGTTATGCCTAAGGAATACTTATTAGAACAACCATCTAGTTCTGTTAGAGTAATCCTTGGGGATACTTGCGATACTCTTAAGACCAAAGATGGTTAGGATATCTCCCTTTCCCGAACCTCTAAGAAGATCATTTCTAAGATCAAGAAGCTTTCCTTGCAGGTACCTACTGTAGCTCAAACCTCTAACACCAAGGAAGGTTTGCTAGTTGCAAAAGATAACTTCGGGAGGGTGTGACTAGTAGCGGATAGCTCACCATACTTGCTGAGATAGTCTAGTAGCGTAGCCACCATAGTCAGTACTCCCTCCACCATTCAGTACCACTTCGCTAGCTCCTCTTCCGCGAGTGTTGTATATGTGAATAAAAGTACTAAATTTCTTACTACTTACTTTACTTGATTTCTGTCATGTACCTCCACCTAAAAAAAATTAATGAAGAAAGTTGATTCTACTTATATATTGTCTACTTCTGATGGTCTTAATTTTATTCCTATTGAAAGATCTCTAAGTCTAAATAAAAATAATAGCTCTAGTAGTACCAATATTTTCCTTTCTAATTCAGAGTCAAACTATCCTTCTCTAAATCAATCGGGTTCACCTCTTGAGATTGACTTGGAGTCAATTGACTCTAAGTTTTCCATAGGAGAAGTTGTAGGTATGCCCGATGAGAAGGTAAAACTTTCCACAAGCTCATCATTCCAAGAAGTCATAAGTCAACTACATAGTGGCAAAGTTCTACCTCAAGGGTAGCACCTCAAGATAAGGGTAAGCAAGTCATTGGTTCAGTGAGCAAATAGCCTCCATAAGATGCTCCACCCATGGATTTGCTTGTGGAGGACCAAGCCAAAGTTGATTACAATGTCTAGCTCACCTTAGAAAGTTTCCGGCTAAGTTAAGCATATGACCCTTGTCTTATCCAAAAGATGAGGGAATCTCTAATCAAGGCCTTACTTGATCTAGAGATATGCTTAGCTCAAGCGCTACTAAAGTAGGCATGCCACTTAAAGACATCTTAGTAGTTACATTCATGATGAATCTTACTCCCAGGGATGACCGAGCACAACTGCCTCTTTATATGATAGTGGATGTTGGCAAAGGATATCGAGTTACGGTTGACCAAGGTGTATAAGTCAACATTATGAGTCTAAGAACCCCAGGATTGACATCTCCAAACTCCAAAAGAAAGAATGATGTTGAGAAGATTCAATGAACAAGGTGAGAGGGCCTTGTGTTATTTTTTGGATGTATGGGGAAAGGGGGGGGGACTCCAAGTATCATAAGGAGTACTTTTGAGGTGATGAACAACATTGAGGTATGATATCTTGAAAGATAGAGGCATCACCCTACTAATGTCACTAATAAGGACTCTAAGGCATGATGGGTCTTATTATCCACTTTCCATGGATGAATAGGGTTTATATTAAAAGGTTCTTAAGTTTCCTATGGAGGAAAGCCTCCATAGTTAATTAAATCTTAGGAATTTCTAAGAATATTCTTGATTAAAGTAGACAATTATCATCTCCAAGGAAGACTATCAAATGATTGGTTGTATTTGGAAAATCAATTGGGAAAGTTCAATGATACTTATTTTTTGGAATCCAAATGAAATAAGTAGGAAATGCTCATGATACTAGGAAGCCTAGTGAGCATTCCAATCTATCTATGGTTGGGGTTATAATTTTGAAGTTGAGGATATTTATATGTTTTGAGTTGAAATTTAATTATATTACTTGGGCTTATAATCTAGAAACATAAGGTTGTGGGTACAAGAGGTAAGATTTATGCTTGGGAAAACTACCTTGGATCCTAAATCTAGGGAGCATTAGTGCAGCTAAAAGCGACCTAAATCTAAGCGGGACATAAGGTTTACCTCCACAGAGAATAAATTGTGACTTAGACTTATAACCACTTGGTGGCGCCAACTAACTCCTCCTATGATTTAAAACCATGTAGTCTAGTCTTATGAATTGCAAGATAGCTAGGAGTTATTTAATTAGACTAAAGTCCTAAACACACTCCATAAGAGACTGGGGCATGAGTGGTATGAGCTTATGACTTAATCTATAGATGCAAAATCTTTTCAACTTTTATTTCATTTTAGATAGATCATTTTGATAGAGGCTTTAATTTCTTATGCTTAAATGCATGATTAAATAGGTTATCAATTAAATTAGCTAGAAGATGTTGTTCTCCACCAAAGGATGCCCTCACAGGTGAAGCATTCCTTTATCAAGGATGGAGATCCTTCATGTTCAAGAGAGAATAATATGCATGCATGATGTGAAACATACAATATAAGGGGTTGCTAAATATTTTAATTATCTTATTTATTTCTTAGGCTTTATGATGAGGTTATGAGTTGTTTAAAATTTATGAGTGATTAGTTGGGTAGAAAAGTAATTTTTATCTAAGAGCCTAATCATATCCAAGCCACACATTAAAGCATCAATCATTTAAGAAACTATGAAAAGCATGCCATCTAATGCACAATGTAAACATAACATCAAACAATTATATAAACTATCATAAAAGAAGAAAAGGCCGATTTGGTGGGTACAAACAAGAGAGAGAAAAGATGGGTAGTGCTCTACCCTTATACAACCTAGAATATGAAAGAATAATTATAATTGTATTAAATTATGAGGTCTTCTTTCTTCATTTCTCCATTTCTTATTTCATTCCTTCTTTGATTTGGATGGTGCTTGCTTCAAAGGCATCACAGGGACAAAACCTTCTGCTCATCCTAATCCATAGCACTAATCTAATTCCTATTGCAAAATTACATTTATGGGGAAAAGTAAATCTAACTACACACATATAGAGGTTAGCTAAATATACATATAATCCTAAAACTATATTTATAATTTGGACTTAGCACCCTACAAATGGCTAACTAAGCCTATCCTAACTTGGATTATGCTTAAGGATTTAACCAACCTGCAAAAAAAGCATTCACATTAAGCATAAACCCCTATAGAAAACATATTAGGCTAATATTGGCCTATCATCCAGTCTACAAAGCATACACCTTAGCATTCAATCTAAAAAATATATCATAAAATAAAACATACACCACATCATACATCGTCCTAACTTAGAGCTAGAAGTGGTGACTTAATTTATGTATGTGCTTGTAGTAAGTCTTGTTTAGATTAGTGTTGTATTTTCTAAGTGTTGAAGGATTCAATTTAACATGAAAGGTTGATTTCACTTGATTTGAGAATTTTAATTTGTGTTTTCTTTTGTTTCATTTGATTACACTTAGCAACTAAGTGTTATAAAGAGAGAGAAAAGTGGATTGCCCTCTTTCATCCCTACCATAAGTCACTTTCTAAAGTATATTAATTTGATTTAGTTCTCTTTAGTGAATGACTTATTAAATGATTTAATTAATCCTATGTTTAGGTTCACTTTAAATAATCATATTCAAAATGAAAGGCATCTTAAGATTAATTAATTGAATTACTACCACATGACATATATGTTTGAATCATTCCTTTCCATCACATGTAACATGCATCGATTTAATCCTAAGTATATCTATACACATATTTTAGCACACTTAAATGAATGAATGTTATGTTTAGAATTTATATTTTTGATTGAATTATCTAAACATATTAAATTCAAACTTTATCCAAATTCCTATACAAAAAGGACATAAGAATGAAATTAAATAGGCATGTGTCATTGTTAAATCAAGGATGTGAGGTAATCAAATGACATCCTTGGAGCTAGCTAAAGCCTCATATTCTCAGGATGTCCAGACTATATACCCATTTACATTCAAACATATGTAAATTTGTATACATGAACATTGGAAGTAAGCTCCATCATATGGCTAATTAATTCAACCACTTAGTTAATTATGAATGCATTTAATTTTAATGTAAAATGGGATTTTCATTCACAATATATACATATGTCATTGTTAAACCAGAGAGGTAATTAAATGACCTCATTTGGGCTAACTAAAGTCTCATATTCCTAGGATGTCTATATATACTTTTCTTTCATGGATGTATACATAAATTAGGGTAAGAAAAAAATGCAAATATTGTATTTTTTATTGAATCATTTATATGTATGAATTAAAGCTCTATCCAAATTTTAATGTTGAAATATAAGAATGAAATCAAATGCATATGTGCCATTGTTAAACCAGGAAGTGAATCAAATGACCTCCTTGGGGCTAGCTAAAACTCGTGTTCAGGATGTTAGACTATATACCCATTTCATTTAATCTTATATAAATCAACACATGAATAGAGGAAAGAGAACTCAACATTCATACACTTAAAGCACATGCATTTTATATGTATTTATAACTAGCATCATAACACATATTATTATTCATTTATAAAGCTTTTGAAAAAATACATTTGGATAATAATAGCCAGATATATTAAATTAAATCAACACATGCAAGCTTACATAAAAGAAATCCATTTTATTTTACTTGATTTTGAAAAGATGGATGCATGAATTCAAATGACATACAAAATTTAACATGATTGGAAAAGTATATCAAATCAAATATATGCATGTGATTCATTCAACCAAACTAGTTCTTAATGATAATCAAATCAAATAAGATTATTTAAAACAAACCAAAGCTTCTTTATTAATTAAGTTTTGGATTTGATTTAAAAGAGGAGAAGATAAATCATCACTATTTTAAACCCATTCCACATTAGTGATTTGATTTAATTTAAGGAAATGTAATTAAGTTGATTTTATGGGCTAATTAAGTTGAACCATTAATTAGATGAATTAATTACCCTTACTTATGTCACCTTAAAGTAATTAACTAAATAATTATGAGCCAACATATGCATGGAGAATAAACTTGCAATGATCTAGAAATAAAAGGGGACTAATGCAATTGATCATTATTGTTAATTAGATTAAGACTTAATTAATTACTCTTATTGGTTTTCCACACATGTGATCTAACCTAATGTCATTAAACTCCTTTAGGTTATTAAAACTAAAGATCTACCCCATGATTTAATTAATCAAGGTCGATGTGATTATGATTTCAATTTTATTAAGTGATTTAATTAATTAGTTAAATCTTAATTAATTTCATTTTTAAATATGGTAAAATGAACTTAAGGAAATTGTTCCCAACCCTATTCCTTAGTTCACTTACTATTGAACAATGATTAATAAACTTAATTAACCAATTTATTATTGTTCATGGGATTAATTAATCATTAATTAACTTAAAAGAGTAGTTAAGGTTTAGTTAGTCAATTTCACTAATTAAGTGAGCAATAAATACCAAGAAAAGGATGGGAGGTAGAGGTCATCCCATTAAATTAACCCACAAAAATTAGGATTAATTGCTCAAGTAATTAAGGAGTAATTAAGCTAATTAATTTTATAATTAAACCTTAATTACTTTTTAAAATTAGTTAAGATAATTTTTAATTAATTGTCTTATGAAAATACTTTTAAAATGAGTATTTATTTGTATTTTTATTTCTCTATGATTTTTTATGATTTTTAGAAGTTTCAACCATAAAAAATGATTAATTAAGCCTAATTAAAGCCTAATCCTATTGGCATCATATGGCGTGTTGATGCATCATGCTTTTCACGTGGCACCATAAGATTGCCTACTTAAAACTTATCCGACTCAGTTCCTATGTGGTAGCGACATGCTTTCTCATCCACCATCCGATCTAAAATCGGATGGCTATGATTAATCCCATAGCTTAATAGGATTTAATAAGATCGATCTAGTGGATCTATTCATGATCGCCACTTTGATCATGCGGAATGACGGTGTGTGATCGTGAGTGAGGAGAATGGGTATATCGCCATTGCTCACTTGATCAAGCTTACCAGCTTGGATCAACTCCAAAAGATCCCACACCTTCGACATCAATCGGAGGGATCCATGATCAAGATCACACGAGATGCAAGTTTTCTTCAAAAAGCAACCCATTTTTTTTCCAAAGATCAGTTTTGAAGCATACCTCAGCTCAAGATTGTGGCTCAAATGATTGAGAAGCTTCATCTAGTGGCAGCCTGTTGAGTACATTGGATCAATTGTTCACTTGAAAGGCCATGAACTAATAATTTAGAGCTTGACTTTGATTGAAGTCCTGCCTCCAGTGCTCTGCAAGCTTGGGAGATGATTCGTTCTTCTACGATGAGGCCTAGGGAAGGTGTGTGCAAAATTAATTTGAGTTTGATGGAGAAATGGAGAAGTTAGGTTGAAAATGGGGTGTCATATTTTGTGACAAATAGGAATGGCATTTTTCAATCTAGGAACGAGCTTGGGAGCCTAGGGAATGGCTTAGCAGCTCACCTTGGGTAGATAAGGCTCTGAGGAATGATTTTTGTTTGCATTTGAGTGGAAATGAGGGGGTGTATACCCCCCTTCTTCTTGATCAGATGGTGGGATCGGGTTTGGCTTCTAGTGGCCGTCCGACCATCTCAGGGAGTCATTGGTGGCAAGGAGGAGTTAACTTGGTTGAAGGTGTGGAGGTGGCTAAGAAGGAATCATGAGTGTCCTATGGGTTTCAAATTCTAATGGAGGGTGAGGTGATTTCACCTCCCATGGGTCATGGCAACCACCCCTTGGGTTAGGTTGGCGTGCCTCTAGGTGGACCATTGGGAGAGTACCAAGAAGGAAATAAATACTTACATGGTGATTTGTCTCATGTGATGCCATTGACAAGGGCAAAATCATTTGGCATTGGATTTGATAGATTTAAAATGAGCCAAAAGTGGGTTAGCCCAAATTTCAACTCAATTAAAGTTGATTTGGTTTGGTTTGGCTCAATTTTACTCATTTAGGTCAAATTAGGTTGGGTCAAGTTGACCAATTGGTCAAATTAGGTCAAACCAAGGATGGGTCAAGTTTATGATCATTTGGGATGTTTTGGTTTAATTGGTTTGGTTTAGTTTGGCTTATTTGATTTTGGCTCATTTAAATTCATTTGAGTCAAATGGGTTAAGTTGACCAATTTGATTGATTGGCAAAATTAACTTGGTGTTGGTTTGGGTTTTGAATGAAGATGATTAGCTTTGGTTTCAATTAATTTGGATTTGGTTTTGATTTAGGAAAGTTGAACCTTTAGGTCAATTTGGACTAAGTAGGTCAATTGGGTTCAATTGGGTCATGACTTTGGTCAAGTTCAACAATCAATTTGGAATGAACTTGAGTCATTGGTTGCAGTCAATTTGGTTTATATTTTAATTTGACCCAATTTGGTCTTTTAGGTCAATTTCGGTCAACTTGGGTCAAGAGTGCCAATTAGGTTTGGTTTGACTCAATTGAAGGTCAAGTCATATTCAAATATTGATTTTGATTTGGTATGAATCATTAATTTCAAGGGATTTGGCTTTTGTAATTTAGCTAGTTTGGGTTCATATGGGTTAAGGGGTTTACTTGGTTTTACCTAATTTATGACAATTGATCAACCTAGGGTGATCAACAATCATGATGGGAGGTATTGATGGGCTTGGTTCAATCTAATTTGGGTAGGATTAGAACTCGGCTCAAATAAGTCAAATTGGCCACTTTGAGTCAAGTGGATCAATTGGGTTTAGTTGGCTTGATCTTTGGTTGAGTTTGATTTAGTTGAGTTTATATATGGATTTGGGATTGATATATAAATCAATTGTAATTGGCTTGGGTTCAAATGGTTTTTGGTTCATTTGAACATTTCAAGTCAAAAGGGTTAAGTTGGGTTTGACTTGGGTTGATTTTTGTTTAGCTTAATGATTGTAGATTTAATTTATATTTGTGAATATGATTGAAGGTATGATTGATTCATGAGAAAATCATTTGAATTTTGGTTTTAGAATGAAGGAATTTTGCTAAGTCCATGGAGTTGAGTCATGTGGCTTAGGTTTGGATTTTGATATGGTTTGATTTAGTTTTGATGACTTAAATGTATATTTCATTTAAATTTGTGAATATGATAAAAAATATGATTGATTTGATAAGATTTGGATTAATTTAGTCCATGGGATAGGTCATATGGCTTAGGAGGTTTTGATTTAATTTGATTTAGTTTGATTTAGTTTTGATCATTTGAATGTATTTTTGATTTATATTTAGGAAGATGATTGAAGATATAAATTGATTATGAGAAAAATCAATTGATTTTGTATTGATTTGGATTAAGATTTGGCTAAGTCCATAGGTCATATGGCTTTGGATTTCAAGTTTGGATTTCATCATGGGCTATAATCATTTGGTTTTGGAAATTGGATTTGGATTTGGATTTGAATTTGATGTTTGAATTAAACTTGAGGTTTGGTTTGAGAAGGTGAACATATATATTTGATTTGGGTTGTAGGGTAGTTGGATTATCCTAATCCTTAAGGCATAACCTAACCCTTCTAAGTCTTTAGGTTTAGGTTAAGTGTTTACCTAATTATTTTGACTAGGGAAGTCTTAGTGTCTAGAAGACTCCTAAGTCTAAGATGGGAAGATTGAATCTGCACTCCAAAAGTGATGTCAATATAGTGTTGCCCTTGAAGATAGATGATTGGTAAACCGAAGCCAAGTTTCACATGATAGACTCGAATACATCTTTGAACACTTTGCTTGGGAGACCATGGATACATGAGAACAATATAGTTCCATCCTCTCTACATCAGTGTATGAAGTTTGTGAGAGGTGGGATCATCTAGTGTGTCTAAGGAGATCTCAAGCCATTTAGAGTTCATGAGGTCATCATATATGAGGATTCAGATTGCTACATCCCTCAAAATTAACAAATCTATTCTCATGAACTTGGCCAAAGTTTAAAAATAAAAGAAAAAGAAAAACAAAAAGAAAAATAAAGAGAAAAAGAAAATAAAAGGGAGTAGAAATAGACTTGGAGGATGAAATGGAGCCTGGCATTAGATTCCACCTAGAGTTTGTTACTCCATTCAAACATATGGGTAAGATGACTTGACCTACAGGCTAGTTCAAAGGCCCCAAGGGTGAAAAACTTCTTTATTTGCCATGAAACATGAAAATGTCCCAAGAGTACACTTGCTATCCATATAGACTTTGATTCTAGTTTATAAGATGAGTCTTATGTGGTTAGCACCAACCAACTCTTCTCGCACTTGGAGGTGATGAGGATGGAGAAGAAGACCGTAAGTCTATGTGAAATAATTAGGCATTTGTTGGGAACCTTAGCTCTAAAAAAAGTTGAGGGTTTGGTAGTTAAGGAAGCCCTTAAGTCACCACAAGTGTGAAAACTCAGAGGTCTTTCTAGGAGCAACATACAGGTCAAGAAGTTGATGTAGAACTTGAGGATGATTCAAATAAAGATTAAATAGAATTACCCTTTGATTGGTACTTGGCTCGTGTTCATAATTTAGAAAAGAAAAGGTTAATCCCACATTCTTGGTCAAAGCACAGGTCAAACTACTTTGAAAGAATATGGAAAAATACATGCAAAAGCTCTCAATCAAGACCGGGACTAGGATTTGGTATAGTGGGTCCAGTCGATGATGATGATTACTGTATAGTCACCATAAATCATTTGGAATCTGATAAGTTCTTTTCAAATCATATTAACTCATTTGAGGAGTTATGCTTAGAAATGTCATATTGTCCAAATGATTTTGAAGTTAAAGATGCATTGCCAGTGTTCGAAGAAGAGATCAAGTCAACCATCGATGAGCTCAAGAAAATTAACTTAGGAATTGAAGAAGATCCACGCCTAACATACGAAGTTCTTTATTGAATGAAATTGAAATCAATGACTTAGTTAGGCTATTGATTAAGTTTAAGAACTACTTTGCATGGAGTTATGAAGAGATACCTGGATTGGCTCCTAACGTAGTGATCCATATACTAGCAATAGAGCCTACTGCTAACCCTATCAAGCAAGCTTGTAGACGCATGAGATTAGACATAGAACAATAGGTCATTTATGAGGTCAAGAAATTGATCGATGCTAGCTTCATCCGGGAAGAAAAATACCATACTTGGTTAGCCAATGGCATCCCAGTTAAGAAAAAGAATGGCCAAATTCACATATGCGTCGATTTTTTGGATTTAAATAAAACATGTCCAAAAGATGAATTTTCACTACCAATCTCAGAGCTGATGGTGGAAATTGCCTCAACTCATGTAGTCTTCTCTTTCATGGATGGCTCATCTGGATATAACCAAATAAAGATGGCCCTTGAAGATGAAAGAAACACTACTTTAAAACCCTGATCAGAATCTATCACTATAAGGTAATGCCTTTCAATCTTAAAAATGCTGGTGCTACATACCAGTGAGCTATGACTCAAATCTTTGATGAACTCATTCATGATCAAGTCAATTGGTATATCAATGATCTCATGCATAAAATTAGAAAAAATGACCACCATCTGTTTGACTTGAGAGTACTTTTCAAATAGTTAAGACAATTTAACCTAAAAATGAACCCCCTGATGTGTGCATTCAGAGTAGCTACAGGGAAATTCCTTGGGTTTGTCGTCCAACACCAGAGAATCGAAATTGATCTAGAGATGATCAAGGCGATATTAGAAATACCACTCCTAAAATTTTAACTCAACTCAGATCATTCCAAGGTCGGTCAGCATATCTAAGATGCTTTATATCCAACCTATCGAGAAGATGTCAGCCATTCTCAATGCTTATAAAAAAGGACACCAAGTTCAAGTAGGATGATAGGTGTGAGCATACCTTTGAAGACATCAAGCATTCTTTGATGACACCACTAGTTCTAGCAGCCCCTATCCTAGGAAAGCCACTCATACTTTACACTACTACGTTAGATGACTCCTTGGTGCTTTGTTGGCCCAAGCCAATGTGAAGGGAAGGAAAATGCACTATACTACCTCAGTCATCATCTAATCCCAATTGAGGCTAATTATCCACCCATAAAGAAGTATTGCCTAGATTTAATCTTTGCATCTCAAAAGCTACATGATATCTAGACAGTTGGCATGATGGTCCATGATCCTCTCGCAGTTTGACATTACCTTCATACCTCTATGTGCGGTGAAAGTACAAGCGCTAGCTGATTTCTAAGTAGTAGACCCACTTCCTGCTGACTCTCCACTTAGTGATGATATCCCCAATGAATAAATCATGAACTTAGGTGATACTAGCATTCACCACTAGGAGATGTACTTTGATTGTGCAGCTTCCTCTCAAAGAGGAGAAGAACTAGAATCTACTATTCTAGGAAAGGCAAGGGTTGGAATAGTTTTCTTAACTCAAGACTATGATGTGATGAGATTCTCATATCATCTGTCTAATCCTTGCACCAACAAAGAAGCAAAAAATGAGGCTCTGATTGCCAGTTTGGAGTTAGTCGATACTCTAAGCATCCAGAACATCAACATCTTTGGGGATTCTCAGCTATTTATCAACCAAATCATTGGGTCCTATAAGGTTATAAAGTCCAAGCTCCATCACTATCACAAGTACACCATGGAGTTGTTGGTCCAAATCCCAGAGGTTACCATTTATACGATTCCTCGAGGAGAGAATGCCGTAATGTATGCTTTATCCAAGCTTGCTAAGGAGTTGGGATTTCTGGAGGATGAGTCCATATTAATAAAGGTCCAAAATAGACAAGTCTTATCCTTTATTGATATTGAAATCATCAAAAAGCACTCTCTGGAAGAGGAGATTGCCATTGCCAAGAAGGACGAAGAGTTGGATTGGAGGCAACCATCCATGGATTACCTAAATAAAGGCAAACTACCTCAAGAGAAGTCTCAAACCCATCAAATGAAGCATAGAGCACTTTCCTATGCTCTTATGGATGGCATCTTGTACCGATATTTCGATCATATGTGGCTATATTATTTAGATAAGCATGAAGCCCATAAGATCATGATCAAGGTACACTCATGATTATGTGGAGCCTACCAATCCAGATCTGAAGATGAAAACCAAGATCAAGAGACTAAGATACTACTGGTCATTGATGATCAAAGATTTCATGGATACAACTAGGCCATGCCACCAATGTAAAATACACGGTGTGGTCCTACACCAACCACCTAACATTCTACATCCCATGTTGGCCTGATGGCCATTCGAGTGTTGGTGTACCAACATAGTGGGTTTGATTGATCCTCCTTATTCCAAGGGTCATCAGTTCATCTTAGCTGCTGCTAATAACTTTTTGAACTAGGTGACAATAATTCTATTAACAACTTTTGAACTGGGTGACAATAGTTTTGCTCAGCATGTGCTCTGTTTTTATGAACCATATCGTATATAGGTTTGGAGTGCCTTGATGAATTATATCTGGTAATTATATTGCATTTAAGAGCACCGAGATCAACAACTTTGCCCAAATACATAGCATAGATTGGATATATTCTACCATCAACTACTCAAAGGAAAATTGATTAGCGAAGCCTTTAATAAAACTGTCATCTAAAAACTAAAGAAGACACTCAACAATAATAAGTGACAGTGGTATGAGTAGTTAGTTGAAGCCTTGTGAGCCTACCGCACCACATATAGAAATCCAACTCAGTCCACTTATTTCTCCTTAGTGTATGGGTCTGAAGGCATTCTACCATTATAAGTCAAACACCCATAACTAATGATAGTTGTGGGTAGCAAGATCACAATAGAGCAGAATGCTAAGTTGCAATTAGAAGAGCTTGAAGGTTTGGAGGAGAGATGCCTACGGGCATGCCAAAACCTCAAGTTGTATAAAGATAAAATGATTCAAGCTCATAATAAGTTGGTCCATCCTAGAGCTCATCAAGTAAGAGAGCTTATTTTAGTTCTAAGGAGACCGATTGTTGCTCGTCATAAGATGGGAGGCAAGCTTGAACCCACTTGGGAAGGTCTTTTGCCATAGAGAAGGCCACCAAAGAGGATCTTATCTGCTTATTAATCATAAGGGAGAGCTCCCAATGCTTCCAATCAATGGGCTCTACTTAAAGAAACATTATAAATCATGTTTGAAAATAATTATTATCAATGAAAATTCCATTTCAAATTTAATCTCTTCCATGTTAAAATTATTTTTATTTGTGAATCAGCCATGATGTGTTTACGATATGTATAAAGAACCCGAGCGGTGTCCTATCCATCATCGACACAACATAAACATAAACTACACACAAACATATAAAATAAACACATATCTTTTGTCTCGGGCTACTCTGAGTTGAGATAATGCCCCGTGGCACTCAAGAATGCCTAAGTCGCCGATGTGCTACTGCAGTGTGTGTCATCCCAATGGTCTTCTTGCTTTGGAGGATGTAAGTATGCTATGCTTTCCTTCCTTACTTGGCCACTACACATCGATGAGTGCCTTGTTAGTTTGGTATTCCTTACTACGTGGCGGGTAAGCTACCTCAAGTTGGATTTATTTAAGAGGATGTGAGTCTACTATGATGTCTTCTTGGATTAGCTTTCATGCACTGATTGGGTTGAGTATATTTGAGGTTTAGGATAACTCCCTTATTGGCTCCTTCCCTTCTGACTACTTCAAGTCTAGGTCCAGTCCTTCCTCAAGGCTCCCACTTAGTAGTCTCTCTAGGTTAGATAGCATTTGTCTTGTCAGTGATAGACTATCCCAATAATTAGTTCCCCTTGGAAAGTTGTAAGCCTAACACTTTCTTTCTAGATCATTGCACACAGATAGGTAACTTAGGTTGGTTGGTTCTCACTATACTGATGGATACACTGCTCATGATGATGAATACACCACTCATGCTGACGGATACACCTTAGGTTGGTTGGTTCTCACATCTTAGGATACACCACTCTTGGAAAATGTAAGTATGCTACGCTTTCTCCTTGAGTTGGCCATCATACACCTATAGGTTTTCTTTTCCACGGCTCAGGATAAAGCCCCTAGCAGCACCTCCCTTGTGGGAATTATGTTTGGATCATGTCCTTTGTGACCCCATTTTGACACTACCCAGGTTACTATTAGATTGGACAGTTCCCTTTTCCTAGTAACCACCCTTGTAGTTGGAGAATATTTCTTGTGGATGTGCAGATTCTCCTTTGATCCAGTAAATCTGAGATAGGTCAAGGCCAATATAGTCCCTTCTCAGTGTGGTCACTCGTACAATAATAGGGTCCACACAAATATATAAACAAATATATATTCACTTGTGGATTAGGAGGACACCCCTAGTGGTACCTTTTCCCAAGTAGGTATCATATCTTTAGAGAAGTGTCAACAAAACTCCCTACAAGAATTACTTGACTACTCTTGAGTTGATTTAAGTCCCTAGTGACATTCACTCAGTAGTTTCCCCTAAGTTAGGTTTGATTTAATGTGCTACCAACAGGTCACCCTAGAAGTTGTTCCATACTTTAGAAAATATAAGTCTGCTACATCTTTTTCCTAGCATAGTCATTGCACACCAAAAAGAAACCCCTTAGGTTGGCTAGCTCTACCCCACGACCAATAGACTATCCCTTTGGATTTGTAAATCTGAGATAGGACAAGTTCAATATAGCCCCTTCTGGGTAAGTCCCTCACACACCCACATGGTCCATAAATTAAATCTATTATATTTGATTGAGCTCACATCTCTAGCAGATATTCCCTTAATTCAAAATCAAACTAAAAAAAACAAACCATATCAAATCACATGAAATTAAGATAAATTTAATCCTGACTACTTTTGAGTTGACATAAGTCCCCAGTAGCATTTACTCAGTAGTCTCCCTAGGTCAGGTTCGATTTGTTGTGCATCCAATAGGTCACCCCAGCAATTGTTCCTCTCTTTGAAAGATGTAAGTTTTCTATGCCTTCTTCCGGCACAACCATTGTACATCGAGAAGGTAACCCCTTAGGTTGGCTAGATCTACCCCACAGGTAGACTATCCTTTTGGATTTGTAAATCTAAGGTAGGTCAAGGATGATATAGCCCCTTTTCTTAGGTCCATCACACACCAACATAGTCCATACATTAACTCAGATTAAATTAAGCTCAATCTAATTTACCCCAGTGGAGTTAAATCACACCCTTCTCCTCAGTGGAGCCCCAAATCATAAATAAATAGGTCAAGCAAAAAAATCAAATTCAAAATCAACCTCCCTAGTGGAGCCAAATTAAACCAACTCCTCCAGTAGAGTCTAAATCAATGAAATCCAACCAAACTCTTATCCTCAGCAGATACATCCTCAAACAATTCTATAAAATCAAACTCCAATCCTAATCCTTTGTAGATAGCCCAAACTTTCTTTTATAGTGGAAGGTTCATATACCCAATCCCCAGCAAACTCGAGCCCAAATCTCCAGCAGACATGCCTTTGCATCAATTAAAATAAAACAAAATAAAGTCAATTTGATCTTAATCCCTAGTGGATTATAGATTTTATCCCAAGTAGATCTTCTTTCCATAAAGCATATAATCAAATCAAATTCAAACCTTATCCATAACAGATTTTCTTCTTCTATTCCCTCGACATATACCACTCACATTTCATGTCTGATCCCCTAGTGGATCTCCCTCCATGTTCTTCACATAGAATTCTCATCAAATCTTATTTTTTATCTTATGCACAACTATAATACTTCAACCAAAAGCTTAACAATGTATTCATTTAAATTACATCATCTTAACATTCTGATTAATATTTTATGATTTATGGTGGTGCAAGCTCAAACTAACTATACAATATCATGCAAAACATATTATAATGTGAATTAACACACTATATTATATTATAATATATGATGTTATATTATAATTTACTATAATATAATATATTGTCAAACATTACTTCTCATTAAAATCACTTAAAAGGAACAAATAACAAAATTTTCTCAAAATATGAATAATGTTCATTTTGGATGTAAAATTGTTATTTTTTTATTAGAAATGGTACAAAATAACATAATTTTGGTGTTGCTTCTTGCTGTGTGTAGTGAATTTGGCCAAATTCTTCCATCTCAACCTTCAAATTAACATTTTTTGTGAGTTTTGACCCAATGTATTATAACAAAAGTAGAATATACTAAAATGTACAATAACATTTTGTAACACACCACCACATTCATATAAATGTGAAGTTATATTATTATGTACATTATATTTTAATATGCTTTCAAATAATATGTTATCTTACATTACACTTTAAAATCAATCAGTTTAAGCAAAAAATTTATAAAATTTGGTTAAAAATGAACATTTTTTTTGGATGTAGAATTCCATTCTTTTGATTAAATGACACACCATAGCACACCCCCAATGATGTTCCCTAAAGTTTACCTTAATTTTGGCCAAATCCCATTATCTCAGCCTACAAATCAATATTTTTATGAATTATACTAATACAAATTCTTCTACATCATACTATAACAAACTAAAATATGCTAAACAACAAGTAGTAATACGCAATAGTATGCTATTATGCAAGATGCCACATTATGTTATGGCATCCTATATAATACACTATAAAATATTACATTAGATTATATTACATATGACATCACAGAAGATTGCTTAAGATAAAAAATTATAAAATTAGTATAAATAATAAAATATATATATTTTAGTCGTATCACTTATATGTTTTAAATTGAAACAATATATTATGTTGACATGCTCTACCTATTATGAATTTGGCCAAATTCCACCATTTTTAAGTCTAAATCAACATTTTTATAAATAATGTTAGTGTAGGCTCGACTCCATTATTGTTAAATATTAAAAGAATTTAAAATGCACAAAATAATATATTATAATATATGATGTTATAATATGCTACAACATATAATATTTATTTTGAACTTAAAATCTTACTTTTTAGACTACAAGTGGTGTAGAACACCTTTGGTACTAAAACCTAATTCCCACATGAAATTTAACAAATTTTATCATCTGATTTATTAAATCTATATTTTAATTATTTATATTAATAAAAACTATAGGACACAATACCATAATATACTAAAACATTTTAAAACATCTTATAATATCGAAAAACACATCACTTCATGCTCAAATATATGATGCTACATTACACAATAATATATGGTAATATAATATGATTTAAGGTATTCAAATCTCTAACATTCAAGGGAAAGTCTCTTGAAAACATTTTCTTTAGCCACCATAGTTATGTTAGGATTAGGTCACTTTTTAGATCTACTCCTAATGACATATTTAATCAAGGTTTAGGGTTTATGGTTTAGGGTTAGGTTTTAGGGTTAGTTTAGGGTTTAGGGTTTAACATTTAGAGTTAGTTTAGGGTTTAAGGTTAGTTAAGGGTTTAGGGTTTGGGGTTTAGGGTTTGGGGTTTAGGGTTTAGGATTTAGGGTTTAGGGTTGTACATTTTAGGGTTTAGGGATTAGGGTTTACAATTTTGGGTTTTAAGTTTTAGGGTTTAAGGTTTAGGGTTTAGGGCTTTTAGGGATTAGTTTTTAGGGTTTAGGGTTTAGATTTAGGGTTTAAGTTTTAATTTAGGATTTAGGTTTAGGCTTTAGAGTTTAAATTTTTTTAATAGAGAACAAATTCAGATTCAACATTTATTCTTTTTGATTTCTTCAACCTAGTAGCACCCCAAGTTTTCAAAGACTCAAATGATGGCATAGATAAAAAATGTGCACCAATAGAGCAAATCAAAACCCTAGATAAGTATAACCATCACTACTGTAAAGACATAGTTCTATAAACATGTTATTGGATCAACCGTTCTTCAGTTTCTCGAGTTCCCATCAGAACCACCCTTGCCTCACGAGTAGCGGGATCTGCCATCATATCTCCAATCTCTCCGTTCGCCACCACCACGGTTGTAACCTATGTCGATCCTCTAGCCTCCATAACCACCATTGCTTCAACCACCACCTCCATATCTAGCAGCACCTCTAGATTCCCCACCACCACTACGATAACTGCTGCCTCCGCCTTTACCTCAACTGTCAGATCTAGACTGAGCCTAGTTGACGGTGATGTTCCTGCCATCAAGATTTTGTCCATTCTTAGGGTTTAGGGTTTATGGTTAGTTTAGGGATTAGAGTTTAGGGTTTAGGGTTTAAGGTTGTACATTTTAGGTTTTAGGGTTTATGGTTTACGGTTTAGGGTTATATGGTTTAAGGTTTAGGGTTTAGGGTTTAGGGTTTTAGGATTTAGGGTCTAAGGTTTATGGTTTCGGGTTTAAGGTTTACGATTTAAGGTTTAGGGTTTAGGGTTTATGATTTTAGGATTTAGGGTTTAGGGTTAGGATTGTAGGTTTAGGGTTTAAGGGTTTAGGGTTAGTTTAGGGTTGTAGGTTTTGTGTTTTAGGTTTAGGGTTTAGGATTTAGGGTTCAGGGTTTTTTTAATTAAGTAAATTAGTAGGTTTATGTTTATTTAGTTTATTTTTTATTTATTTGAGTTTTTATTTATTTAGGTTAATTTTTTATTTTTATTTAGTTTAGTTTATTTATTTTAGGTTTATATATTTTAGTTTATTTTTAAGGTTTAGGTTTATTTGTAGTTGAATTTTATTTTTAATTTATTTTTTAGGTTTAATTTTATTTATTTTTATGTTTAGGTTTTAATTTTATTTCTTTAAGTTTAGGTTTTAGGTTATTATTTTAAGTTTATTTTTTTGTTTTATTTTTGCTTTTGTTTTAGGTTTATTTTTAGTTTATTTTATTTTATTTAGATTAGGTTTAGGTTTTAGTTTAATTTATTTTATGTTTAGATTTAGGTTTTCTTTATTTTTGTTTAGTTTAGGTTTAGGTTTATTTTATTTTATTTTTATTTTAAGTTTAGTTTTCTTTAGTTTAGGGTTTAGGTTTTATTTATTATTTATTTGTAAGTTTAGGTTTTTATTTATTATTTATTTATAGGTTTAGGTTTTTATTTAGTTTTTATTTTATTTTATTTTAGGTTTATTTTATCTTTATTTTAGGTTTAGTTTTTATTTTATTTAGGTTATCTATTTTTTAGTTTAGTTTAGGTGTTTATTAATTTTATTTTAGTTTAGTTTTTATATTTTATTTTATTTTCTTTTTAGGTTTAGGTGAAGGTTTTAGTTTGTTTTTTAATTTTATTTTTTAATTTATTTATTTTTTAGGTTTATTTTTTTTAGGTTTAGGTTTAGGTGGTTTGGGGTTTAGGGTTTAGGGTTTAGGGTTTAGGGTTTAGTGTTTAAGTTTAAGGTTTAGGGTTTAGGTTTAGGGTTTAAGTTTTAGTTTAGGATTTAGGGTCTAGGGTTTAAAGTTTTTTTTAACAGAGAATAAATTTAGATTCAACATTTCTTCTTTTCAATTTCATCAACCAAGTAGCACCCAAAGTTTTCTTAGACATAAGCGATGACATAGATAAAAAATGAGCACCCATAGAGCAAATCAAAAACCCTAGATAAATAGAACTGTCTCTACTGTAAAGACACAGTTCCATAAGTAGCAGATCATATAAGCCATTCTTTAGTTTTGCCAGTTCCCATCATAACCACCCAGGCCTCTTGATTAGTGTGATCCACCATTATATCCCTGATCTCTCCCACTACCACCACCATGACTATAACCTCCTTTCTCTTACCTCTATAACCACACCACTCCACCTCCATATCCACCGACCTCTAGATCCCCGATAATCACCGCCCTTTTGCCTCCATGATCTAGATCAGCCAGTTTATGATGTTTGCTTTAAGGTTCACATTCTCAAAGTATAGGTTTAGTTTAGGGTTTAGGTTTTAGGGTAAGTTTAGGGTTTAACACTTAGAGTTTATGGTTTAGGATTTAGGGAGGTTTGTTTTTGTGGTTTTGGGTTTAGGGTTGGGTTTAGGTTTAGTTTAGGGTTTAGGGTTTAGGTTTAGGTTTATGGTTTAAGGTGGGTAGTTTAGGGTTAGTGTTAGGGTTTAGGGTTTAAGGTTTAGGATTTATGGTTTAGGCTTTTTGTTTAAATTAAGTAAACTGGTAGTTTTACGTTTCTTTAGTTTATTTTTATTTATTTGAGTTTATTTTATTTTTTATTCTTATTTAGGTTTATTTTTTATTTTTATTTTGTTTATTTTATTTATTTTTGGTTTATTTATGTTAGTTTAGGTTTTTTTTTAGTTTAGTTTTTAGGTTAAGGTTTATTTTTTAGTTGAATTTTATTTTTATATTATTCTTAAGGTTTAGGTTTATTTTATTTTATTTTAGGTTTAGGTTTGGTTTTATTTTATTTTTTTAAGATTTAGGTTTTAGGTTTTTATTTTAAGTTTATTTTTAGGTTTTATTTTTAAGTTTAGGTTTAGGTTTATTTTTAGTTTATTTTATTTTGTTTAATTTAGGTTTAGGTTTTTGTTTAGTTTATTTTAGGTTTAGGTTTAGGTTTAACTTATTTTAGTTTAGTTTATTTTACTTTAGATTTAGGTTTATTTTATTTTGGATTTCTTTTAGTTTAGGTTTAGGTTTTATTTTTTATTTATTTTTAGGTTTATTTTTTAGGTTTAAGATTTTATTTAGTTTTTATTTTATTTTATTTTTATTTTAAATTTTATTTTTATTTTATTTAGGTTTTTTATTCTTAGTGATTGGGGTTTAGGGTTTATGGTTGTAGGTTTAGGGTTCAGGGTTTAAAGTTAGTTTTAGGGTTTAGGGTTTAGTGTTTTATATTTAGGGTTTAGGGTTTAGGGTTTATGGTTTAGTATTTTTCTTAAATTAAGTAAATCAGTAGGTTCAGGTTTTATTTTTTAGTTTAGGTTTTTTATTTTAGTTTATTTTTTAGGTTTAGGTTTCGAATTATGTTTATTTTTTTAGTTTAGTTTTATTTTTATTCTATTTTTAGTTTATTTTTAGTTTTTATTTTTAAGTTTATGTTTAGATTTTTATTATATTTTTTTAGGATTAGGTTTTAGGTTTTTATTTTTAGGTTTATTTTTTTAGTGTAGGTTTAGGTTTATTTTTACTTTATTTTATTTAGTTAATGTTTAGTTTATTTTTGGATTATGTTTAGGTTTAGTTTTATTTTCTTTTGTTTATTTTATTTTTATTTTAGGTTTTTCTTTTTTAGTATAGGGTTTTAGTTTTGTTTTTTATTTATTTTTAGGTTTAATTTTAAGGTTTATTTTTTGATTTAGGTTTTTATTTAGTTTTTTATTTTATTTTATTTTAGGTTCATTTTATTTTTATTTTACGTTTAGTATTTATTTTATTCAGGTTTTTTATTCTTTAGTTTATTTTATTTTATTTTTAGGTTTAGGTTTAGGTTTTAGTTTAGGTTTTTATTTTATTTTTATTATTATTTATTTAGGTTTAGGTTTATTTATTTATTTTATTTTTATGTTTTATTTAGTTTAGGTTTAGGTTTTTAAGTTTTAAGGGTTTTTCTTATTTTTTTATTTTTTTAATTTTATTTATTTCTAATTTTTTAATTTTTAATTTTTTTAAATTTTAAAATTTTTAATTATTTATTTCTTTTTTAAAAGTTTTTAGGGATTAATATTTAGGGTTTAGGGTTTAGGGTTTTAGGGTTTAGGGTTTAGTGTTATGGTTTAGGGTTTAGGGTTTAGGGTTTTTAAGGTTTAGTGTGGGTTAGTTTAAGGTTTGTGGTTTGGATTTAGGCTTTAGGGTTTAGGGTTTAAAGTTAGTTTAAGGTTTAGGATTTAGGGTTTTAGGGTTTAGGATTTAGGGCTTAGGGTTAAGGTAAGGGTTTGGGTTCAGTGTTTATGGTTTACGGTTTACGATTTAAAGTTAGTTTAGGGTTTAGGGTTTTTAGGTTTTTTTTGGGTTTGGTTAGGGTTAGATGGTTTAGGTTTAGGTTTAGGATTTAGGGTTTAGTTTTGGTTTTAGATTAAGCAAACCGATGGTTTAGGTTGATTTAGTTTATTTATTTTATTTTATTTTATTTTTTTATTTTTATTTTATTTAGGTTTATTTTTTTTATTTTTATTTATTTTATTTTATTTTAATTTTAGTTTAGGTTTTTTTATTTTAGTTTATTTTTTAGGTTTAGGTTTAGGTTTATGTTTATTTTTTAGCTTAATTTTGTTTTTATTTTTATTTTTTTTTTTAGGTTTTATTTTTTATTTTAAAGTTTAGGTTTAGGTTTTTATTTATTATTATTATTATTATTTTAGGTTTTAGGTTTTTATTTAGGTTTCTCTTATTTAGTTTAGGTTAAAGTTTATTTTAGTTTATTTTATTTTATTTAATTTAGGGTGTAGCTTTAGTTTATTTTAGGTTTAGGTTTAGGTTTTATTTATTTTAGTTTAGGTTTATGTTTATTTTATTTTGTTTATTTTAGGTTTAGCTTTTTCTTTTTAGTTTAGAGTTTAGGTTTTTTTATTATTTATTTTTAGGTTTATTTTTTAGGTTTAAGTTATTATTTAGATTTTATTTTATTTTGGGTTTTGTGCCACCATCCTTCAAGATCTTTGATGGTAGTGGGAACCCACAATAACACATTGCACACTTTAGAGGTGCTGTTGCAACACCTGTGGAAGCAACGCAGTCCTCTTCCTTCTTTTTTGTTAGTAGTCTATCATGTGTTGCATTTGATTGGTACGTTGTACTGCCTAATGGTTCGGTGAAGACTTTTGCTGAGTTGGAGCACCTCTTCCCCAAGAGGTTTGCTAGAGCTCAACAGAGGGTGATCAGAAGCGACCTCATTGTAGAAAAATAAAACTAAATGAGTCCCTTGTTGATTACATTCTCGGTACAACCCTGAGCATGAAATGCTAACCATAATCAACAACATGCTATTAAGATTCTTCTCAAGAATATCCATATCACCCTTCATGCTTAAGATTTACCATCAAAACATTCAAAAATTAATCAACAAGATGGCTAGCCTACAAAGCCAAGCTTCAGTCCCCAACTAGAGTTCGATATGAGACTAATGACACAAGCCTCCTTTATCACCTCCTCTTCCACCACCTCAGCCATTATACTGGCCACCACAATAGCCACAATGACCATTTCCACTACCTCAATAGCCTACCTAGCAGCGATATTCATATCCATCGCTAGGTAGCTGCTTTCCACCTACTCTTGCTGTTAAATTGAATAAGCCATATTCATTCAAGAGGGAGATAGTTAGAAAAAACTTTAAGAATCTCTTAAAGAAACTTGACTTTCAGTTACTAGAGGCTAAGAGGTCGGAGGAAGTGGGTAAGAGCGATGATCCTAATTATTGCCCCTACCATGCATGTTAGGCCATGTCTTAGAAGATTGTATCACTTTTAAGGACTAGCTTGAGCACAACTATAAGTTGGGAGCCATATTATCCCTAAGGAATACTTATTAGAACAACCATCCAGTTCTATTAGAGTAATCCTTGGGGATACTTGCGATCCTCTTGAAACTAAAGAAGGTTAGGATATTTCCCTATCCCAAACCTCTAAGAAGATCATTTCTAAGATCAAGAAGCTTTCTAAAGTAGCTCAAACCTCCAACACCAAGGAAGATTTGCTAGTTGCAAAGGACAACCCCTCAATGTGCACCATACTTGCTCGAGATAGTCTAGTAGCGCAGCCACCATCTGAGTCTAGTACTCCCTCCACTATTACAACTACCACCTCTTTCGCTAGCTCCTCTTCTATCATCAGGAGCATTGTATTTGTGGATAAAGGCATAAAATCTCTTACTCCACTTACTTTACTTGCTTTCTATCATGTACCTTCACCCCAGAAGAAATTAATGAAGAGAGCTAATTCTACTTATGTATTGTCTACTTATTATGCTCTTGATTATATTCCTATTGAAAGCTCTCTATGTCTATATAAAAATAACAGCTCTAGTAGTTTCGATCCTTTCCTTTCTAGTGACTATCCTACAATCAATCGTTCACCTCTTGAGATTGACTTGGACTCAACTTTGAGGATCTCATAGGTATGTTCGATGAGAAGCTCATCATAAGCTCACTTAAGTCAACCCACACTGGAAAAAAAATTCTACCTCCTAGGGTAGCAAGATAAAGATAAAGCAAGTCATTAGGAGTGATATCCCCTCATAGATGCTCCACCTATGGATATACTTGGGGAGGACCAAGCTAGAGTTGATTAAAATGTCCTAGCTCACCTTAGAAAGTTTCAAGCTAAGTTAAGCATATATGATGCCCTTGTCTTATCCAAAGAGATGAGGGAATCTCTAATCAAGGCCTTAATTAATCTAGAGATATGCTTAGCTCAGCTGACCGCTATTAAAGAGGAGGCATGCCAGTTGAAAGATATCTTAGGAGTTACATTCAGCGATGAAGACTTAATCCTAAGGATGGCCGAGCACAACCGCCTCTTTACATTATATGTTTTAAGTTGAAATTTAATTAGATTACTAAGGCTTATAATGCACCAACATAATGTTGTGGGAATGCCTGAGGTGAGGATTTATGCTCATAACCTAAAGGAAATAGCTACCTCAGATCCTAAATTTGGGGAGCTTTAGTACACACTAAAGCATGACCTAAATCTAAGCGACAGGTGAACATAAGGGTTTACCATGACATGAGAGAATAAATTATCTGACTAAGCCCACATGTCCTAATCACATTTATTTTTAAGCATCTCTTAAGCATAATCCCCTGCAGAAAATATGATTAGGCTAATATTAGTCTATCATCCAGTCTATGAAGCATACACCCTAACATCCAATCTAAAATAATACATTATAAAACAAAACATACATCACATCACACACCATCCTAACTTAAAGCTAGAAATGGTGACTTAATTCTAATGTGTGTATTAAGGCTTGTGTGGTAAGTCTTGTTAGGCATTAGTATTGTACTTTTTTAAGTGTTGAAGGATTCAATTTAACATGAATGGTTGATTTCACTTGAAGTAGTTTAATTGATTTGAGAATTTTAATTTATGTTTTCTTTTGTTTCGTTTAATTACACTTAGCAACTAAGTGTTATAAAGAGAGGAAAAAAGGATTGCCCTATTTCATCCCTTCCTTAAGTCACTTTCTAGAGTATATTAATTTGATTTAGTTCTCTTTAGTGAATGGCTTATTAAATGATTTAATTAAACTTAAGTTTAGGTTCACTTAAAATAATGCTATTCAAAATAAAAGGCATCTTAAGATTAATTTAATTGAATTAGTACCACATGAAATATATTAAATCATTCCTTTCCATCACATGTAACATGCATATGATTTAATCTTAAGTGTATCTATACATGCAACATATTTTAGCACACTTAAATGATGAATGTATGCGTTTGTTTAGAATTTATATTTTGTTTGATTGAATTATTTAAACATATTAATTTAAAACTTTGTAGAAATTCTTATACAAAAATGACATAAGAATGAAATTAAATAGGCATGTGCCGTTGTTAAATCAGGGAAGTGAAGTAATCAAATGACCTGCTTGGAGCTAGTTAAAGCCTCATATTCCCAGGATGTATAAACTGTATACCCATTTGCATTCAAACATATGTAAATTTGTATACATGAACATAGGAAGTAAGCTCCAAATCAGATTGCTAATTAATTCAACCACTTAGTCAATTATGAATGCATGCAATTTTAATGTAAAATGGGATTTTCATTCACTAATCACATATACATATACATGTATAAAGATATAGGCAAGTACATGTCATTATTAAACTAAGAAGTGAGGTAATCAAATGACCTCCTTGGGGCTAACTAAAGCCTTATATTCCTGGGAGTCCATACTATATACTTGCTTTTCTTTGACACACATGGATTTATACATAAATAAGGGAAAGAAAATCATGCAAAGATTGTATATTTTGTTTGATTGAATCATTTATATATATGAATTAAAGCTCTATCCAAATTCTAATGTTGAAATACATAAGAATGAAATCAAATGGGTATGCTATAAAACCAGGGAAGTGAGGTAATCATATGACCTCCTTGGGGCTAGCTAAAGCCTCGAGTTCCCAGGATGTACGACTATATATCCATTACCATTCAATCTTATATAAATCAACACATGAATAGAGGAAAGAGAACTCAACATTCATACACTTAAGCTATAAGAACATGCATTTCTTATGTATTTATAAATAGCATCATAACACATATTATTATTCATTTATATGCTTTTGAAAAATACATTTGGATTTAATAGTGATAATAGCCACACATATATTAAATTAAATCAACACATGCAAGCTTACATAAAGGAAATCCATTTTATTTTACTTGATTTTGAAAAGATGGATGCATGAATTCAAATGACATACCAAATTTAACATGATTGGAAAGAGGACAATCAAATATAAGCATGTGATTCATTCAACCAAACTAGTTCTTAAGAACAATCAAATCAAATAAGATTATTTAAAGAAAACCAAAGCTTCTTTATTAATTAAATTATGGATTTGATTTGATTTAAAGAGGAGAAAATAAATCATCACTTGTTGTTTTAAACCCATTCCCACATTACTGATTTGATTTAATTTAAGAAAATGTAATTAAATTGATTTTATGGGTTAATTAAGTTGAACTCTTAATTCGATGAATTAATTACCCTTACCTATGTCACCTTAAAGTAATTAACTAAATAATTACAAGCCAACATGATATGCATGGAAAAAGACTTACAATGATCCTAGAAAATATAAAGGGCCTAATGCAATTGGCTCATGATTAATAGTTAATAAGATTAAAGGACTTAATTAATTACTCTTATGGTTTTCCCACACATGTGGACTAACCATAATTTCATTAAACTCTTTTTGGTTATTAAACACCTAAAGATCTACCCCATGATTTAATTAATTAAAGTTTGATGTGATTACGATTTCAATTTGATTAAGTGATTTAATTAATTAGTCAAATCTTAATTAATTTAATTTTAGAAAAGGGTGAAATGAGCTTCGAAAAATGGGTCCCAACCTTATTCTTTAGTTCACTTACTATTGAACAATGATTAAAAAACATAATTGACCAATTTATTACTGTTCATGGGTTTAATTAATCATTAATTAACTTAAAAGAGTAGTTAAGGTTTAATTAGTCAATGTTCCTAATTAAGTGAGCAATAAATCCCAAGAAAATCATGGGAGGTAGAGGTCATCCCATTAAATTAACCCATAAAATTTGGGATTAATTGCTCATTAAAATTAATTTATAAATTTTATAATTAAACATTTATTAAACCTTAATTACTATTCAAAATTAGTTAAGATCATTTTTAAATAATTCTCCATTGAAATAACTTTAAAATGAGTTTTTATTTACATTTTTTTATTTATGTATGATTTTTTATGATTTTTAGAAGTTTCAGCCATTAAAAATGATTAATTAAGCCTAATTAAAGCCTAGTCCTATTAGTGCCACATGGTGAGCTAGCGCGGTGCACTTTTCAAATTGCATTACGGGATTGGCTACTTAAAACTTATCTGACTAAATGTTTATATCGCAGTGATGGATGCTTTCGTCCACCGTTCGATCTAAGATTAGATGGCTATGATTAATCCCAATGCTTAATAGGATTGAATCAGATTGATCTAGCTGATCTAATCACGACCATCCATTTCAATCATGATGAACAGACAGTGCGTGATCTAACATCATGTGAGTGAGGGAGAATGTAGTTCATCCTCTGTTGCTCACTTGTCCGAGCTTACCTGAGCTCAATTTAACTCTAAAAGGATCCCACACCTTCACAACATCTATCAGAGGGGATGTAATGGTCAAGATCACATGAGATGCAAGTTTTCTTCAAAAAGATCCAACCCACTTTTGCCTAAGGATCTGTTTTGGAAGCATACATCACCAAAGCTCAAGACCAGTAGCTTAAACAATTGAGGAAGATTCATCTAGTAGAGATGAAGCCTTGTTAAGAAGCAATTGGATCAATTCCATGATGTTTGTTTGAAAAATCATGAACTAATGATTTGGAGCTCGACTTTGATCAAGTCCCACATCCGGTGCTTTGGAAGCTTGGAGATGATTCATTCTTGCTCAACGAGGCCTAGGGAAGGTACATGCAAAGTTAAGTTGAGTTTGATGGAGAAATAAGGAAGTTAGGTCAGAAATGGGAGTGTCCTATTTTGGGATGGACAGGAATGGCATTTTTCAATCAAGGAACAAGCTTGGGAGCTTAGGGCTACCAGCTCATCTTGGGTAGTTAGGGCTATGAGGAATGATTTTGGTGTGTGTTTGAGTGGAAATGAGGGGGTGTATACCCCTCCATCTTAATCGAACCTTGGGATATGGTTTGGCTTCTAAAGGTCATCCAACCATCTTAGGGAGTCATGGGTGGTGGGAGGAGGTGAGTTGGCTTAGCTTGGTTGATTGAAGGTGTGGAGGTGGCTGCCAAGGAGGAACCATGGGTTTCTGATGGGTTTCAAATGCTCCAACTTGGAGGGTAATGTGATTTCACCTCCCATTGGTCATGGCCAACCCAGCCACCCCTTAGGTTGGGTAGTCCTAGGTGGACCATTGGGAGAGTATCGGGTGGCTAAGGAATGGAAATGGCCACTTATATGGGTGATTTGTCTCATGTGATTCCCTTGACCTAAGAGTAGAATGATTATTTTACATTGGATTTGATTTGGGTAGATTTGAAATGAGCCAAAAGTGGGTTAGCCCAAATTTCAAGTTAATTGGAGTTGATTTGGTTAGGTTTGGCTCAATTTGACTCATTTAGGTCAAATTGGGTTAGGTCGGGTCAAGTTCACCAATTTGTCAAATTGAGTTAAACCAAAGGTTGGGTCAAGTTCATATGATCATTTGGGATATTTTGGTTTAATTAGTTTTGTTTAGTTTGGCTTATATTTGATTTTGGCTCATTTGAATTTATCTGGGCCAAATGGGTTAAGTTGACCAATCTGACCAAATTGGCCCAATTATCTTGGGTTGGGTGTTGGTTTTGGTTTAGTTGACCAACTGATGATGATTGTAGGCTTTGGTTTCAATTAATTTGGATTTGGTTTTGATTTAGGCTAAGTAGGTCAATTGGGTTCAATTGGATCCAATCATGGCTAAAGTCAAGTTCAACAATCAATTTGGAATGAACTTTAGATATTGGTTGCAATCAATTTTGTTTATATTTTGATTTGATCCAATTTGGTCTTTAGGTCAATTTGGGTCAACTTGGGTCAAGAGGGCCAATTGGGTTTGGTTTGACTCAATTGAAGGTCAAGTCATATTCAAATATTGATTTTGATTTGATATGAATCATTGGCTTCAAGGGATTTAGCTTAGGTTTAAATTTGGCTAGTTTGTGTTCATATAGATTAATGGGTTGACTTGGTCAAATGACCAAGTTGACTTAGTTTGACCCAATTTGTGATAGTTGATCGACCTAGGGTGATCAACAATCATGATGTGAGGTTTTGATGGGCTTGGTTCAATCTAATTTGGGTAGGATTAAAACTTGGCTCAAATAGGTCAAATTGGCCACTTTGGGTCAAGTGAACCAATTGGGTTTAGTTGGCTTGATTTTGGGTTGAGTTTGATTTAGTTGAGTTTATATATGGATTTGTGATTGATATATAAATTCAATTGCAATTTTCTTGGGTTCAAATGAGTTTTGGTTCATTTGAACATTTCAAGTTAAGTTGGGTTTGACTTTGGTTGATTTTGGTTTGGCTTGATGATTGTAGATTTCATTTATATTTGTGAATATGATTGAAGCTATGATTGATTCATGAGAAAATCAATTGAATTTGGGTTTTGGAATTAAGTAATTTGGCTAAGTCCATGGAGCATGTGGCTTAGGTTTGGATTTTGATTTGGTTTGATTTAGTTTTGATGATTTAAATGTATATTTCATTTAAATTTTTGAAGATGTTTGAAAATATTATCAATTTGTGAGAAAATCAATTGAGTTTGACTTGATTTGGATTAAGATTTGGCTAAGTCTCTGGGATAAGTCATATGGCCTAGAAAGGGTTTCGATTTAATTTGATATAGTTTAATTTAGTTTTGATCATCTGAATGTAGATTTGATTTATATTTAAGAAGATGATTGAAGATATAAATTTATTATGAGAAAATCAATTGATTTTGGATTGATTTGGATTAAGATTTGGCTAAGTCCATGGGATAGATCATATGGCTTAGGAAGGGTTTCAAGTTTGGATTTGATCATGGGCTTCAATCATTTGGTTTTGGAATTTGGGTTTGGATTTGGATTTGAATTTTATGTTTGAATTGAATTGAGGTTTGGTTTTAGAAGGTGAACATGGATTGGATGTATGGTAGGTGGATTTTCTTAATACATAAGGCATAACCTAATAATCTTTCTAAGTATTTAAGCTTAGGTTAAGTGTTTACCTATTATTAGAAGTGTCTTATGGTTAGAGAAGTCTTAGTGTCTAGAAGGCTCCTAAGTCTAAGATGGGAAGATTGAATCTGCACTCCAAAAGTGAGGTCAATAGGCCATAGGCTCCATAGTGTTGCTCTCAGAGATAGATGATTAGAAAATTGAAGCTAAGTTTCATATTATAAACTTGCATACATCTTTCAATGCTTTGGTTGGGAGACCATGGATACATGAGAACAACATAGTTCCATGCTGTCTACATCAGTGTATGAAGTTTATAAGAGGTGGATCATCTACCACAAAGGAGATCTTACAGTTCATGAGGTTGGCATATATGAGGATGTGGCTTACTACTTCCCACAAAATTAACAAGTCTATTCTCGTAAACTTGGCCAAAGTTTAAAAATAAAAAAGGAAAATAAAAAGAAGCAGAATAGAAAGAGAAAGAGAAAAAGAAAAAAAAGATAATAGAGAAAATGAAAAAGAAAATAAAAGGGAGCGAAAATAGACTTGGAGGAGGAAGTGGAGCATGAAATTACATTCTACCCACAGTTCGTTACTCCATTCAAACATATGGGTAAGATGACTTGACCTCCACTAGGTAGAGAAAGAGGCTACTTTAGCTGTAGTCCGAGAGGTGGAAAACCTTCTTATTGGCCACCCAATAAAAGATATGTCCCAACTACTAGGAGTACACCTACTATCCATATAGACTTAGAATCTAGTTCATAGGATGAGTCTTAAATGCAAGACACCAGCTCTTTTAGCAGATTCCTTTGGAGGTGACACTTGAGCCGATATATGAAGACCAAGCTCTAAAGAAAAGCATAAGTTTATCCAAGTCTATATATGAAATAGTTAGGCATCGATTGAGAACCTTAGCTCTATCCCCACTTTCCTCTCAAAAAGCTAAGGGTTTGGTAGTTTAAAAGCCCCTAAGTCATCCATAGGTGTGAAGACTCAAAGGTTTTACTTGGGAGCATCATCCTCAAGTCAGGAAGTTGATGTAGAACTTGGGGATGATTCATAGAAATATTTAATAGAATTACCTTTTGATTGGTACTTGCCTGTTCATAATTTAGCAAAGAAAGAGTTAATCCCACATACTTGGTCAAAGCACAGGTCAGACTACTTCAAAAAAATATGAAAGAACTAATGCAAAAGCTCTCTATCAAGACTAGTACAGTGGGTCCAGCCGATGATGACAATAACTGCTTGGTCATCACCAATCATTTGGAATCTGATATGTTCTTTTCAAATCATATTAACTAATATGAGGAGCTGTGCTTAAAAACTTCAGATGATCTAGATGATTTTGAAGTTAAAGGTGCACCACCAGAGTTTGAAGAAGAGATCAAGTCAACTATTGATGAGCTCAAGGAAATCAACTTAGGAATAGGAGAAGATACATGCCCGACATACTTCAGTTCTTTGTTGAATGAAATGTAAACCCATGACTTAGTTAGGCTATTGATTGAGTTTAAATACAACTTTTCTTTGAGTTATGAAGAGATGTATGGATTGGCTCCTGACATAGCGGTCCATAAACTAGCAATAGAGCTTACTGCTAAAACTATTGAGCTAGCTCCCAGATGCATGAAAATAGACAAAGAATAATAGGCCATTTTTAAAGTTAAAAAAGTGATCGATGTTGGCATCATCCAAGAAGAAAAAGACACTACTTGGTTAGCCAACATCATCCTAGTTAAGAAAATGAATCGCCAAATTCACATATGCATCAATTTTAAGTATTTAAATAAGGCCCTACTTGGTTAGCCAATGTTGTACCAGTTAAGAGAAAGAATTTCCATATTCACATATGTATTGATTTTAGGGATTTAGATAAGTCATATCTTCTATAAGTAAAGTTCTATCCATTCTTAGGGTTTAGCATCACCTCCATATCCACCAGCACCTCCAGATCCCCCACCACCATTGCGATAACCACTGCCTTCGCCTTCGCCTCCACCTTCAAATCTAGACTGAGCCTGGTTAACGGTGATGTTCCTGCCGTCAAAGTTCTGTCCATTCTTAGGGTTTAGGTTTATTAAGTTTTAGCATTTAGGTTTATTTTTAATTTTTTAGGTTTAGAGGTTTGGGGAGGGTGAGGTGGGGGTTTAGGGTGGGTTTAGGTTTAGGGTTTGGTATGTAGATTTAGGGTTTAGGTGGGTGGGGTTAGGTTTTTAAAGTGAGTTATGGTGGGTTTGGTAGTTTAGGGGGTGGTAGGCTTTAGTGCTTTAGGATTTGGTGAGGGTAGGGTTAGGGTTAGTTTAGGGATGGTGGTATGGTTTAGGGCATTTAGTTATGACATATGGTTATTTAGGATTATGGTTTAAATAGGGATCAGTTTTTTTAAATTAAAATCGTATTTATTTATTTATTTTATTTATTAATATTATATTTTTTTATTTTATTTTAAGTTTATTGATTTATTTTATTTAGTTTATTTATTTATTTTTTTTTATTTATTTATTTTAGTTTATTAGTTTATTTTTTAGGTTTTGGTTTATACTTTTTTAGTTTAGTTTATTTTTTTTTTAATTTTTTAGGTTTATGTTTTATTTTATTTTTTTTTAGTTTAGGTTTTATTTATTTTTTATTTAGGTTTAGGTTTTATTTTTTTAGTTAGGTTTAGGTTTATTTTAGTTTATTTTATTTTTTAGGGTTTTAGTTTATTTGGTTTAGGTTTAGGTTTAGGTTTATTTATTTTAATTTAGTTTATTTTAGTTAGTTTTATTATTTATTTTTATTTTAGGTTTATTTTATTTTTTAGGTTTAGGTTTTTTAAATTTAGGTTTATTTTTAGGTTTATGTTTATTTTATTTTATTTTAGGTTTATTTTATTTTATTATTAGTTTTTTTTAAGTTTATTTTAATTTTTTTCATTTAGTTTAGGTTTTATTTATTTTATTTTATTTAGTTTTATTTTCTTATTTTATTTTATTTTATGTTTTGAATTTAGGTTTAGGTTTAGGTTTAGGTTTTAGTTTAGGTTTTATTTTATTTTATGTTTTATTTTCTTTAGGTTATTTTATTTATTTATTTTATTTTTTAGGTTTGATTTGTTTGGTTTGTAGTTTTTAGGGTTTGTATTTTGGGTTGTAAGTTTTAGTGTTTAAGGTTTTAGATTTAGGGTTTAGCATTTTAAGGTTGGTTAAGGTTAGGTTTAGAGTTTTAGAGTTTGGGTTTAGTTTTTAAAGTGTAGGGTTTGTGGTTTGGTTTGGCTATTTTATTTTATTTTATTTATTATTATTTTTTAAAAATTATGAACCCAGTTTAAGTTTATTTAGTATATTTTTTATTTATTTTTATTTATTTAATTTTTTATTTTTATTTAGTTTAGTTTTTTATTTTTGGTTTATTTATTTTAGTTTAGATTTTTATATTAATTTATTTTTGGGTCAATGCTTTAGGTTTAGTTTTTTATTTTTTTTTTATGTTTAAGTTTTATTTTTTTATTTTAGGTTTAGATTTAGTTTTTTATTTTATTTTTTAAGTTTTTGGGTTTTATTTTAGGTTGATTTTGGTTTTATTTTTTTTATTTAGGTTTAGTATATTTTTTAATTTATTTTGTTTTCTTTATTTATTTAGATTTAGGTTTAGTTTTATTTATTTAGTTTAGTTTATTTTAGTTTAGGTTTTAAGTTTTTTTTTTTAGTTTAGGTTTTTATTTTTTATTTATTTTGGTTTTACTTGAAGATTATTTTTTTTTAGGTTTTGATTTTTATTTTGTTTTTATCTTATTTTATTTTTATTTTAGGTTTATTTTTTATTTTTTTTATGTTTTTTATTTTTAATTTAATTTAGGTTTTTATTTATTTTAATTTATTTTAATTTTAACTTTATATTTTATTTTCTTTTAGGTATAGGTTTAGGTTTAGGTTTAGGTTTAGGTTACAGTTTAGGTTTTTATTTTATTTTATTTTAGTTTAGGTTTTTTAATTTATTTTATTTTTTAGGTGTTATTTAGTTTATGTTTTGGTTTTAGCTTTTGGTAGTTTGGTTGAGGGTTTAGTTTAGGATTTAGTTTTGTGGGTATTGGGTTTATGGTTTATTTTGGTTTAAGGTTTTAGGTTGTGGTTGGTTTAGGGTTTAGGGTTTCAATTTTAGGTCTAGGGTTCAGATTTTAGTTTAAGGTTTAGGGTTTTTGGTTTTTCTTTTTAATAGAGAATAAATTCAGATTCAATATTTCTTCTTATTAATTCCATCAACCAAGCAACACACCAAATTTTCTAAGACATAAGCGATGACATAGATAAAAAATAAGCATACAAAACAAATCAAAACCTTACTGAATCTCTACTATAAAGACATAGTTTACCACCACCTCCATATCCACCAAGACATCTAGCCCCACCACCACATAGATCGCCTCCAACTTCACCTCCACCAGATCTATATCGAGCTTATTTGACATGATGTTCATATTCTAGGGTTAGGTTAGGGTTTTAGGTTTATTTTTTAATTTATTTAGTTACTTTAAGTTTAGTTGGGTAGTAGTTAGGTTTAGGGGTTTTAGTCATGATTTTAGGTTTATAGAGGAGGCCAGAGGTCATAGGGTAGAGTGGTTGTATAGTTTAGTTTGTGAGTTTAGGTTTAGGTAGGGCTCAGGTAGTGGATCAGGGTTTTGTTTTATTTTACTTTAGTTTAAGGGGTTTTGTGGCATAGGTATGGTAGTTTAGTGGTTTTAGGGTTTAGGGTTAGTAGTTAGTGGTTTAGTTATCAGGAGTTTAGGATCAGGGCTAGGTTTAGGTCAGTTTAGTATGATTTTAGGTATTTTAGGGTTTAGGTTGTGGAGGGATGGTAGGATTTAGGATTTTAAGAATAAAACAACCCAAGAGGTTGAAGTTTATATCAATTTTTATGTATTTTAGTTTATTTTATTTTATTTTTTATTTAGGTTTAATTATTTTTTTATTTTATAATTTATTTATTTAATTACATTTTTTTTATTTTAATTTATTTTTAGGTTAGGTTTATTAAAGCTTATTTTAGTTGAGTTTTATTTTATTTTTTTTAGGTTTAGGTTTTATTTTTATTTTAGTTTGTTTAGTTTTATTATATTTTTTTTTAGGTTTTAGGTTTTTTTTTAAGTTTATTTTTTTAATTATTTTAGTTTAGGTTTATTATTTTAGTTTATTTTATTTTATTTAGTTTTTTAGGTTTAGGTTTTATTTAGTTTAGTTTATTTTATATTATTTTTAGGTTTAGATTATTCTATTTTATTTTAGGTTTTTTTTTTTAATTTAGTGTTTAGGTTTTATTATTTATTTATTTTTTTTAGGTTTATTTTAAGGTTTAGGTTTTATTTCTCGCTTTATTTTATTTTATTTCAAATTTATTTTATTTTATGTTAGGTTTATTTTATTATATTTAGGTTTTTATTTTCTAGTTTAGTTTAGGTTTTAATTTCTTTATTTTATTTTATTTTTTTTTATTTTATCATATTTCTTTCTAGGCTTAGTTCTTAGTTTATGTTTTATTTTTTATTTTATTTATTCATTTTATTTTGGTTTAGGATTTTTATTTATTTATTTTTTAATTTTGATTTAGTTTAGGTTTAAGTTTTTATTATTTATTTTTAGGTTTTATTTTAACTTTATTTTTTAGGTTTTATTTTTAGTATGGTTTAGTTTATTTTAGTTTATTTTATTTTATTTAATTTAGGGTTTAGGGTTTAGGTTTAGATTTTATTTATTTTAGTTTAGTTTATTTTAGTTTATGTTAATTTTATTTTATTTTATTTATTTTATTTTTATTTTAGAAAAGTTTTAATTTTAGTGTGGTTTGTATTATTTTATTTAGGTTTATTTTAGATTAGTTTTATTTAGTTTTATTTTATTTTATTTAGGTTTATTTTATTTTATTTTACATTTAGTTTTATTTTATTTAGGTTTTTATCTTTAGTTTATTTTATTTTTAGTTGGTTTAAGTTTTATTTATTTTTATTTTATTATTTTTATTATTTTTAGGTTTAGGTTTTATTTTAAGTTTTTATTTTATTTTATTTAGTATAGAATTTTATTTAATTTTGGTCAAGATTTTAAAGTTAGCTCAGTTTGGCTCTGGCTCAGTTGCCTGGTTTAGGTTAAGATTTTGGTGGTTAAGATCAGTTTATTAGTGGTCAGTGTCAGGTCCAGGTATTCCAGCTAGCTGTGGTCCTTTAGGGTCCAGTAAGTGGGTTTTAGGGTTTAGGCCTGGGTTAGTTTGTGGCTCAGCCCATGCAGATCAGCCAGGCCTCAGTCTTAAATTAGCCCAGTGTAGTTTATTCAGCCCAGTTTAGGATATCTGGCCCAGAGCCCAGGGGTCAGTGGTCAGTATGATTAGGGCTGGCCTATTCAGCTGGCCCAGGGTCAGGTCAGGGCTCAGTGGCCTCAGATTTAGTTTAAGCTCAGGCAGTTTCAGTTTAGCCCAGGTTAGTTCAGGGGTTTTTGGCTCAGCCTTTCAGGGTTAGGCTCCAGTCCAGGTTAGTATTCAGGTCTAGGCCCAGGTATCTTCCAGTATTCAGGCCTGGCCTCAGTGTCACCATGCCTGTCAGCCAGTTCTTTTTGGCCCAGTCAGTAGCTCAGCCTCAGTGTTAGGGAGGGCCCAGCTCATGTATTCAGGCCTGGTTGTGGTCATTAAGCCCAGTGTTTTAGGAGTTAGAGTTTAGATTTAAGTTAGCCTATTCAGATTTATAGTGGCCAGTATCAGTGTCAGTGGCCTAGGGCCCAGGTCAGTTTAAGTCTTTTAGTGGTAGGGCCCAGGCCTGGGGTAGGTATTGGGTATTTAGGTTTAGTGTATAGTGGTTTAGGGTTTTAGGGTCAGGTAGTTTAGGGAGAATATTATTTATTAGAAATGGTACAGCATAATTTTGGTGTCTCTTGTTTGAATTTCTAAATTTTTCCATCTTAACCTTCAACATTTTTTGTGAGTTTTGACCCAATGTATTATAACAAAAGTAAAGTAAACTAAAATGTACAATGACATTTAGTAACAAACACCATTCATATATATATATATATATATATATATAATATATATATATATATATATATATATATATATATATATATATATATATATATATATATGTTATAGTACATTATATTTTAATATGCTTTCATATAATATATTATCTTACATTACACCTTAAAATGAATCTCTTTAAGAAAAAATTTATAAAATTTGGTTGAAAAATGAATATATATTTTGGATGCAAAATTCCATTCTTTAGATTAAATGACACACCATAGCACACTACCAATGATGTTCCCTAAAGCTTACCTTAAATTTGGCCAAATCCCATCATCTCAACCTATAAATTAGTATTTTAATAAATTATACCAGTACAAACTCTACTACATCATACTATAACAAACTAAAATATGCTAAACAATAAGTAGCAATACATAATAGTATGCTATAATGCATGATGCTACACTATGTTATGGCATCATATATTATAATACATTATAACATATTATATTATACTATATTGCATATCACATCACAAGAGATTGCTTGAGTTAAAAAGTCATAAAATTAGTATAAATAAAACAAACTATAAATTTTAGTCGTTTCACTTAAATATTTTAAATTAAATAATATATTATGATGCCATGCTCTACCTATTATGAATTTGGCAAAATTCCACCATTTTAAATTCTAAATCAACATTTTTATAAATAATGCTAGTGTTGGCTCGACTGCATGATTGTAAAATATTAAAAGAATTCAAAATATGCAAAATAATATATTATGATATATGATGTTATACTATGCTACAACATATAATATTTTTATCTGAACATAAAATCTTACTTTTAACAATAAGTGGCATACCACACCTTTGGTACTACAACCTAATTCCCAATTTAAATTTAACAACTTTCATTATCTGATTTATTAAATCAATATTTTTATGATTTATAATAATGTGACTGTGGCATAATACCATAATATACTAAAACATTTCAAAACATCTTATAACATCCAAAACACATCACTACATGTTTAAATATATGATGCTACATTATATAATATATATGGTATTATAATATGATTTAGGTTAGGTTTAGGTATTAAAATCTTTAATAGTCAAGGAAAGTCTCTTCAAGACATTTTCTTTAGCAACCATAACTATGTTTAGAATAGGTCATTCTGATCTACCCCTAATGACATCTTTATTCAAGGTTTATAGGTTATTTTGGTTAGTTTAGGATCTGAAGTTTAGGGTTTGGGGTTTAGGATTATAGGTTTTAGGGTTTAGGGTTTTATGATTTAAGATTTAGCGTTTAGGGTTTTTGGGCTTAATGTTTAGGGTTTTGATTTTAGTGTTTAGGGTTTAGGGTTTTTTGGGTTTAGGGTTTAGCATTTAGGTTTAGGGTTTAGGGTCTAGGGTTTAAGGTTTTTGTTAATAGAGAATAAATTTAGATTCAACATTTCTTCTTTTCGATTTCATCAACCCAGTAGAACCCCACATTTACTAAGACATAAGTGATGACATAGATAAAAAATGAGCACCCATAGAGGAAATCCAAAACCTTAGATAAGTTGAATCGTCTCTACTATAGAGACACAATTCCATAAGCAGCATATCAAATTATCCATTCTCTGAAGTTTTGTCCTATCGCATTCACCCCCACCTCGAGTAGCTGGATCTGCCATCATCCATCGGACGCCTCTCCTCCACCTCCACCATGGCTATAACTCATCTCTCCTGTCACCTCCATAGACACCACTGGTCTGACCACCACCTCCATATCCACCAAAACCTCTAGACCCCTGCCCCAAGATAATAACTGCCTCCTTCTACCTTCCACCTCAAAATCGCTAGATTAGCTGAAGACTAGTCATGTTGCCGCCACAAGGTTCTTCCCATTCTTATGGTTTAGGGCTAGTTTAATGTTTAGGGTTTGGGGTTTACGATTTAGTGTTGTAGGTTTTAGGGTTTAGGGTTGTGGTTTAGGGTGGGTTTAAGCTCTGGATTTATTTTAGGTTTTAGAGTTTAGAGTTTTAGGGTTGTGGTCCGTGGTTTAGGGTTGTAAGTTTATGGCTTAGGTTTTAGGGTTAGTTTTAGGGTTTCAAATTCGGGGTTTAGGGTTTACGATATAGGGTTTATGGTTTTTTTGTAAAAAAAAATTAAGTGAACTAGTAGGTTTAAGTTTATTTAGTTTATTTTTTTATTTATCTATGTGAGTTTATTTTATCTTTTTACTTTTATTTATGTTTATTTTTTATTTAATTAAATTTAATTATTTTATTTTTATTTATTCTAGTTTAGGTTTTTTATTTTATTTATTGGTTTAGGTTTATTTTTTTTTGGGTTTTATTTTTATCTTATTTTTTAGGTTTAGGTTTTATTTTTTATTTTTAGGTTTAGGTTTAGGTTTTTATTTTATTTTTTTAGGTTTAGTTTTTTCTTTTAGGTTTATTTTTAAGTTTTATTTTTCTGGTTTAGGTTTAAGTTTATTTTTAGTTTATTTTATTTTGTTTAGTTAAGGTTTAGGTTTAGATTTAATTTTTTTAGGTTTAATTTTAGGTTTTATTTATTTTAGCTTAGGTTTTAGTTTATTTTATTTTTATTTGAAGTTTAGGTTTTATTTTTTATTTATTTTTAGGTTTATTTCTTAGGTTTAGGTTTTTATTTTATTTTATTTCAGGTTTATTTTAATTTTAGTTTTAATTTTATTTAGGTTTTTTATTCTTAGCTTTATTTTATTTCTTTAGTTTAGTTTAGGTTTTATTTTTATATTGTTTTTATTTTTATTTTATCTGAAGTAGGTTTAGTTTAGTTTAGGTTTTTTATTTAGATTTAGTTTATCATTTTAGGTTTATTTATCTTAGGTCTGGGATCTGTTTTTTAGGGCCTAGGTAGGGCCCAGGGTTAGGAAGGTAGGGTTTAGGGTCAGGTCAGTGGCTCAGTGGGTTTAGACTTTAGGTTTGAGGGTAGGTTTGGACAAAAGGCCTGGGGTCACGCATGGTAGTGGCCCAGGGCCTGGGTAGGTCAGCCAGGTAGGGCCTGGTAGGTAGGGTAAGTTGAGGTTTGCAGGGCCTGTGAGTTGGGCCTAGGCTCATGGCAAGCCTGGTAGAGATTTAGTCAGGAATAGTTTAGGGTTTAAGATTTTTTATTTTTTAAAATTAAGTAAATCGATAGGTTTAGGTTTATTTAGTTTAATTTTTATTTATTTTAGTTCAATTTATTTTTTTTATTTAGGTTTATTTTATTTTTATTTAGTTTAGTTTATTTATTTTAGTTTAGGTTTTTATTTTAGTTTATTTTTTAGGTTTAATTTAAGTTTATGTTTATGTTTTTAGTTTATTTTATTATTATTTTTTTAATTTTTTTTTAGGTATGTTTAAGATATAACTTTTAGGTTTAGGTTTTATTTTTAATTTTTAGGTTTAGGTTTAAGTTTTTATTTTATTTTTTTAGGTTTAGGTTTTAGGTTTTTATTTTAGGTTTTTAAGGTTTAGTGTTTATGGTTTAGGGTTTATGGTTTTAGGGTTTATGGTTTAGGGTTTAGGGTTTAGGGTTTTAAGGTTTAGTGTTTAGAGTTTAGGGTTGTAGGTTTAGGGTTAGTTTTAGGGTTTAGGGTTTCGGGTTAGGGTTTTTTTACTATATTTTAATTTATTTTTAAACTTTTTTTAGATTAACTAAATGAGTAGGTTTTAGTTTATTTAAGTTATTTAAATTATTTTTATTTATTTTAGTTTATTTTATTTTTATTTTTATATAAATCTTGTTTTATTTTATTTAGATTTATTTATTTATTTTAGGTTTTTTATTTCAGTTTAGGCTTTTTATTTTATTTTATTTTTTAGGTTTAGGTTTATTTTTTAGTTTTGTTTCATTTTTATTTTATTTTTTATGTTTAGGTTTTATTTTTTTAATTTTAATTTTAGGTTTAGGTTTTTATTTTTTATTTTTTTAGGTTTAGGTTTTAGGTTTTTATTTTAGGTTTATTTTTAGGTTTTATTTTTTAGTTTAGGTTTAGGTTTATTTTTAGTTTATTTTATTTTATTTAGGGTTTAGTTTTAGTTTATTTTAGTTTTAGGTTTAGGTTTTATTTATTTTATTTTAGGTTTATGTTTATTTTATTTTGTTTATTTTAGGTTTAGTTTTTTTTAGGGTTTAGGTTTTATTGTTTATTTATTTTTTGGTTTATTTTTCAAGTTTAGGTTTTTATTTAGTTTTTATTTTATTTTATTTTAGGTTTATTTTATTTTTTATTTAAGGTTTAGTTTTTATTTTATTTAGGATTTTTATTTTTTTAGTTTAGTTTAGGTATTTATTTATTTTATTTTAGTTTAGTTTTTATTTTTTATTTTATTTTCATTTTTTTTTAGGTTTAGGTTTAGGTTTAGGTATTAGTTTAAGTTTTTATTTCATTTTAATTTTTTATTTTAGTGTGGTTTAGGTTTTTTTATTTAATTTTTAGGTTTTATTTAGTTTAGGTTTAGGTTTTTAGCTTTTTAGGGTTTATGTTTTAGGGTTAATTGAGGGTTTAAGGTTTAGGGTTTAGGGTCTAGGATTTGAGGTTTAGGGTTTAGGGTTTAGGGTTTAGGTTTAGAGTTTAGTGTTTTAGGGTTTAGGGTTTAGGTTTAGGGTCTTAGGGTTCAGGGTTTGGGGTTTATGGTTGAGGGTTAGGTTTTAGGTTTAGGGTTCAAGTTTTAGTTTCGGGTTTAGGGTTTTAGTTTTTTTTATTTTAACAAAGAACAAATTTAGATTGAACATTTCTTCTTTTTGATTTCATCAACCAAGTATCACTCCAAGTTTTCTAAGACACAAGCGATGATATAGATAAAAAATGAGCACACATAGAGCAAAACCAAAGACATAGTTCGATAAGCAGCAGATCAAATTAGTCATCTTCAATTTCTCTAGTTCCCATGAGAACCACCACGACCTCTCAAGTAGCGGGATCCAACATCATAACCCTGATCTCTCCCTTCGCCACCACCATGGCTATAAATTCTGTCGCTCCTCCCATCTCCATAACCACCACTACTCCGACCACCACCTACATATTTACCAGCACCCCCAGATCCCCCACCACCACTATGATAACCACCACCTCTGCCTATGCCTCCACACCAGAGCTAAGCTAAGCTTGGTTGACGAGGATGTTCTTATCATCAAGGTTCTGCACATTCTTAGGGTTTAGGTTTAGGTTTAGGTTTATTACATTTTATGGTTTATGTTTATTTTTTTAATTTATTTAGTTACTTGAGGTTTACGTTTAGGGTTTAAGGTTTAGGGTTTATGGTTTAGGGTTTAGGATTTTAGCATTTTAGGGTTTATGCTTTTAGGGTTTAGGGTCAGGGTTTGGGTTTTGGATTTAGGGTTTAGGATTTACGATTTAGTGTTTAGGGTTTCTTAGGATTTAGGGTTTAGGGTTGTAGGTTTAGTGTTGTATGTTTAAGGTTTAAGATTAGTTTTAAGGTTTAAGGTTTTTTTAAAAAAAAAAAATTAAGTAACATAATGGGTTTAGTTTATTTATTATTTATTTTAGTTTATTTTATTTTTATTTTTATATAAGTTTATTTTTTTTTATTTTATTTAGTTTTGTTTATTTATTTTAAGTTTATTTATTTTATTTTAGTTTTTTTTAGTTATTTTTAGGTTTAGGTTTATGTTTAAGTTTATTTTTTAGGTTTTATTTTTTATTTTTAGGTTTTGGTTTAGGTTTTTAATTTATTTTTTTAGGTTTAGGTTTTAGGTTTTCATTTTAGGTTTATTTTTTAGTTTAGGTTTAGGTTTATTTTTAGTTGATTTTAGTTTATTTTGTTTTAGTTTAGGTTTAGGTTAGGTTTAACTTTATTTTAGGTTGAGGTTTCAGTTTTATTTATTTTAGTTTAGTTTATTATAGTTTAGGTTTGGGTTTATTTTATTTTGTTCATTTTATATTTAATTTAAGTTAAGTTTTCTTGAGGTTTTTATTTAGTTTTTATTTTATTTTATTTTAGGTTTATTTTATTTTTATTTTATGTTTATTTTTAATTTTATTTAGGCTTTTTAGTCTTAAGTTTATTTTACTTTTTCGTTTAATTTAGGTTTTTATTTTTTTTATTTTAGTGTATTTTTATTTTCTTATTTTATTTAATTTTTAGGTTTAAGTTTCGGTTTTATTTAGGTTTTAATTTTATTTTATTTTATTATTTTAGTTAGGTTTAGGTTTCTTTATTTCTTTCATTTTTAGGTTTTATTTACTTTAGGTTTAGGTTTTTAAGTTTTTAAGGTTTATGGTTTAGGGTTTTAGGTTTAAGGTTTAGAGTTTAGGGTTTTAGGGTTTAGGGTTTTTGGGTTTAGGGTTTAGTGTATAGGATTTTGGGTTTAGTGTTTAAGCTTTATGGGTTAGGGTTAGCTTAGGGTTTAGGGTTAGTTTAAGCTTTAGGGTTTAGGGTTTAAGTTTAGGGTTTAGTGTTTAGGGTTTAGGGTTTATGGTTTTTAGGGCTTATAGTTTATGGTTTAGGGTTAGTTTATGGTTTAGGTTTAGGGTTTAGGGTTTTGGGTTAGTTTAAAGTTTAGGGTTTTGGGTTTAGGGTTAGTTTTAAGGTTTAGGGTTTAGGGTTTAGGGTTTTTAGAATTTAGGGTTTAGGGTTTAAGGTTTAAGGTTTATGATTTTTCTTTTAAATTACAAACCCAGGTGAAAATTTTTAGTTTATTTTATTTATTTTATTTTAATATTTTATTTATGTTTATTTTTATTTTATTTAGTTTATTTTTTTATTTTAGTTTATGCTTTTTATTTCAATTTATTTTTAAGTTTATCTTTAGGTTTATGTTTTTTTTAGTTTTATTTTATTTTTATTTTATTTTTTAGGTTTAGGCTTTATTTTTTATTTTAGCTTTAAGTTTAGGTTTTTGTTTTTTTATTTTAGGTTTAGGTTTTAGGTTTTTATTTTATGTTTATTTTTAGGTTTTATTTTTTAGTTTAAATTCTGGATTATTTTTAGTTTATTTTATTTTATTTAGTGTAGGGTTTAGGTTTAGTTTATTTTAGGTTTAGGTTTAGGTTTTATTTTTTTTAGTTTAGTTTATTTTAGTTTAGGTTTGGGTTTATTTCATTTTGTTTGTTTTAAGTTTAGGTTTTTTTTAGTTTAATGCTTAGGTTTTATTTTTTATTTATTTTTAGGTTTTATTTTTAAGTTTATTTTTTAGGTTTAGGTTTTTATTTAGTTTTTCTTTTATTTTATTTTTATTTTTCATTTAGTTTTTATTTTATTTAGGCTTTTTATTTTTAAGTTTATTTTATTTTTTAGTTTAGTTTAAGTTTTTATTTATGTTATTTTAGTTTAGTTTTTATTTTATTTTATTTTATCTTTTTATCCATGTTTAGTTTATTTATTTATTTATTTTTTTTATTTAGTTTTAGTTTGCTTTTAGGTTTTTATGGTTTAGGGTTTAAGGTTTAAAGGTTTAGGTTAGCTTTAGGGTTCAGAGGTTTAGTTTAGGGTTTAGGTTTGGTTTAGGGGCAGAGGGTTTGGGTTTAGGTAGTTTATTTATTTAGGATTTAGGGTTTAAGGTTTGGGATTTTTTAAGGTTTAGGGAATAGGGTTTAGCAGTGCAGAGTTAGAGAGTTTAGAATTTAGGGTTTAGGGTTTAAGTTTTGTGGATTTTAGGGTTTGGGCTTTGGATTTAGGGGTTGTAGGCCTGTGCAGTTTAGGGTTTAGGGTTTAGGGTTTAGGGTTTAGGGTTTAAAGTTTAGGGTTTAAGGTTTAAGATTTAGTGTTTAGGTATAGGATTTTAGGGCTTAAGGTTTAGGGTTTATAGTTTAGGGTTAGTTTTGGTGTTTAGGGTTCAGGGTTAAGGCTTTTCTATTTATTTATTTTTAATTATTTTTTTATTTTTAAAGTTTACATTTATGGTTTAGGGTTCAACTTTTTATTTAGGGTTTAGGGTTTTTGGTTTTTTTTAATAGAGAACAATTTTAGATTCAATATTTCTTCTTTTTGATTTCATCAACCAAGTAACTCACCAAGTTCTCTAAGACACATGTGATGACATAGATAGAAAATGAGCATGCATAGAGAAAATCAAAAACCTTAGATAATTAGAACCATATCTACTGTAAACACTGTTCCATAAGCAGTAGATCAGATTGGCCGTTCTTCAGTTTCTCTAGCTCCCATCAAAACCACCTCAACTTCTCGAGTAGTAGGATCCACCATCATATCCTCAATCTCTCCCTCCGCCACCACCATGGCTGTAACCTCCACCGCTCCTCCCGCCTCCATAACCACCACTGTTCTCACCACCACAATATCCACTAGCACCTCCAGATCCCCCACCACAATTATGATAACTGCCACCTCTACCTTTGCCTCCACTACCAGATCTAGAATGAGCCTGGTTGATGGTAATGTTTTGCCATCTAGGTTCTGCCCATTCTTAGGGTTTAGGCTTATATTTAGGTTTATTAGGTTTTAGGTTTAGGTTTATTTTTTTAATTTTTTAGTTAATTTAGGTTTAGGTTTGGGGTTTGGGGTTTAAGGTTTAGGGTTTAGGGTTATGATTTAGGGTTTAGAGTTTAGGGTATAAGGTTTAGGGTTTTAAGGTTTATAATTTAGGGTTTAGGGTTTAGGGGTTTAGGGCTCGGTGTTTATGTTTTAGGTTTAGGGTTCATGTTTCAATTTAGGGTTTTGGGTTTCTGGTTTTTTTTAACAGAGAATAAACTCAAATTCAATATTTCTTCTTTTAATTTCATCAACCAAGTAACACACCAAGTTTTCTAAGACATAAGTGACGACATAGATAAGTAATGAGCATGCATAGAGCAAATCAAAAACCCTAGATAACTAGAACAATCTCGACTCTAAGGACACAGTTCTAGAAACAGCAGATCGGATTGACTGTTCTTCAGTTTCTCTAGTCTAGTTCCCATCAGAACCACCATGGCCTCTCAAGTGGAGGGATCCACCATCATATCCCTAATCTCTCCCTTCACCACCAGAACAGCTATAACCTCCATAGCTCCTCTGGCCTCCATAACCACCACTGCTCCGACCACCACCTTTATATCCAACAACACCTCCAGATCTCCCGCCACCACTATGATAATCTCAACCTCCGCCTTCGCCTCCATTGCTAGATCTAGACTGAGCCTGGTTGATGGTGATGTTCATGCTATCAAGGTTTTACCCATTCTTAGGGTCTAGGTTTATGTTTAAGCTTATTAGAATTAGTATAAGTTTATTTTTTAATTTCAGTTAAGGTTTAGGTTTAGGGTTTGTGGTTTAGGTTAGGGTTTAGTTTAGGGTCCAGAGTTGTGTTTAGGGTTTAGGTTTGGTTTTAAGGTTGGTTTAGGATTAGGGTTTAGGGTTTAGGTTTTAGGGTTTAGGCTTTAAGCTTACTTAGGGTTTAGGGTTTATGCTTTAGGGTTATTTAGGCTTTAGTGTTTAGGGTTTTGAGTTGTAGGTTTAAGGTTTAGGGTTAGTTTTTGGGATTAGGGTTTAGAGTTTAGGATTTAAGGTTTATGGGTTTTTTTTAAATTAAGTAAACAGATAGGTATAGGTTTATTTAGTTTATTATTTTATTTATTTTATTTTCAATTTTATTTAAGTTTATTTTTATTTTATTTTTATTTAGTTTTGTTTATTTATTTTAGGTTTTTTATTTTAGTTTATTTTTTTGGTTTAGGTTTTGGTTTAGGTGTACTTTTGTAGTTGAGTTTTATTTTTATTTTATTTTTTAGGTTTAGGTTTTATTTTTTTATTTTTAGGTTTAGGTTTAGGTTTTAATTTTATTGTTTTAGGTTAAGGTTTTAGGTTTATTTTAGGTTTTATCTTTTAGTTTAAGTTTAGGTTAATTTTTAGTTTATTTTATTTTATTTGGTTTAGGTTTAGGTTTAGGATTATGTTTTATTTATTTTAATTTAGTTTAATTTAGTTTAGGTTTAGGTTTATCTTATTTTATTTATTATAGGTTAAATTTTTTTTAGTTTAGGGTTTAGGTTTTATTTTTTATTTAATTTTAGGTTTATTTTTTAGTTTTTATTTTATTTTATTTAAGGTTTAATTTTTTTTATTATACATTTAGTTTTTATTTTATTTAAGTTTTTTATTTTTAGGTTTATTTTATTTTTTAGTTTAGTTTTTGTTTTTAATTATTTTATTTTATTTTAGTTTAGTTTTTATTTATTATTTTATTTTATTTTTAGGGTTATGTTTAGGTTTAGGTTTTTATTTTATTATTTTATTTAGGTTTAAGTTTTTTTATTTATTTTCTTTTTAGGTTTTATTTAGTTTAGGGTTTAGGGTTTAGGGTTTGGGGTTAAGGTGTAAGGTTTAATGCTATAGGTTTTATGGTTTAGGGTTAATTTTAGGGTTTAGGGTTAGAGTTTGGGGTTTAGGGTTTAAGATTTTGGTTTCAAGGTTTAGAGTTTAAGGTTAGTTTTAGGGTTTAAGATTTAGGGTTTAGGGTTCAGGGTTTAGTGTTTAGGTTTTTTTTTTCAAATTAAGTAAACTCGTAGGTTTGTTTATTTAGTTTATTTTTTATTTATTTTAGTTTTTTATATATTTTTTTATTTTTATTTAATTTTATTTATTTTATGTTTATTAAATTTAGTTTAGGTTTTTTATTTTGGTTTATTTTCTTAGGTTTAGGTTTAGATTTATGCTTATTTTAAGTTCAGTTTTATTTTTATTTTATTAGGGTTTAGAGTTTAGGGTTTAGGGCTTTAGGATTTAGGGTTAGGGTTTAGGGTTTAGGGTTTTGGGGTTTAGGATTTTGAGGGTTTAAGGTTTAGGTTTAGGATTTAGGGTTTAGAATTAGTTTTATGGTTTAGGGTTTAGATTTCGGTTGCATTTATTATTTTCTACTTAGGATTTAGAGTTTAGGGATTAAGGTTTAGGGCTATTTAGGGTTTCAAGTTTAGCGTTTAGGGTTGTAGGTTTAGGGTTGTAGTTTTATGATTTAAGGTTTAAAGTTAGTTTTAGGGTTTAAGGTTTAAGGTTTAGGGTTGAGGGTTTAGGGTTTAGAGTTTTTTTACAAATTAAGTAAACCGATTGGTTTAAGTTTATTTAGTCTATTTTTTATTTATTTTAGTTTATTTTATTTTATTTATTTAGGTTTACTATTTATTTTTAATTAATTTAGTTTTTATTTTAGGTTTATTTATTTTAGTTTAGGTTTTTATTTCACTTTATTTTTTAGGCTTAGGTTTATGTTTATGTTTATTTTTTAGTTTTGTTTTATTTTTATTTTATTTTTAGGTTTAGGTTTTATTTTGTATTTTTAGGTTTAAGTTTAGGCTTTTATTTTATTTTTTAGGTTAAGGTTTTAGGTTTTATTTTAGGTTTATTTTAAGGTTTTATATTTTAGTTTATATTTTGGTTTATTTTTAGTTTATTTAATTTTATTTATTTTAGTGATTAGGTTTAATTTAATTAGGCTTATTTTGTTTGGTTTATTTTAGGTTATGGTATTTTTTAGTTTTGTTTAGGGTTTAGGTTTTTATTTTCTTTTTATTTTACTTTATTTTAGGTTTATTTTATTTTAGTTTATGGTTAGTTTTTATTTTATTTAGGTTTTTTCTTTTTAGGCTTATTTTATTTTATTTAGTTCAATTTATTTTTTATTTTTTCTATTTTAGTTCAAATGTTATATTTTATTTTATTTTTGTTTTAGGTTTAGGTTTAGGTTTAGGTTTAAGTTTAGGTTTTTATTTTTTATTTTTTATTTTATTTAGGTTTAGGTTTGTTTATTTTTTTATTTTTAGGTTTTATTTATTTTAGGTTTAGGTTTTTAGGTATTTATGATTTAGGTTTTAGGGTTTAGGGTTTAAGGTTTAGGGTTGTAGATTTTAGGGATTAGGGTTTACAATTTAGGGTTTAGGGTTTAGGATTTAGGGTTAAAGGTTTAGGGTTTAGGGTTTAGAGTTTAAGGTTTAGGGTGAGTTTTAGGGCTAGAGTTTTTTTTAAATTATTATTATTTATTTATTTTTAAATTAAGTAAACTGGTAGGTTTAGGTTAATTTGGTTAATTTTTTATTTTTTTTAGTTTATTTTAATATAGGTTTAAGCTTTTTTAAGTTTAGGGTTTAGGTTTAATTTTTATTTATTTTTATGTTTTTTTAAGTTTAAGTTTTTAATTTGTTTTTATTTTAGGTTTATTTTATATATTTTAAATTTAGTTTTTTATTTTATTTATGGTTTTTATTTTAAGGTTATTTTATTTTAGTTTTTATTTTTTATTTTATTTTATTTTTATGTTTAGGTTTAAGTTTATGTTTTAGTTTAGGTTTTTATTTTTTATTTTTTATTTTTATTTTATTTTATTTAGGTTTTTATTTTTTTAATGATTTTATTTTTAGGTTTAATTTAGTTTAGGTTTCGACTTTTAGGTCTTAAAGTTTAAGGTTTAATGTTTTGGGTTTAGGGTTTAGGGTTTATGTGGGTTAGGGTTTAGGTTTAGTTATAGGTTTGGGTTTAAGGTTTAGGGTAGTAGGTTTAGGGTTTAAAGTTTTGGGTTTAGGGTTAGTATTAGGGCTTAGGATTTAGGGTTAGTGTTTTTTTATTTTTTTATTTATTTATTTTTGAATTAAGTAAACTAGCAGGGTATAGGTTTATTTTGTTTATGTTTTATCTAGTTTAGTTTATTTTATTTTAGGTTTTGTTTTTTTAGTTTTGGGTTTAGGTTTTATTTTTTATTTATTTTTAGGTTTATTTTTTAGGTTTAGATTTTTATTCTATTTTTATTTTCTTTTATTTTATGTTTATTTTACATTTATTTTAAATTTAGTTTTTATTTTATTTAGATTTTTTATTTTTAGGTTTATTTTATTTATTTAGTTTAGCTTAGGTTTTTATTTATTTTATTTTATTTTTAGGTTTAGATTTAGGTTTAGGTTTAGGTTTAGGTTTTAGTTAAGGTTTCTATTTTATTTTGTTTAGATTTAAATTTTTTTATTGATTTTATTTTTAAATTTAATTTATTTTAGGTTTAGGTTTTAAGGTTTTTAAAGTTTAGGATTTAGGGTTTAAGGTTTAGGGTTCAGGGTTTGGGGTCTAGGGTTAAGGGTTTAGGGTTTAGGGTTTAGGGTGTTAGGGTTTAAGGTTTATGGTTAGTTTTAGGGTTTAGGGTTTAGGATTACGATTTTTTTAAATTAAATAAACTGTTGGGTTTAGGTTTATTTAGTTTTTATTTATTTATTTTTGTTAATTTTATTTTTTATATTGATTTCAATTTATTTTTATTTTTAGTTAGTTTGTTCTATTTATTTTAGCTTAGGTTTTTTATTTTATTTTTTTTTAGCTTTTTATTTAGGTTTAGGTTTATTTTTTTAGTTTACTTTTATTTTATTATATTTTTATGGTTTGTGATTTATTTTTTATTTGTAAGTTTAGGTTTATGTTTTTATTTTATTTTTTTTAGGTTTAGGTTTTAGGTTTATTTTTTGGTTTTATTTTTTAGTTTAAGTTTAGGTTTATTGTTAGTTTATTTCATTTTATTTAGTTTAGCTTTAGGTTTAGGTTTAGCTTATTTTAGGTTTAGGTTTTGGATTTATTTATTATTTTTAGTTTATTTTAGTTAAGGTTTCGATTTATTTCATTTTTATTTTAGGTTTCAATTTTTTTTTAAGTTTAGGGTTTAGGTTTTGTTTATTATTTAGTTTTAGGTTATTATTTAGGTTTAGATTATTATTTAGGTTTTATTTTTTTTATTGTAGGTTTATTTTATTCTTATTTTAGGTTTAGTTCTTATTTCAATTAGGTTTTTTATTTTTTAGATTATTTTTGGTTTTTATTAATTATAATTTAGTTTAATTTTGATTTTCTATTTCTTTTCATTTTAGGTTTAGGTTGAGGTTTTAATTTATGTTTTGATTTTATTTTATTTTAGTTTAGATTTATTTATTTATTTTGTTTTCATTTTATTTAGTTTAAGCTTAGGTTTTTACTTTTTTAGGGTTTAGGGTTTAGGATTTAAGGTTTATGGTTAGTTTAGGGTTTAGGGTTTAGGGTTTGGGGTTTAGGGTTAAGGGTTTAGGATTTTTTTTAGGTATTGGGTTTAGGGTTCAGTGTTTAGGGTTTAAGGTTTAGGGTTTAGGTTTTAGGGTTTAGGGTTTAGGGTATAGGGTTTAAGGTTTTTAGGGTTTAGGATTTAGGGTTTAGGGTTTAGGTTTAGGGTTCACATATTAGTTTAGGGTTTAGAGTTTTTGGTTTTTAGTTTTTAAAGAGAACAAATTCAGATTTAGCATTTCTTATTTTGTTTATTTAGTTTATTTTTTATTTCAGTTCATTATTTTTTATTTATTTATGTTTGTTTATTATTTTATTTCAATTAGTTTATTTATTTTAAGTTTATTTATTTTAGTTTTTGTTTTTTTATTCTAGTTTATTTTTTAGGTTTGGGTTTATTTTTTAGTTGAGTTTTATTTTTATTTTATTTTAAGTTTAGGTTTAGGTTTTATGGACGTAGGTTTAGGGTTTAGGGTTAGTTTTAGGGTTTAGGGTTTGATGTTTGTGGTTTAGGATTTAGGGTTTAGGGTTTAAGAATTTTTTTAAAATTAAGTAAACTCGTAGGATTAGGATTATTTAGTTTATTTTATTTATTTATTTTATTTTTTTTATTTTTTTATTTTTAATTAGTTTGGTTTATTTAGTTTAGATTTATTGATTTTCGTTTAGGTTTTTTATTTTAGTTTATTTTTTTGTTTAAATTTAAGTTTATGTTTATTTTTAGTTTAGTTTTATTTTTATTTTATTATTTAGGTTTATGTTTTATTTTTTATTTTTAGGTTTAGATTTTTTTAGGTTCATGTTTTAGGTTTTTATTTGAGGTTTATTTTTATGTTTTAGGTTTTTTAGTTTAGGTTTATATTTATTTTTAGTTTATTTTATTTTATTTAGTTTAGGGATTAGGTTTAGTTTATTTTAGGTTTAGGTTTATTATTTATTTATTTTAGTTTAATTTAGTTTATTTTCAGTTTAGGTTTTTTCAGTACAAGATTTAAGTTTTATTTTTTATTTCTTTTTAGGATTATTTTAGGATTATTTTATTTTATTTAATTCACATTTTTATATTCTTAGGTTTATTTTATTTTTTAATTTATTCTAGTTTTTTATTTATTTTATTTTAGTTTATTTTTATTACTTTATTTTATTTTAGTATTAGGTTTAGGTTTTAATTTTAGTCGAGGTTTTTATTTTATTTTATTTTTTATTTTATTTAGGTTTAGGTTTATTTATTTATTTTATTTTTAGGTTTTATTTATTTTCCATTTTAGGTTTTGTGGATTTAGGGTTTTAGCTTAGGTTTAAGGATAAGGTTTAGATATGGAGTGGTAGTTTAGGGTAGGGAGAGATTTAGGTTTAGGGTTTGGGAGGATTAAGTTTAGGGTCTTTTGGGGTTGTGTCAGTTTAAGGGTTTAGTTTAGGATTTAGGTGGTGGTGAGTTTGGATGTGGAGTTAGTTTAAAGATTTAAGGTTTAGGGTTTGGTTTAAGGTTTAGTTTAGCCAGGTCAGTGGGAGGTATGATCTGATTTAGTGGTTACAGGTTTAGGGTCAGAGGGTTTAAAGGAGTTTTTTTGGTTTAGGTTTAGGTAGGAGGAGAGGTTTAGGTTTAGAGTTTAGGTAGTTTATAGTTTGAATTAAGGGTTAGGAGTGTGGGTTTGAGTTATAGATTAGGGTGGGGTGAGTTTAGGGTTTTATGGTTTAGGGAGGTTATTTAGGGTTTAGTGTAGGGTTTGGTTTAAGGTTTATGTTTTAGGGTCAGTAGAGGTGGTAGGTTAGTTTAGGGTTTAGGGTTAGAGTTTTTCTATTTTATTTTATTTTAATTTAGCTTTAATTTATTTTATTTTATAATTAGTTATTATAAAAGGTTTTATTTTTTATTTTATATTTTTAGTTTAGTTTAGGTTTTTGTTTATTTTAGTTTAGTTTAGTTTTTATTTTTTATTTTATTTTATTTTTAGGTTTATGTTTAGGTTTAGGTTTTCAATTTATTTTATTTTATTATTTTAGTTAGGTTTAGGTTTTTTTATTTATTTTCTTTTTAGGTTTTATTTAGTTTAGGTTTAAGTTTTTACAGTTTAGGGTTTAGGGTTTAGGGTTTGGGGTTTGGGGTTTAGTTGTAGCATTTAGGGTTGTAGATTTTATGGTTTAGGGTTAGTTTTAGGGATTAGGATTATATTTTAAGGTTTAGGGTTTAGGGTTTAAGGTTTAAGGTTTAGGGTTTAGTGTTAGTTTTAGGGTTTAGGGCTTAGGGTTTAGGATTTAGCATTTTGGGTTCACGGTTTAGTGCTTAGAGTTTTTTTTTCAAATTAAGTAAACTAGTAGGTTTAAGTTTATTTAGTTTTTATTTTTTATTTATTTTAGTTATATTTTTTATTTTATTTATGTTTAGTTTTTTATTTAATTTAGTTTATTTATTTTAGGTTTTTTAATTTTAGTTTTGGTTTTTAATTTTAGTATATTTTCTTTGGTTTAGGTGGCTTATTTTAGTTTAGTTTTATTTTATTTTATTTAGGGTTTAGAGTTTAGGGTTTAGTGGTTTAGGGTTAGAGTTTAGGGTTTAGTGTGGTTTAGACTTGGGTTTAGGGTTTTGAGGGTTTAGGGTTTAGTGGTAGGGTTGGGTGGGTTTATGAAGAGAGTTAGGGTTTAGGTTTAGAGGAGTTAGGAGTGGTTAGAGTGGGTTTAAGGGTTTAGGGTTTAGGTTTGGGTTTTATTTATTTATTTATTATTTTATTTAGGATTTAGAGGAAAGGTTTAAGAGAGTTTAAGGTTTAGGGTTTAGGGTTGTAGGTTTAGTGTTGTAGTTTTATGATTTAAGGTTTAGGGTTAGTTTAAGGGTTTAAAGTATAGGGTTTAGTGTCTAGCTTTTAGGGATTAGTGTTTAGGGTTAGGGTTTACAATTTTTTTTAAAATTAAGTAAACTAATTGGCTTAGGTTTATTTAGTTTATTTTTTATTTATTTTAATTTAATTTAGTTTTTTATTTTAGTTTATTTTTTCGGTTTAGGTTTAGGTTTATGTTTATTTTTTTATTTTGTTTATTTTTAATTTATTTTTTAGGTGTAGAGTTTTATTTTTTATTTTTAGGTTTAGGTTTATGGTTTTTATTTTAGGTTTGTTTTAAGGTTTTATTTTTTAGTTTAAGTTTTGGTTTTTTTTATTTATTTTATTTTATTTAGTTTAGGGTTTAGGTTTAATTTATTTTAGGCTTATTTTATTTTATTTATTTTAGGTTATGTTATTTTTTTAGTTTAGTTTAGGGTTTAAGTTTTTATTTACTTTTTATTTTATTTTATTTTAGGTTTATTTTATTTTTAGTTTATGGTTAGTTTTTATTTTATTTTGGTTTTTTATTTTTAGGTTTATTTTATTTTATTTAGTTTAATTTATATTTTTATTTATTTTATTTTAGTTCAATTTTATATTTTGATTTATTTTTTGGTTCAGGTTTATGTTTAGGTTTAGGTTTAGGTTTAAGTTTAGGTTTTTATTTTTATTTTTTATTTTATTTAGGTTTAGGTTTATTTATTTATTTTATTTTTAGGTTTTATTTACTTTAGGTTTAGGTTTTAGTATTATGGTTTAGGGTTAGGGTTGAAGGTTAGTTGGGTTTAGGGTTTAAGGTTTAGTTTAGACTGGTTTAGGGTTTTTATGGTTGGATTTTAGGGTTAGTTTAGGTGTTTTTAGGGTTTAGGGTTTGGGTTTTGGGTGGAGGGTTTGAGTTTTCCGGATTGGGATATTGAGTGGTGTGGGTTTAGGGTTTAGGGTTTAGGGTTAGGGGTTTAGAGTTTTAGGTTTAGGGTTTAGGGTTTAGGTTTAGAGGTTTTAGTGTGGTTTAGGGTTGGGTTAGTGGGTCAGTGGTTAAAGTTTTTTTCTATTTCATTTTATTTTATTTTAGGTTTAATTTATTTTTATTTTATAATTAGTTATTATTTTATTTAGGTTTTTTATTTTTTAGTTTAGTTTAGGTTTTTATTTATTTTATTTAAGTTTAATATTTATTTTTATTTTTATTTTTTAGGTTTATGTTTAGGTTTATGTTTTTATTTTATTTTATTTAGGTTTATGTTTTTTTATTTATTTTCTTTTTAGGTTTTGTTTGGTTTAGGTTTAGGTTTTTACGGTTTAGGGTTTAGGCTTTAGGGTTTGAATTTGAATATATTAAGAGCCATATTTGATTATTTTTGACTTGCCCATGTGAATTGCAAAATTTTGGCTAGTTGAATTTAATATTTTTTAATATAAATTATATTTTATTGAATATTAAATTATTAGATGATAACATGATGTTAGAATAATATATTATTTTTAAATAATTTAAAATGACCTTCTTGCCTTAAGTAGCCCCCATTCTCTTGATGAAAGCATTCCTCATTCAAATTCAAAATCCCTCTAGCAAATCTAAGAGAAAATTTCTTAGATTTCCATCCAAGTATTCTCCAAATATTGCAAGATCAAATCCTTGCTGTGGAAGCTTCAACATCTTCAGCTAAACAAGCTTTCTCAAATTACTTGAGTGTGCTTTCTTGATCTTAATCCTTTTTTAGTTATTCATGCTATTTTCACCATCTATTTATTCTTTCCAATTTATACTTTTTTGGTGGATTAGTCTTTGGAAATTATTTTTCACATCAATGTTTCTCAATCATTTTTTTGTGAAATACTCTTGTGATAGCTTGTAAGATCTATTTCAACTTGTTGAAATTTTTAACTTCCAACAAATTCCTTCTGGTTTCTTGAAATATTTCTTCATTAGCCTTATTTTTAAGGATCATTTATTCTTAGATCTATTTAGAAGTATATTTTAAGCATTTCAAATTAATTTATTGTGTTGAAATTATTTTCATATTTGTTAGATATATATTTTTTAATTAAAAGCTTATTAACCTACTTAGATTTATCATATACTAATTTTATTTAAGTATTTTGTGGTCATTTGCATCATTTGAAAGCATCTTTTTGGTTAAAATATAATAAATTATTCCTTGCTGAAATTTATTTTATTGTGCAAAAGAATATTGTGAATTTATTTTGTAATCATTTTTATATTAGTCTCCAAATTGTAATAACATAAACATCTTAGTAAGATCACTTTAAGATATTTATTTTAGAATTTCTTATCAATATTAAGTGAGCAATTTATCATGCCAAAATTTTTAAGTTGTAAGTGATCATTTATAAATTGTGAGATCATTTTTTGAATTGGATAGCTTATTATGTTTGTGGGAGATTTATTTTATTAAAATTTATTATTTTGTAATTTTCTTTTTGTACTGTAAAATTTATATTGGGGTTGTACTCGCCCCTTTGTAGGAGAGTACATATTGTTGTATGTCCCTTATAAGAGAGAGAGTACTATTTGTAAGCTATTTTGTATTTAGTGGATTCCTAGCCAGGGGTGGCTAGGCGTGGACGTAGGCTTGTTTTGGAGTTTGGCTGAACCACATAAAAATTGTGTGCCTATTATCTCTCTTTACTTTACTTTATTTTTGTTTTTATTGCATTACAAATTGTATCTTGTCATTATAAAATCAAAAATTAATTTTCTATTAAAACTTAAAATTTAAGATTTAACTTTTAAAATTTTTTAATATTGCCCAATTCATCCCCTTCTTAGGTGCTATAGTGACTCACATTGCCATGGCATCGAGTTCTGCAAATACTTAGTGAGAACCAAATGCTCTTGCTGCTCTGACTGGGCTTCTAATTCTTTGGGTATAGCTAAACCTTTTGCCTCTAAATCCTTCAAAGATGCCTTATCTGGTAAGGATTCTTCAACTTCTTTGATCTTTCTTTAAACCTGGTTCATACGACCTTCAAATGTGTTCTGGCTATTATGTGCTCTAACTTGGATACTAAAAAACTAGTTGAGCCTTATGTGAATACTTTGATGGGAAAATTTTCTTTTTGGTATCCTAGAATTGAGGAAATTTAGTTTTTCTATCATGATTTGAATCTTTCTAGTGTTTTTTTAGATTGGTTTACTAGATGGTAGACAAGTGTTGATTAAATTATCTAATGACCTTGATTATAGTCCTATCTTTGCTCTCTAATCTTACTAGGCTAAAAATTATCAAATGTCTATTCTTAAATGGACTCCATTTTTATGACATTAAAAAGGAATCTCCTATAGCATCGATTTGGTTATCTTTTCCTAATCTTCAAGTTCACTTTGTTAATTATCAATTCTTGCATGCTATGAGCTCTATTTTTGGTAGAATCTTGCAAATCAATCAAGCAACCACAACCAAATCCAGGCCGTCAATTGCTCGGATCCTTGTTAAAATTGATGTAACAAAGGAATTTCCTAAGGAGGTGTGGATTGGATCAGATAAATATGGATATTTTCATTAGGTGAAGTTTAGTAACTTCACTGCTTTCTGCAATCATTACAAAACTCATGGCCATGATGTATCAGAATGTTTTGTAACTCATCAACATCTTTGGAAGAAAGTGGTTAAAGATCTTAAGGTTGTTGGAAAAATTAGAGATTTAAAAAGTGATAAAAGAAATTTTACTTTAAATGAAAAGGATAACGGTGTTGTGAATGAAATTGGATGTTTCTAATGATGTTCTTAATGTTTCTAATGTGGTTCCCAATGTAAGTGGTAGTGATAAGCTTGTTAAAAATACTTCTATAACTATTTTGGGGAGTAATCAGGTTTTGGCAGATATTATTTCTGATATTCCTGAAAATTTGCAAATGGATGATTTTCCTATTTTAGTTTCTGATTCTAAGGAGATTTGTGACAAAGTTGCTGAAAATATTATAGAAAATGTTTCTCTTATTTCACGTCAGAAATCTTTAAAAGAAAATCTTATTTTATCTTCTTTGAATTTAGGCAATAATGATGGTATGGAGCTTATTGATAATGTGTAGCCAAGTGTTTGTTTGCTTAATAAATTTGTTTCTGCCCTTTCTTTAACTATTATTCTAAATGATATTTTGCTTAGTGATAATTATCATTTAAGGGAGAAACAAGATTTATCTTATTGTCAAATGGGATCTTCTCCTAAATCTATTGTAAATAATGATGACAAAAATTGTTCTAATGATCAATCCATGGAGAATGAGACCAGTTTTCAAAAAAAATTTATGAAAAGGAAAAAATAGTTTATAATTTATCCTCCTAAAGTTTCTAGATATACTTGATCTTTTTCATCATCTTTGCCTAATAAAAATTAATGTTTAACTTTCTTATTTGGAATGTGAGGGGCATTGGTACTCTTGCTGTTAGAAATAGAATTAAGAATCTTTGTAGAATTTCTAATGTTGGTTTCTTGGTTATTCTTGAACCTCTCATTTTTTTCTTCTAAAATAATGCATGCGGCTAGGATGATTGGTTTTAGCAATTTTTATTTCAATAGCAATAATAAGATTTGGTTATTTTGGAATAATTCTCTTTCTATTAATGTTATTAATGATTTTCATCAAGTTATTAATCTGGATATTTTATTTGGTTATTATCATGCTTTTGGCTCTTTTGTTTATGCTGCTTGTAACAAGTTAGAGAGGAGAATTCCTTAGGATCAATTATCTAATTTTTCTTTTGTTGTCAATAATTCTTGGATTGTTGGTGGGGATTTCAATATGGTCCTTTCTTTGAATGAAAGGAAAGGGGGTTCTTTGCCAAATTTACATTCAATGGAAGATTTTGCAAATATGATTTTGGATTGTAATTTTTTTGATGTTGGTTTCATTGGTTCTCAATTTACTTGGAATAATCATAGATTGTTGCAACAGTTGGATCGTGCATTATTAAATAATTATTGGTTAAATTGTTGGCCTTTAACTTCAGTGGAGCATCTTAGTAGAACTCTCTCGGATCATGCTCATCTTTTGGTTTCTATTAAGTATGTTGTTCATAACAATAATGTCATTAAAAAATTTTGTTTTTAAAATATGTGGTTACAAGATAAAAGTTTTCTTGATGTTATTTCATATAATTGGTGTGCTCCTCTTTCTCTTGATGATTCTGCATTTGGTATGATGAGATTTTGTCTTAAGCTTAAAAGGCTTAAGCATAATATCTCTTGGTGGAACATAAACTTCTTTAAAAATCTTATTAATAATATTGAGAATATGGAAAATAGGTGAAATATTTGGAAGAACTTGTTATTACTGATTCTTCTTTTTGTTTTAATCTTGTTGAAGCTAAAGATAATCTCATTAAGTTTTAGGATTTAGAGGTGACTTATTGGAGACAAAAAGCTACCTATAAACATCTTTCTCAAGGGGAAAGAAACACTAAATATTTTTATGCTTTGGTAATGAAAAGGAGAGTTCTTGGTCACATTCATAAAATCAAGAACTTTGATGGTTCTTCTTATCAAAAAGAGGATATATTTTCTTCTCTTATTTTAAAGATCTTTTAAATAAAAATTGTCAACATGAGCATTTATCCAATCACTCTATCATCCCTTCTATTATGTCTATTGAGGATAATGAGTGCTTGGTTGCTCTTCCTTCTAATTAGGAAATTTATAATATTTTTTATGGTATGAATGTTAATTTTGTTGCAAGGCCGGATGTTTACACTACTTTATTCTTTCAAAAAGCTTGGTTTATTATTAAAATTGATCTTACTGATGCTGTGAAGGATTTTTTTCAAGGGAATTCTTTTCCTAAATATTTTACTAGCACTTCTATTATTCTTAATCCTAAGAAAGATAATCCTAACTTTTGGAATGACTTTAGACCTATTAGTCTATGTACTTTTTTCAATAAATTAATTTCTAAAATTTTGGCTAATAGGCTTAGTATGTTTCTTCCTAAGATTATCTCACCTAATCAAACTGGCTTTGTGAAAGGTAGAACTATTTTGGATAACATCTTGCTTACTCATGAATTGATTCATGATTTGAATGTTAAAACTAGAGGTGGAAATTTAGTTTTTAAGCTTAACATCACCAATACTTATGTTAACATTTCTTGGGATTTTCTTAATATCATTCTTACTTTATTTGGTTTTTCTAATCATTTCATTTCTATGGTTAATAATATAATTAGAAATGTTTGGTTTTCATTAGATATCAATGGTGAAAACTTTGGTTTTTTTAATTCCTCTCAAGGTATAAGACAAGGAAATCCTCTTTCTCTATTGCTTTTTATTATTGTCATTGAATACATGTCTCGTTGGCTTAATCTTTTCTTTTTGAGAAGAATTCTAGTATGTATTTCAAAAATCTTGGTGGTTTGGCTATCTCTCACTTAAGCTTCGCTGATGATTTCATAATTTTTTGTAATGGCTCCTTACATTATGTTAAAAAGTTTAAGGATTTTTTAAATAAATTTGAAAAGGAATATGGCCTTTTGATTAGTACTCATAAAAGTTATTTTATCACTTCTACTTCTATTTTTGTTCATAAAATTAATAAAATAATAGATATCACCAGTTTTTTCATTAAAATCTTTCTATTAAATATTTAGGCTCCCCTTTATATTATGTCCATAAGAGATCCCATCTCTTTGATGAGGTAATTCATAATATTCAAAATAAAATTTCTACCATTGAATTTTATTTTTTATCTTTTGGTGGTTGATTAATTTTTATTAAAAGTATTCTTTATTCTCTTTCTTTTTACTTATTGCTTAATATTGTTCCTACTTCCCATGTTCTTATCAGGATTGAAAGGCTTTTTAATAAGTTTTTTTGGGGCTCTAGGAATTTGGCCAAAAGGCTTCATTGGACTTCTTGGTCTAATATGTGTGGTACTATTTATGAAGGTGGTATTGAGATCAGATCTTTGATGGATTCCACCAATGTTTTTTCTTATAAATATTGGTGGAATTTTTGGAAAAATGAAAGTCTTTGGGCTAAATTCATGAAATTTAAATATTGCAAAGGTAAGCATCCTTTAATTTGCAATTATAAACATGGTGACTCTATTGTTTGGAAATGACTCAGTGATATTAAATGGAAAGTAGAACGTCTCATTTTTTGGGGTGTTAATAATGGATCTTCTTTCTTTTCGCTATATAACTAGATGGGGGATTTTTCCAATGATTCTCTGCTGAGTACTCACTCAACTTCTTCTATGAAAGTTAGCCATTTTATTTATAATGGTGATTGAAATTTCTCTCTTTTGAATGATTTGATTCCTAATTTCATTAGTAATGACATAATTAATATTCTTATTAATGGTAATTTTCTAGATCAAATTCTTTTTTTAAAATTTCTAGTAATGGAGAATTTTCTTTTAAAGATACTTAGCAATATATTAGAGTTAAAAAAAAATCCTCTTCTCCTATTTTCCTCAAAATTTGGAATAATATTATTCCTACTTATTATTCTATTATTTTGTGGAAAATTTTAAGGGATTATATTGCTATTGATTCCTTACTTTTGAGCAAAGGTTTTATCCACCCTCTAAATGCATGTGTTGCTATCATATTGAGAATGTTAGTCATGGTTTTCGTTAATGGTGCCATTACCTCTAAAGTATGGGGTTGGCATGAGAATTTATTTAAATTAAGTTGTTTTAATGGTAATTTAACTTTAATGCAACTTCTTGACACTTATTTCTTAATTTTGTTAAAGGGCATATCAAAATTGTGGTGGATATTACTTTGATTTGGTTTATTTGGCTTAACATAAATGATGCTAAGCATCATAATGTGTTTATGAATCATAAGAGGATTATTGCTAGGACTAACTATAAGATTTTTTTTCTTTACATAAGGCTTCTCTTCTTAGTGGTACTAATTTTAGAAGTTGCAAGTTTCTTGCCTATAAATTGGGTATTAGTTTTCCTTATTATGTTTCATCTCTGGATTATAAAATTATTCATTAGATTAAGCCTCTTAATTGTTGTATTAAAATTAATATTGATGGATCTGTTGCATAGAAAAAGTTAGGTTGTAATGGTATTTTTAGAAATAGTCTTGGAAATATTATCTTGGCTTTTTCCACTCCTCTCTCTTCTAATTCTATTATTTTTTGCTGAATTAATGGTTGTTTATCATGCTCTTAAGCTTTGTTTGTATAGAAATTTTCTTACTATTTGGTTGGAATCTAATACTGAGATGGTTGTTACTATGATCAATTCTAACCATAAGGGTAATGTTGAGCTTTTTTATTTAATTAGAAATATGAAAGCTATTATATCTAAACTTTCTTTTAAAATTACACATCTTTTAAGAGAAGGTAATGCCTGTGCTGATTTCTTCGTTGGTTTGGGTTGTAATCTCTATGATTTTACATTGTTTACCAATGCAAATATTTCTAAGAAATTAAAAGGGCTAACTAATTTAGATAAATCTGATTTTCCCTATGTTATATTTTCATAGATTTTTTTCTTGCTTTTCTGTTCGTGGTTTTCTTGGGGATTCTATTTGGGAGCTTCTAGTGGTTTTGGTTTGTTCGGTTGCTGTTGGCTCCTATACATTTTTGGGAACTTTTTGTTCTTATTTTATTCTTGTATTTTATAGGTTGGAATGTTGGCTTCTGCTATTTTGGTTATCAAGCTGTTGTCGATTGCTGCTCTTACTTTTATTGGGGTATCTCTTGTGGTTTATTTTTTGGCTTTTGGTAGGTTGGTTGGCTTTATTTGGGGCTTTGTGGTTGGTCTACTTGAGCTTCCTGGTTTTGGATTCCTTCTCTAGATGTGATGTTGATTGTGCATCTCTTCCTTCTATTTTCTTTTAGCTAGTTGGGTTGCTTTAGTTTTGGGTGTGGCTGCTACTTTCCTTTGTGGCTTTGGTGGTAGTGTTGTTACTTATTTTGGTTGGTGGTTGTTATGGTCTTTTTTGGTTTCTTTAGTCTAGTTGGAGTTGTTGAGCTTGCTAGTTGCTTCTCTTCATCCCCCCTTACTTCTGTTTCTAGTATTTCTTCATTGGTTGGTGACTTTGTTTCTTTCTCCTACTTCTTTTATGTGGCTAGATGGTTGTGCTAGCTTGGAATTTTTTATTTGTTGGCTCAATTTTTTCTACTATTACCCGATTTGGTTGGTGGCTCTGTTGTTGTTCTTCCTTTTTTGGTGGCTAGTTCTAGATCTTTATTGGTTATTGGTGTTTGCTCAGGTGCCTTTGTGAGGTTTGTTGGCTATGATGGCTAGGATGTTTACTCTTTTTTATTGGTTGGTAGCATTTTTTGCGACTGTAACCCTCCTTTTGGAGTTTTGCTACTCACAAATTTTTGTTGCCCCTTCTAAAGTTTGTGACTGATCCTGAGCCTTTCCTTTGGCTTTTCTTTCCTTTCTCTTCATGTTCGTTTATTTTTTTTAATTGTGCTTATCTCTTCTTTAGTTTTTTTCTATAGGTTTCCTTCATTTTCTCTTGGGTCTCTTCAGGTGGTATGCTAACATGCTCAGGAATTCTATGTTGTGGCTATTCTTTTCTTAGATTTCTTTTTTGCTTTATAGTTTCTTTGTATTAGTTAGAGATTTTTTCTATTTAGGTCTTTCTGTAGCTCTTTAAGAAGTAGTCTTTGAGATTTATCCCCTTTAAGGACATTGTATCCTTCTCTTTTGGTAAGAAAAATTCCTCTTTTTACCAAAAAAAATCCTAAACCCAGAATCCTAAAAACCCTAAAGCCAAAAGCTTAAACCATAAACCCTAAACCCTAAACTCTAAACCCTAACCGTAAACCCTAAACCATTAGACCCTAAACCCTAAAACCATAAACCTTAAACCATAAACCCTAAACCCTAAACCCTAAACCCTAAACCCTAAAAACCTAAAAACCTAAAAACCTAAACCTAAATGAAATAAAACCTAAAAATAAAACATAAAAAACCTAAACTTAAATAAAATAAAAAATAAAATAAAATAATAACCTAAACTAGAACCTAAACCTAAACCTAGAAAAAATTTAAAAAAATAAAAAAACTAAAATAAAATAAATAAAAACCAAAACTAAATGAAAAAATAAAATAAACGTAAGAATAAAAAACCTAAATAAAATAAAAACAAAACATAAAATAAAAATAAAATAAAAAAAAATAAACAAAATAAAATCTAAATAAAACCTAAACCTAAAAATCAAACTTCAAAATAAATAAAAAAAATAAAACCTAAACTAAAAAAAAAAAACCTAAACTAAAATAGAAATAAAATAAGCAAAATAAAATAAACCTATACCTAAACTAAAATAAACTAAACTAAAATAAATAATACATAAACCTAAACCTAAACCTAAACCTTAACTAAATAAAATAAAATAAACTAAAAATAAACCTAAAAATAAACTAAAAAATAAAACCTAAAAATAAACCAAAAATAAAAACTTAAAAAATAAACCTCAAAAAATTAAATAAAATCATAAACATAAACCTAAAAATAAAAAATAAAAGCTAAACCTTAAAAATAAACCTAAACCTAAACCTAAACTTAAAAAATAAACTAAAATAAAAAACATAAACTAAAATAAATAAACTAAACTAAATAAAAAAATAAGCTTAAGTAAAAATAAAAAATAAAGTAAACTAAAATAAATACAAAAATAAACTAAATATACTAAATAAACCTAAATCTACGGTTTTAAGTTATTTACTTTTTTTAAGAAAGACCTTAAACCCTATACCCTAAACCCTAAACCCTAAACCTACAACGCTAAACCTACAACCCTAACCCTAAACCTAAACCCTAAACCTTAAAAGCATAAACCCTAAAACCTTAAATCCCTAAACCTTAAACCATAAACCCTAACCCTAAACCTCAAACATTAAACCACAAACCCTAAACCTAAACTTAAAGTAACTAAATAAACTAAAAAATAAACTTAAACCCCAAAACTTAATAAACCTAAACAATAAGAATAGTAGAACCTTGATAGTAAGAACATCATCGTCAACCAGGCTCAATCTAGATCTGGCTGGAGGATATGGAGGTGGTTGTCAGAGCAGTGGTGGTTAAGGAGGCGGGAGGAGTGATAGAGGTTATAGCCATGGTTATGGCAAATGGAGATATTAGGGATATTATGGTGGATTCTGCTACTCGAGAGGCAAGGGTGGTTATGATGGGAACCAAAGAAACTAAAGAACTGTTGATCGAATATGCTACTTCTGAAACTGTATCTTTATAGTAGAGATGACTCTTGATATATAGGATTTTGATTTGCTCTATGCATGCTCATTTTTTATCTATGTCGCCACTTGTGTTGTAGAAAACTTAGTGTATTTCTTGGTTTATGAAATCAAAAAGAAGAAGTGTTGAATATAAATTTGTTCTATTATAAAAAAACCAAAAACCCTAAACCCTAAACTAAAACTTGAACCATGAACTTAAAACCTAAACCCTGAAAACCTAAACCCTAATGCCTAAACCCTAAACCCTAAACCCTAAACCCTAAACACTAAACCTTAAACCATAACCCTAACCCTAAACCTGAAAACCTAAACCTTAAACCCTAAGCTCTAAACTAACCCTAAACCCTAAACCCTAATCCCTAAAAATCATATACCCTAAAGACTAAACACTAAACTAACCCTAAACCCTAAGCTAACCCTAAACCCTAAACCCCAATCCCTAAAAACCTAAACCCTAAAGCCTTAACACTAAACCCTAAATCCTAAACCCTAACCCTAAACCTTAACCCTAACCCTAACCCTAAAGTGCTCTCTTCTCTCTAACAATTTTTGCATCCCTCTTGGTGGCACATCCTTGTCTCAGTATCTCTATGATTTTAGCTTCAGTTTTGATCGAATTTAAAGGCTTGAACTACATCTAGCTGATTATGTGATGCTTCATCTTTAATCATGGATGGAGTTGATTGATATGGCTCCACCTCAAATTTTGGATGCTTCGCTGGGCATCGATATTTTGGGATGGGCAGGCCAAATGCTACAAATTCTACTAAATCATTTAAGGAAGTGCTCTCCGGTAAAGCTTCTCAAACTATTGAGTTGCTTAATCTCATTTCAACTTCTTTTCATGGTTTTCCAGCCATTATGTGCTCTGATGTGGATGTTGAACTATTAGCAAAACTATTTGAATTCTCTCTTGTCAAAACTTTACTTTACGTAATCCAAATTTAGATAAAATTTGCACTTTTTTTATCATCTTCATCTTACCCTTGGCATATTCTGATTCAACTTTCTAACGATCTAGATTATTCACATGTTTTTTGCGCATCATTCTTACTTCATATTTAATTATCAAATGCGCTTACAAAAGTGGTCACCCCTTTTTGACATTAATGAGGAATCTCCTATTATCCTTGTGTGGTTATATCTTCCTAATATGCCATTTCATTTTGTTACGCATCAAGTGCTTTTTATTGTTGGGGCTCATTTTGGTCAGCCTTTGCAACTCGACCAAGTGACCATTGAGCGATCTCGCCCTTCTATGGCTCAGATCCTAGTGGAACTAGACATAAGTAAAAAATATCCTAAGGAAGTTTGGATTGGCTCTAAAAAATATTGGTATTCACAAAGGTTGAATTGGAGAATCTTTTAGTTTTTTTTTTAACTGTAAAATTCATGGACATGAAAATTTTGATTGCTTTCTTCTCCATCCTCATTCAAAAAAGGCAAATTGACCAAAAGAAAATCTTATTCCTAGTCATAAGCTAATCCCTACATAGTTTCAAAAATCAGCCTGAGATCCTAAGAATGGTATGAAGGCTGGTATTGAGGTTGATTCCTTGAATATCAAGGCCATTCTTATTGAACTAGTTTTAGATCCTATTCTTGCTATTTCTTTAGCTGATTTTCAGAATGGGAAGGATGATTTACCTCTTACCTCTTCTTTAAATTTGAAAATTTCTAATGTGGAAAATAATAAATTTTCATGGTTATTGCATGACGATTCTGTTTCCTCTAATTCTATCCCTACTTTTATGCTGGCTTTGATCAATGAAAATTAAGTTTTTAATGAGGATTTAAATGATGTCGACTAGGCTGAAAATATATCTGATTTGTATTTAACTATCTATTCTTTTAATGGTACTAAATCATCACCATCTCTCATTTCTAATCTTGATATTCATGTTAATCCAACTTTTCAACTTAATTTGGATTTGGAAGAGGGTGAACTCCCCTCTAAACACTTGGAGAAGTCTCCTAAATTGGTGACCAATGCTACTAAATCTTACTCGGATGATGACTCTAGGGGAAAAAATGGTTTTTAAACTTATCATGCCAAAAAGAGAAAAAGTGTTAAAATTACCCTTACAAACTGTCTAAAAACACTAGATCTGCTACAGCTTCTCACTCTCGCTTAATTAACCTTTTCTTTCCCCCTTTTTATTTTTATTATGTTTAATTTTCTTGTTGGAAATGTTAGAGGGATTGGTACCCTCTCTATTCACAATCATATTAGATATCTTTGTCGCATTCATAATATTTTTTTTCTCATTATTTTGGAACCTCTTATTCATGCTACTCATGGCTGTTAACAAAGCTAATCATATTTCTTTAAGCAAATGCCTTTTTAATATTTAGATTAAAGTTGATGCTCTTCTTTTACTTGATATGCTCAATAATAATAATATGGGAAATGCTGACTTATTTTATCTTCTTAATCACACTAAAAAGCTTCTTTCTCAAGTTTGCTACAAAATTTCTCGCATTCCTTATTAAGGTAATGCTTGTGTTGATTTCTTGGCTAATTTGGGAGGGGAATTAAATGAGCTCACTTTATTTGATAACCATAGCCTACCTAAGCATCTATATTATCTAGTCAATCTAGATAACACTGGACTGCCTTAAATCAGTTTTTAACCTTCTACTCTTTTGTTGATCTTTTGCTATGGTGGTTTTAATCAATCAATTTTTTTGTTTTTTTTTTGTGCTCCCCTCACTAGGAAGTGGTTTTTGCTGAGTTTATTTTTATACTTAAACACCCTTCCTCTTTACCCCATTCTATACTTTCTTGACCTTTTTAGTTCTTAGTGGTGGTTTTAATTGGTTTCCCTATTCTCTGAGCGTAGTGGTTTTCTTACTGTGGCTCATGCATTGTGTCTCTAGTTGGGTTGTGGTTATGCCAGATTTTGTCCTACCCCTTTAACCAATGAATGTTGAGTTTGCCTCTAGTTTTGGCTAGTTGTGGACTTTTTTAAATTAGATTTGTGGATGCTATGGTTGGTTCTGTTGGTTGCTACTATTTGTTTCTTTCTTCTTCCTGGTTATTTTGGGTGGTTATGTTTTAATGGATGTTGTTGGCCTCTTGTAGTTTGGCTTAATTTTAAGTTATTTTGGTGGTTGGTGTTCTCATTTCCTAGATTGGCTTGGAGGTTTCTGCTGGTTGGTTCCATTTGCCTTGTGAATTGGAGTTAGCTGTTATGTGGTTGTTGTCTCCCCATTTTCTCCTTTGTAGTGATCGTCTACTCTTTGGGATTTGGAAGGGTTTTTGTTTGCCTCTGGCCTTGTTCCTTTCCTTGCAATTTTGCTGCTTGTGGTTGGGTGGTCCTCCTTGGCCATTTCTAGTTTGGTTGGTGACTACATTTTTTATTTCTTAGTTATTTTAGAGATCTCCAGGCGGGTTGTGGCTTTGTCTTTTGTTGTTCTTTTCCCTCTTTTTAGGCTCTATATTGGCTCTATCTGCTGGTTAGTTTTGTTGGCTGACTAGGCTTGGTTATTTTGGCTGGTTAGGTTAATTATCTATGTGGATGTGTTGGCTGTGTTTGATGCTTCGTTTAGGTGCTTTTGGTTGGGTTTTCGGTCTGCTCCTAGGTTGGTTATCCTCTCTTAGGTGCAGTTGTTTTTCCTTTATTTTGCTTTCTAATTTGGGTGTCAATTTTCATGCTGCTCATCCTGTTGGTTGCTAGATTGGGTGGTTTTATTGGCTATTTTGTTGGTGGATGATATGATCTCTTGTGGTTTTTTAGGTCTTATTTTAGGACTTGTTGTTGGCGTTTGGCTGGTTGAGGGGTTTTCTATGGCTGTTGTCTTGCCTTGGATGCTTGTGTCATGGCTTGGTGTTTTGGGCTTTATGTTGGCTGTTGGTACTGACTCCCTTTGGTTTAGTTGGCTCTCCTTATTTTTTTATATTTGCCTCTTGCTTGATGATGGTGGATTTTTTTTTCTTTTGGTTGCCTTGGTGGTGGTTTTGATTGTAATTTCTGGATGACCTCTTAGTCTCTCTATGTTATGGCTTTCCTCTCTCTGGTGTTATTTATCTTCTGCTATTTTATGATTTGGGTGGAGGTTTTTCCCTTAGATTTGGATTGCTAGTGCTCTAGAGATAGTTGTGGATTATTCACCACGACCCGCAATACCTTCCGGGATGTCAGCTTATGTGTTTGGTCTGGGGGTTATGGTTAGTGGTTGGTCGGTTGTCAAGCTCGCTATTTTTCTCATTTTTTTGCGGCAGGAATTGTAACACTATGGATTGTTTTTCCTTGGATGGTTTCTTATATCAGGTATGTTGGCTATGATTGCCTTGATGTTTCCCTATATCTTCTCTCTGGTTAGTAGCATGCATATGATTTTAACCCTTCTCATAAAGTTTGGATGCTCATATGTATTATTGCCCCTTGAGATGATCTTAACTGAGCCCAAGCCTTCTAGTTCTCAACACTTTCTAAATTGTTTACTTTGTCATTCTTCCTTGAGCTATGACAATTGCTTTGTAGTGTTTTGCAAATTTCTTTTGCAAGTTGGAACTTAACAGATGGAATGATCTTTACAGCCAACTCAAGAACTATTGATGTGGAGCTTGCTTATCTTGCCTTCTCAAAGGGATCATGAGCGGTTGCTGACTATTCCTTTTACTATTTTCTTACATTTTATTAATCCTTTTTGTGTCTTTTGTCATTTACTTTTATGCTATTGCTTTTGCTCTTTTATTTTTTTTTTATTGTACTTAGATGGGGGTTAAGCTCTTTAGGTTTCTTATAGCTCTATGAGTAGTAGAAATTTTATTTTTACCCCTTTTAATGACATTGTATACTATATTTTTATGGTAATAAAATTCTAACTTTCCCTAAAAAAAAGCTAAACCCTAAGAGTGGGTCGAACCTTGATGGTAGGAACATCATCGTCAACTAGGCTCGCCTAGATCTGGGTGCGATGGCATGAGGTGGCTTATAGTGGTGGTGGGGGATTTGAATGTGCTGGTGGATATGGAGGTGATGGTCAGAACAATCGTGGTTATGGAGGTAGGAGGAGCGACAGAGGTTATAGCCATGATGGCGGTGGAGGGAGAGATTGTAGATATGATGGTGGATCCCACCGCTCGAGAGGCCTAGGTGGTTCTGATGGGAACTACAGAAATTGAAGAACGGCCGATTCGATCTGCTGCTTATGGAACTATGTCTTTACAGTAGAGAAAATTATACTTTTCTAAGGCATTTGATTTGCTCTATGCGTGCTCATTTTTATCTATGCCATTACTTGTGTCTTTGAGAACTTGGCGTGTTACTTGATTGATGAAATTAAAAAGAAGAAATGTTGAATCTGAATTTATTCTCTATTAAAAAAACCAAAAACCCTAAAGCCCAAACAAAAATCTAAACCCAATACCATAAACCCTAAAAATTAATAAAAAATAAAAAATAAAAAAAATCTAACCCTAATTGCTAAACCTTAAACTAACCCTAATCTTTAAACTCTAAACCTACAACCCAAAACCCTAAACCCTAAAACCCTAAACCCTAAACCCTAAACCTTAAACCCTAAACCCTAATCAGAAACTAATAAAACACTAAACTAAACTAACTAAAACTAAAACTAAAAAATAATAAACTTAAACTAATAAATGATAAACAAAAATTAATAATAAACTAAAATAAAAACTAATCAAACTAACTATACTAAACTAACTAAATAATAACTAAAAAACTAATAAGCTAATAATAAAAAATACTAACTAAACTAATTAATAAACTATTAACTAAATTAAACATAAACAAAAGAACCCCACTAATAAACTAACTAAAAATAAACTAAACTAATAAAACTAATAAAAACTAAACTAAACCTAAACAATTAACTAAAACTAAACTAATAAACTAACTAAATTAAACCCTAATAAATAACTAACTAATAAACCTAAACTCTAAACATAACTAACCTAATAAATACAATAATCTAAACCCAATAACTCAACTAATAATAACTAAACTAACTAAACTAAAACTAATAATAAACTAACTAAACAATTAATAAAAAAACTAAACATAAAATTAATTAACTAAAAACCAATAAAAACTAATAAACTAAAACTAACTAAACCTAATAATACGAATTAAATAATAAAACTAATAATAAAATAAAAAACTAATAAAACTAAAACTAAATAAACCAAACTAAACTAATAAACTAATATAAAATATAAATAAATTAAACTAAATAAAACTAATAATAATAAACTAATAATAATAATAATAATAAATAAATTAAGAAACTAACTAGCTAATAATAAATTAATAAAAAACTAACTAAACTAATAAATAATAAATAATAATGTTAAATTAATAACTAATTTAAAAAAACTAAATAATAATAAAACCTAATAACATAAAAAACTAACCTAAACTAATAATAATAATAATTCAAATAATAAATAACTAAAACTAAACTGAACTAAACACTAAACTAACTAAACTAATAAATAATAATAAACTAAAAAAAACTAACTAATAAAACTAATAATAACTAACTAATAATATTAAACTAATAATAACTAAACTAACTAAATAAATAACTAGTAACTAAGCTAACTAAAACTAATAAACTAATAATAATAACTAAAACTAATAATTATAATAATAACTAAATAAACTAAACACTAAACCACTAAACCTAAATTAATTAAACTAATAATAACATGCTAAACTAAAGTAAAATAATTAATAACTAAACTAAAAAAACTAATAATAATAATTAAATAAAAAAAAAATAAACTAATAAAAAAAACTAAACTAAAATTAATAACCAACTAATAAAACTTAATAAACAAATCAATAATAAACTAGAAATATAATAATAACTAATAAAAAAATAAAACTAATAATAAACTAAATAAAATTAATAATAACTAATAAATAACCTTAAACTTATATCTAATAAACTAATAAACAAATTAACTAATAATACTAAACTAATTAATTAATAAACCTAAACCCTAATTAATAATAAACATTATAACTAAACTAATAAACTAATAATATATAACTAAATAACTAACTAAAACTAAACCCTAAATCTAAAGTTATAAACTACGAAAACTAACTAATAAATAAACATAATAATAACTAAACCTAATAAACTAACTAATAACTAATAATAAACTAATAATAAAACACATAACTAAAAAAATTTAATAATAACTAAATAATAATAAACTAATAAATTAATAACTAAATAAAACAAAACTAATTAAATAACTAAACTAATAAACCTAATAAATAAACTATAATAATAATAATAACTAATAACTAACTAACTAAACTAATAAACTAATAATAATAATAATAAATAGCAAATAAAACTAAGTAAAATAAAAACTAATTAATAATAGTAATATAATAGCAACTAAATAAGCTAATAAAAATAATAATAATAATAATAATAAAAACTATTGAATAAATAACAAAAAACTAAACCCTAAACCTTAACTAAATAAATAAACTAAATAATAATTATAAAACTAATAATAATAAACATAAACCAATAATAATAATAAACTAAAAAAAATTAAACTAAAACAAAACTAATAATAAACCAACTAAGTAAACTAATAATAGTAATAAACAATAAATAACTAATAAAAATATAAACAAAAACTAAACTAAAAAACTAATAATAATAAACTATTAAAACCTAAACCCATAACTAAACTAATAAAACTAATAAACTAAACAAATAAAATAATAAATAAACTAACAAAACTAAACTAATAAAACTAAACCACTAACTAAAACTAACTAAAACCTAAATAATAATAAATCCATAAACTAGTAATAATAAGTATCTAAACTAAATAAATAACTAACTAACTAATAATAACTAAACTAACTAATAATAAGTAATAAATAAATTAAAACAAAACTAAACCCTCATAAATAAACTAACCAAATAAACTGACTAAATAAACTAATAAACTAAACCTAAACCCTAAACTAACTAAAATAATAACTAAAACTAAAACTAAACTAATAAAACTAACTAAAACTAAACCAACTAAACTAAACATAAAACTAATAATAAACTAATAATAACTAAAATTAATAAAACCTAATAATAACTAATAAACACTAAACCTAAAACCTAAACCCTATTATTGGGCGATTTCAGGATCCCTCACATTCATGGTGTGTTTTCAAGCACTTTCTCTCTTGGATTCTCTATAGATTATTGGGCCAATCTCCAATTCTTATCGGTCTTTGTACTCATGGCACCAACTTTTTCAAATCCATGGGATAAATCCCATGTCTCGATGGATCCTACTAGGGCAATAGATTTTTTGGGTAATCCTACATCTAAATTACTTACTGTTACAAAAACTTTCAAAGAGGCTTTAGCTGGTAAGAATTCCTCCACCGAGCTTCCATTGAATTTGCTTCATATGACTTTTAAAGCTACTCCAATAATTATTATTTTAGATGAGAATATTGAACGATTAGTGGAGTTTTTTGTGTTTTCCTTGATTGGAAAGTTTTATTTAAATGACCAAAGAAGGAAGATATTCGTTCTTTTTTCCACAGCTTAAATTTGTCTAGTTCTTTTTCCATTGGGCTGATTGATGCAAGGCATGTTCTGATTAAACTTTCTAATGACCTTAATTATGAAAGAATTTTTTCTAGGCATTCTTACTATGTTTTTAATTGTCAAATACTTATTCTAAAGTGGACACCTATGTTTGATGTTAATGAAGAGTCTCTTATTGTTCCCATTTGGATTTCTTTACCTGACTTATGGATTCATCTATTTAATCATCATATTTTTTATGCTATTGGGTTGATTTTTGGTTTGCCTTTGCAAGTTGATCAAGCAACAGTTGCTTCTTCTAGACCATATGTTGCTAGAATTCTTATAAAGATTGATATTACTAAAAGATATCGAATGAAAGTTGGTTGGGTTCGAAGAAATGCGGTTATTTTCAGAAAGTTATTTTTGAGAACTTTCCCATTTTTCATAATCATTGTAAGATTCATGGGCATGAAATTTTTGAATGTTTATTGCTCATTCTTCTCTTAGAAAGAAAATCATTAGTAAGAATTCAATTGTTAAAAAACTATTGATTCTCTCAAGTTGAATAAAGGAAAATCTGCTTTTCAAAATTTTGATGTTTTGTAAAACCACATTTCTGAATCTTCTGGAAACATTTTGCTTATTAATGATTTGTCTAATACGAAAGGTAATTTTGATGTTTTTGAAAAAGTTTTAACTATTAATCATTCTTTAAGTGTTTCTTTTGATGATTTGTTAAAGGGAAGACTTTAGAGGTTGTGGTTAATGATTCTAATGGTTTGAATGTTGTGCATAAGTCCTTTCATGATGATGGTTTGAATATTATTGATGTTAACACCATTTCTTCCAATCAGTTGGTTGTTGCTTCTCTTTCTCCTATGTCTTCTTCAGAGCATGGGAAAGAGACTATTTCTTTGCCTTCTTTGATAGAAAATGGTGGTGAAATAAATGTTCTTATTTTTGATATTTTAACATATGGTTCTAACAATCTTGTTAATATTGGTGATCCTTCTTTTAAAAAATAATAATTAGATAACTATGACAATTCTTTCATTGTGAATAGTTCTATTTTGATTCAAAATGATGGTTTTTATGGCTAGTAATTATGTTCAGAATTTTGGTAATATGCTATATGTTTTTAAGGGATTTAGATCTTATTTTAATCTCTTACATGAAGATTGTACTAAAAATATGGATTCTGCTTCTCTTGCTTCTTTTAAGAATGAAGATAGAGATGATACTCTTTAGATTTTATTGGAAGGTGAAAATATTGAAAATTGTCTTCTTAATAAAATTGTTTTTGCTCCTTCTTTCACTTATGATTATGAAATGCATAGTATTTCTGATTTTCCTTTCTTTAATGCTAGGGATGATTCTAAATTCTCTTCTTTGAAATTGATAGCTTCTACTGATACCCATGCCTTTTATAATAATACTGAGTCATTTTCGAATTCTTCCCAATGCCTTACATCTTCATCTCTTCAGAGGTTCTTTCAGAGCTCTGTGGATTCTTCCCCTTTTCTATCTTTTGCTTCGCTTCTTTTAGTTTTGTCTTTATTTTTTTTCTTTATTGCTCTATGATGTATTAGTTTAGGGACTAAAATTTTCAGGATTTTCCTGTCACTCATTTTTAAGTTTTTTTTTTTAGTTTAGTCTCTAATATGGTCTTCTTGTACCTATTTTTCAATTATTTCCTTTTGGTTAAAAAACACTAAAACAAACCAAAACCCAAAACCCTAAAATCCTAAAGCCTAAACCTAAACCCTAAACCACTAAACCCTAAACCCTGACCATAAACCTAAACTAAACCCTAAACCCTAAAACCCTACCACAAACTAAACCCTAAACCCTAAACCCTAAAAACCTAAAAACCTAAACCTAAACTAAATAAAACCTAAAAATAAAATAAATAAAAAACCTAAACCTAAAAAAAATAAAATATAAACTAACACTAAAACATAAACCTAAACCTAAAAGTAAAATTAAATAAAAAATCAAAATAAGCTATAATAAAATAAATAAAAATCTAAACTAAACTAAAGAATAAAATTAACCTAAGAATAAAAAACCTAAATAAAATAAAAACTAAACATAAAATAAAATAAAATATGCCTAAAATAAAATAAAATGAAAATAAAATAAAAACCTAAATCTAAAAAGTAAACCCAAAAATAAATAAAAATTAAAACCTAAACCCTAAACTAAAAAAAACTAAACCTAAAGTAAAAATAAAATGAACTTAAACCTAAACTAAAATAAACTAAACTAAAATAAATAAAACCTAAACCTAAACCTAAACTAAATAAAATAAAATAAACTAAAAATAAACCAAAAACCTAAACCTAAAAAAAAATAAAATAAAAACATAAACCTAAACTTAAAAATAAAAAATAAAACCCTAAACCTAAAATATATAATAAAAATAAAACTCAACTATAAAATAAATCGAAACATAAAAAATAAACTACAACTAAACTAAATAAATACTAAAAATAAATAAACTAAACTAAATGAAAATAAAAATAAACCTAAATAAAAAAATAATATAAACTAAAATAAATAAAATAAAGTAAATAAACTAAATAAACCTAAACCTAGGGTTTACTTAATTTAAAAAAACCCTAAACCCTTAATCTAAACCATCAACCTACTAAACCCTAAAAGCCCACCCTATACCACTTAAACCTAAACCCTAAACACTAAACCCTAAGCCCTATACCCTAGCCCAAAACCCTAAACCTTATAAGCATAAACCCTAAAACCCTAAACCCTAAACTCTAAATCTCGATTGAGCTAATTTTTATGAAATGTGATCTTAAAGAAGTCAGTGAAGAGATTACAAAATACAAAGTTGGTGCTCATGCCCATGTTGGTCTTGTTGCACCTATTGATGTTATTGTTCCTCCAAGCAACACTGGTGTAGATCCTTCACAAACTTCTTTCTTCCAGATCTCAACATCCCAACTAAGATCAACAAGGGTACTGTTAAAATTATCACCGATCAAGTTTATTAAAAAGAAATTAAGGTGGGATCCTCAAAGGCTACTCTCCTCACTAAGCTGGGAATTAGGCCATTCTCTTATGGCCTTGTCATCCAGTCTGTGTATGATGATGGTTTGGTGTTTAATCCTGAGGTACTTGACCTCACTGAAGATAATCACATCGAGAAATTTTTGGCATGCCTTTTAATGATCACTTCTCTCTCACTGGCCCTCTCTTATCCCACCCTTGCTATAATGCCCCACATGCTCATCAATGCTTGCAAGAATGTCCTCGCCATCATGATTGCCACTGATTACTCAAACCTGCACGTCGAGAAGGTTAAGGAGCATTTGAATGATCCTAGTAAATTTGATGTGGCTACTGCGCCTGATGCTTCTGCTGTTGCTGCTGGTCCAACTCTTGCAGTGGAAGAGAAGAAGGAAGAGCATCATGAGGAATCTGATGATGTTATGGGTTTTAGCTTGTTCGACTAAGCTTTATTGGCTTTCTTTAAAATAAAATTTTATCATCTCTAGGAGTTAAAACATTTTTTGAAATATAATTTTTGTGAATTTTTTAATTGCATTTTATTTTGTCCTATTTTATAAGTTGTTAAAAGATAATGACTTTTATGATTTGGTAATTTCTAATTTGTTATGGAATTATTTGAGTTAAAAAATAAATAAATAATCCCTAAACCCAAAACCCTAACTATAAACCTTAAACCCTAAACCCTAACCGTGAACCCTAAACCCCAAACCCCAAATCCTAAACTAAACCAAAAGTAACTAAATAAATTAAAAAAAACCTAAACCTAAAACTAACTAATAAACCTAAACCTAAACCAGAATGGGAACTTTGGAGTAGGAACATCACCGTCAACCAAGCTCAGTTTAGATATGGTGGTGGAGGCAAGGGTGGAGTCATAGTGGAGGAAAAGGCAGGTGGCTGCTTGGTGGTGGATGTGGAGGTCTTTGGTGGATATGGAGGTGGTGGTGGTGAGTAGTGGTGGTTATAGTGGTGGGAGGATGGAGGTTATATGGAAGTGGTGGTGGAAGAGGGAGATCAGGGATATGATGGTGGCTCACACTACGAGAGAGGATGGGAACTAGAGAAACTAAAGAATGGTATCGATCTACTACGATGGGCTGTGTCTTTATAATAGAGATGGTTCTAGTTATCTTATTTTCTCTATGTGTGCTTATTTTATCTATGCTTGTGTCTTAAAAAACTTGGTGTGTTACTTGGTTGATGAAATCGAGAAAAAGAAATGTTGAATCCATAAATCTACAACCCTAAAACCTAAACCCTAAACCTTAAAACCCTAAACCTAAACCAAAAAAAAAACTAAAATAAAATACCTAAACTAAAATAAAATAACTAAACTAAAATAAATAAACTAAACTAAATAAAAATATAAAATAAACATAAATAAAATAAAAAACAAAATAAATAAAAATAAATAAAAAATAAACTAAATTAACTAATTAAAAAAAAAGAAATGTTGTAAATCTGAATTTGTTCTCTGTTAAATAAAATACCAAAAACCCTAAACCCTAAACTAAATCTTTAACCCAAAACCTAAAACTTAAACTCTAAACCCTAAAAAGCTAAACCTAAAACTCAAAACCCAAAACCCAAAACCCAAAACCCTCAACCTAAAACCCTAAAAAGTAAATGCTAAACCCTAAACCCTAAACCCTAAACCCAAAAAAAATCCCTAAACCCTAAAGAGTTAAAAACCTAAACCTAAACTAATTAAAACCTAAAAATATAATAAATAAAAATATTAAACCAAAATAAAATAAAAAATAAAATAAAATAAAAACATAAATTAAAACCTAAACCTAAACCAAAAAAGAAAATAAAATAAAATTAAAAACTTAACTAAAATAAAATAAATAAAATCCTAAAATAAATTACAAGATAAAAAACCTGAATAAAATAAAAACTAAGCCTAAAATAAAAATATAGTAACCTTAAAATATAATAAAATAAAAACTAAATAAAAATCTAAACCAAAAAAAGCAACCTAAAACTAATACCCTAAACTAAAAAAAACCTAAACCTAAAAGAAAAATATAATAAGCGAAATAAAATAAACTTAAACCTAAACTAAAATAAATCAAACAAAAATAAATAAAATTGAAACCTAAACCTAAACCTTAACTAAATAAAATAAATTTAATTAAAAATAAACCTAAACCTAAATTAAAAAATAAAACCTAAAAATAAACCTAAACTAAAAACCTAAACCTATGCATAATATAAAAAATAAAACATTAACCTAATAAATAAAATCAAAATAAAACTCAACTAAAAAATAAACTTAAACCGAAACCTAATCCAAAAAAATAAACTAAAATAGAAAACCAAGGCTAAAATAAATAAACCTAAAATAAATAAACAAAACTAAATAAAAATAAAAAATAAACATGAATAAAAATAAAAATAAAATAAACTAAAATGAATAAAAAATAAACAAAATAAACTAATTAAATAAAAGAAGAAATGTTGTAAATCTGAATTTATTATCTGTAAAGAAAAATCAAAAACCCTAAATCGTAAACTAAAACCTGAACCTTAAACCTAAAACCTAAACCTTAAACCCTAAACCCTAAAACTAAATCCTAAAAGCCCAAAACCCTAAACCCTAGACCCTAAAATGTAAACCCTAAAACCCTAATCCCTAAGCCCTAAACCCTAAAACCTAATCCCTAAACCCTAAACCCTTTAAGAAAAAAACCCTAAACCCTAAATTCAAAAAAAAAACCCTAAACCCTAAATGCCAAACCCCAAACCCTAAACTTTAACCCTAAACCCTAAACTAACCCTAAACCCTAAACATTAAAAAGCTAAAAACCTAAACATAAGCTAATTAAAACCTAAAAATAAAATATATAAAAAAAAATTAAACCAAAATAAAATAAGAAAATAAAATAAAATAAAAACATAAACTAAAACCTAAACCTAATACCAAACCTAAACCTAAACCTAAAAAGAAAATAAAATAAAAAATAAAAACTTAACTAAAATAAAATAAATAAAAACCTAAACTAAACTAAAAAATAAAAAACCTAATTAAAATAAAAACTCAACCTAAAATAAAAATAAAATTAACCTAAAATAAAATAAAATAAAAACTAAATAAAAACCTAAACCTAATCAATAAACCTAAAAATAAATAAAAATTAAAACCTAAACCCTAAATTAAAAATAACCTAAACCTGAAATAAAGATAAAATAAGACTAAACATTAAATAAAATAAATAAAACTTAAACCTAAAGATAAACTTAAACTAAAAAGGAAGCTAAAAATAAACTTAAACTAAAAAATTAAACTTAAAAATAAAGCTAAAATAAAAACCTAAAACCTAAACCAAAAAATAAAATAAAATAAAAACCTAAACCTAAACCTAAAATAAAAAATAAAACCTAAACCAAAAAAATAACATAAAATAATTAAACTAAAAATAAACATAAAACTAAACCTAAATCTAAAAAATAAACAAAAATAAAAAATCAAAACTAAAATAAATAAACATAAGATAAATAAACTAAACTAATCAAAAATAAAAAATAAACATAAATAAAAATAAAAAATAAAATAAACTAATTAGACAAAAGAAGAAATGTTGTAAATTGGAAGTTGTTCTCTACTAAAAAATAAACTAAAAACCCTAAACCCTAAACCTAAAACCTAAACCCTAAACCCTAAAAACCCTAAACCCTAAACACTAAATTCTAAAACCCCAAACCCTAAACAGTAAACCTTAAAACCTAAACCCTAAACCCTAAAACCTAAAAAGCTAAAAACCTATACCTCAATTAATTAAAACCTAAAAATAAAATAAATTAAAAAGGTAAAACAAAATAAAATAAAAACATAAACTGAAACCTAAACTTAAACTAAACTAAAAAAATAAAAAACCTAAATAAAATAAAAACTAAACCTAAAATAAAAATAAAACTAACCTAAAATAAAATAAAATAAAAACTAACTAAAAACCTAAACCTAAATAATAAACCTAAAAATAAAACCTAAAAAAAAATAAAAAATATAACTTAAACCTTAAACTAAAAAAAAAAATTTAAACCTAAAAAAAAATTAAAAAAACCTAAACCTAAACTAAAATAAACTAAAATGAAATAAATAAAGCCTAAACCTAAACTAAAATAAAAAAACCTAAACCAAAACCTAAACTAAATAAATAAAACCTAAACCTAAAATAAAACCTAAACCCTAAACGACAAAAAAAACTAAACCTAAACCTAAATTAAAATAAAATAAACTAAAAAAATAAAACCTAAACCTAAACCTAAAGCTAAACTAGATAAAATAAATAAACTAAAAATAACCTAAAATGAAAAATAAAATATAAAAATAAACCTAAAATAAAGATCTAAAACCTAAACCTAAAAAATAAAATAAAAATAAAACTAAACCAAAAAATACCTAAACCTAAACATAAACCTAAAAAATAAACTAAAATAAAAAACCTAAACTAAAATAAATAAACCTAAAATAAATATGCTAAACTAAATAAAAATAAAAATAAACTTAAATCAAAATAAAAGTGAACTAAATAATCCTAAACCTACAAGTTTACTTAATTTTAAAAAAATAAAAAAAATAAAATATAAATTAAAAAAATCCTTGCCCTAAACCCAAAACCCTAAAACCCTAAACCTTAAACCATAAAACCCCAAACCTTAAACCCTAAACTATACAACCCTAAATAATAAACTTTAAACTATAAACATTAAACCCTAAATTGGAAACACTAAACCCTAATCCCTAAATCATAAACCATAAACCCTAAAAACCTAAAAATCTAAACCTAAACTAAAGAAAACCTAAAAATAAAATAAATAAAAAATCTTTAACCTAAATAAAATAAAATAAAATAAAATCCTAAACTAAAACCTAAACCTAAACCTAAATTTAAAATTAAAATAAGATAAAAAATAAAAACTAAAATAAAATAAATAAAATAAAATACTAAACTAAACTAAAAAATAAAATACACCTATACATAAAAAACCCAAAAAATTAAAAGTTAAACATAAAATAAAAACCTAAAATAAAATAAAATGAAAACTAAATAAAAACCTAAACCAAAAAAATAAATATAAAAATAAAACCAAAAAATAAATAAAAATTAAAACTTGAACCCTAAACTAAAAAAAAATCTAAACCTAAAATAAAGAAAAGAAACTAAAAATAAAACCTAAACATAAACCTAAACATAACTAAACCTAATCCCTAAACTAAATAAAATAAAATAAACTAAAAATAAACCTAAACTAAACTATAAAAATAAAATAAAATTAAGAATAAAAAACCTAAATAAAATAAAAACTAGACCTAAAATAAAAATAAAATAAAATAAAAACTAAATAAAAGTCTAAACCTAAATAAACCTAAAAATAAATAAATAAAACCTAAACCCAAAACTAAAAGAGAAACCTTAACATAAAATAAAAATAAAATAAACCAAAACCTAACTAAAATAAACTAAACTAAAATAAATAAAACCTAAACCTAAACCTAAAATAAACTAAACCTAAACCTAAACCTAAACTAAAAAATAAAACCTAAAACAAACCTAAAATAAAAACCTATAACTTGAACCTAAACAAATAATATAAAAACCTAAACCTAAAAATAAAAATAAAAAATAAAACCTAATCCTAAAAAATAAAGTAAAAATAAAACTAAACTAAAAGCTAAACATAAACCTAGACCTAAACCTAAACCTAAAGAATAAATAAAAATAAAAAACCTAAACTAAAATAAATAAAGGTAAAATAAATAAACTAAACTAAATAAAAAAAACCTAAATCAACATAAAGAAATCCTAAACACTAAACCTAAACCTAAAAAAAAACCTAAAAAAATGTAAATTAAATAAAAAATAAACTAAATAAACCTAAACATACTAGTTTGCTTAATTTTAAAAAAAAAAAAAATACTAAAAAAAATAAAAAAAAACCCTATTCCTAAACCCTAAAGCCATAATGTTAAAACCATATACCCTAAAACCCTAAACCTTAAACCCTAAACCCTAATCCCTAAAACCCTAAACCCTAAACCCTAAACCCTAAATCCTAAAGCCTAAACCCTAAAAAAAATCCTAAACCCTAAACCCTAAACCCTAAAATAACCCTAAACCCTAAACCCTAAATCATAAAAACCCTAAACCCTAAAACCTAAACACAAAAACCCTAAACCCTAAACCCTAAACCCTAAAAGCTTAAACCTTAAACCTTAAACTATAAACCTTGAAGCCTAAAAATCTAAATACCTAAACTAAATAAAACCTAAAAATAAAATATAAAAAAAATCTAAACCCAAATATAATAAAATAAATAAATTAAATTAAAAACCTAAAAAAAACTTACTAAAATTAAAAAAATTAAAACCTAAATTAAACTAAAAAATAAAATAAATGTAAGAGTAAAAAACTTAAATAAAATAAAAACTAAACAGAATTTAAAAATAAAATAAACCCAAAATAAACCTAAAATATAAATCCTAAAATATAAAGCCTAAACATAAAAAGTAAACCTAAAAAAAATCTTAAACCTAAACTAAAACAAAATTTAATTCTAAAATGAAAATGAAATAAATAAAATAAAAAAACCTAAACCTAAACTAGAATAAACTAAATTAAAATAAATAAAACCTAAACCTAAACCTAAACCCTAATCTAAATAAAATAAAAGAAATTAAATATAAACTTAAACCTAAAAAAATAAATAAAACCTAAAAATAAGCCTAAAAATAAAAACTTAAAAACTAAACCCAAACCTAAACATAAAATAAAAAATAAAAAATAAAAACTAATCCTAAAAAATAAAATAAAAATAAAACTCAACTAAAAAATAAACCTAAACCTAAACTTAATTCAAACAATAAATTAAAATAAAATATCTAAACTAAAATAAAAAACCTAGACTAAAATAAATAAACCTAAGATAAATAAACTAAACTAAACAAAATAAAAAATAAGCATAAATAAAAAAAATATAAGATAAACTAAAATAAATAAAAAATAAACTAAATAAACTATATAAATTAAAGAAGAAATGTTGAAAGTTGGAATTTGTTCTCTATTAAAAAATAAACCAAAAACCCTAAACTCTAAACTAAAACTTGAACCATAAACCTAAAACTTAAACCCCAAACCCTAAACCCTAAAAACCCTAAACTGAAACCCCAAACTAAAAACCAAAAACCCTAAAACTCTAAACCCTCAACCTTAAACCCTAAAACATAAATGCTAAACACTAAACCCTAAACTCTAAACACATAAAAAAGCCTAAACCCTAAACCATAAACCTTAAAATGATAAAAAGCTAAACCTAAACAAATTAAAACCTAAAAATAAAATAAATAAAATATAAAAAAAATAAAATTAGAAAATAAAATAAAATAAAAACATAAACTAAAACCGAAACATAAACCTAAAAGAAAAATAAAATAAAAAAATAAAATTAACCTGAACCTAAACTAAAATAAACCAAACTAAACTAAATAAAACCTAAACCTCAACCTAAACCTTAAAATAAATTAAAATAAAAATAAACCTAAACCTAAATTAAAAAATAAAACCTAAAATAAAAACCTAAACCTAAACATAATATAAAAATTAAAACCTAAACCTAATAAAAAAATTAAAATAAAACTCAACTAAAAAATAAACCTAAACCAAAACCTAATCCAAAAAATAAACTAAAATAAAAAACCAAGATCAAAATTAATAAACCTAAAATGAATAAACTAAACTAAGTAAAAATAAAAAATAAACATAAATAAAATAAAATAAAATAAACTAAAATAAATAAAAAAATAAACTAAATAAACTAATTAAATAAAAGAAGAAATGTTGTAAATCAGAATTTGCCCTTTATTAAAGAAAAACAAGAAACCCTAAATCGTGAACTAAAACCTGAACCCTAAACCTAAAACCTAAATCTTAAACCCTAGACCGTAAACCATAAACCATAAAACCCTAAACACTATACCTTAAACCTTAAAACTTAAACATAAACCGTAAACCATAAACCCAACAAAAAAAACTCTAAATCCTAAACACCAAAATACCTAAACCTAAACCCAAAATAAATAAATAAAATAAATAAAAAAAATTAAAAACCTAAACCTAAAAAATAAAATAAATAAAATAAAAAAAATAAAACCAAAATAAAATAAAAAATAAAAATAAAATAAAAAATAAACTAAAAAAACCTAAATAAAATAAATAAACCTAAAATAAAATAAATAAAAATAAAACTAAAAAATAAACCTAAATAAAAAAAAAAATAAAACCTAATAAAATAAAAAAACCTAAACCCAAAAATAAAATAAATTAAACCTAAAATAAAATAAACTAAAAATAAAATAAAAACCTAAACCAAAATAAACCTAAAAAAAATAATAAAAAATAAACCTAAACAAACTAAAATAAACTAAAAATAAAAAATAAATAAAATAAACCTAAATAAAATAAATAAAAATAAACCTAAACCTAAAAAAATAAATAAAACCTAAAAAAAAAAAATTAAACTAAAAAAAAAACCTAAAATAAACTAAATAAAATAAAAACCAAAATCAAAATAAAAAAGAAACTAAATAAACATAAACCTACGAGTTTATTTAATTGAAAAAAAATTGAAAATTAAAAAATAAAAAATAATAAAAAAAATCCTAACATTAAACCCTAAACCCTAAAACCCTGAACCATAAACCCTAAACCCTAATCCCTAAACCCTAAACCCTAAACCATAAACCCTAAATCCCAAACATTAATCCCTAAACCCTAAACACTAAACCCTAATCTCTAAACCTTAAACCCTAAATCTTAAAAACCCAAAAACCAAAATCTAAACTAAATAAAACCTAAAAATAAATTAAATAAAAAACTTAAACCTAAATAAAATAAAATGAAATAAAAACCTAAACTAAAACCTAAACATAAACCTAAACATTAAAATAATAAAAAAAACAAAACTAAAATATAATATATAAAAACCTAAACTAAACTAAAAAATAAAATAAACCTAAAAATAAAAAACCCAAATAAAATCAAACTAAACATAAAATAAACATAAAACAAACCTAAAATTAAATAAAATAAAAGCTAAATAAAAACCTAAACCTAAAAAATAAATGTAAAAATATTACATAAAAAAAACCTAAACCCTAAACTGAAAAGAAAAAACCTAAACCTAAAATAAAGAAAATAAAATGAACCTAATCCTAATCTTAAATAAACTAAACTAAAATAAATAAAACCTAAACCTAAACCCAAACTAGATTAAAACTAAACCCAAAATTTAATAAAATAAAATATACTAAAAATAAACCTAAACCTAAACTAAAAAATAAAACCTAAAAATAAACCTAAAATGAAAACCTAAGACCTAAACATAAAAAAATAAAATTAAATCCTAAACATAAACCTAAAAAAAAACCTAAACCTAAAAAATAAAATAAAAATAAAATAAAACTAAAAAATAAAATTAAACCTAAACCTAAAAAAAAATAAACTAAAATTAAAAACCTAAACTAAAATAAATAAAGAAAACTAAATAAAAATAAAAAAAACTTAAATAAAAATAAAATAAAATAAACTAAATAAACTTAAACCTACCGATTTACTTAATTTTTTTTAGAAAAAGAACACTAAACCCAAAACCTTAAACCTTATACCCTAAACCCAAAATTGTAAAACTAACTCTAGACACAAAACCCTAAATCTTAAACCCTAAACCTTAAGTGAAACCTAAACCCTAAACCCTAAACCTACAATCACAAACCCTAAACCCTAAACCTATAACCCTAAACCCTAAAAAACCCTCAACCCTAAATCCTAACCCTAAACTTAAGCCCTAAAAGCATAAACCCAAAAAAACCCTAAACCTTAAACCCTAAACCTAAACCATAAACTAAAAAAAAGACCTAAACCTTAAACTAAACTAAAAAAAAACATAAACTTAAACCTAAACCTAAACCTAAAAAATAAAATAAAATAAAAACCTAAACAAAAATAAATAAAGCTACAAAAAATAAACTAAACTAAATAAAAATAAAAATAAAAATAAACCTAAATCAAACTAAAAAATAAGCTAAACTAAAATAAAAAATAAACTAAATAAACCCAAACATACTAGTTTACTTAATTTTTAAAAAAATAAAAAATATTGGAAATAAAAAAACACTAATCCTAAACCCTAAACCCTAAAACTATCCCTAAAGCCTAAATAATAAATCCTAAGCCTATAACCCTAAACTCTAAACCCTAAACCCTAAACTCTAAACCCTAATCCTTAAACCTTAAAGCCTAAAGCCTAAAGCCTAAACGCTAAAAACTAAAAATTCATAAACCCTAAACCCTAAATCCTAAACCCGAACAATAAACCCAAAACCCTAAAAGCTTACACCTTAAAACCCTAAACCCTAAACCCAAAACCCTAAACCCTAAAAACCTAAACCTAAACTAAATAAAACCTAAAAATAAAATAAATAAAAAACTTAAACTTAAATAAAATAAAAACCTAAGCTAAAACTTGAACCTAAACCTAAAAGTAAAAAAAATTAACTAACTAAAATAAACAAAAATAAAATAAATAAAACCTAAATTAAACTAAAAAATAAAATAAACCTAAGAATAAAAAACCTAAATAAAAAAAAACATAATGTAAATAAAAAATAAAAAAAAACCTAAAATAAGCCAAAAATATAATAAAATAAAAATTAAATAAAAACCTAAACTTAAAAAGTAAACCTAAACCATAAACTAAAAAAAAGACAAAAATAATAAACTATACTAAAATAAATAAAACCTAAACATAAACCTAAATCCTAAACTAAATAAAATAAAAGTACTTAAAAATAAACTTAAACCTAAATAAAAAAAATAAAACCCAAAATAAAAACTTAAAACCATAACCTAAAAAAATAAAATAAAAACCTAAACCTAAACATAAAATAAAAAATAATACCTAAACTTTAAAAATAAAATAAAAATAAAACTCGACTAAAAAAGAAACCTAAATCTAATCCAAAAAAAACTAAAATAAAATAACTAAACTAAAATAAAAAACCTAGACTAAAATAAATAAACCTAAAATAAATAAGCTAAACTAAATAAAAAAATAAACATAAAAAAAAATAATAAAACTAATTAAAATCAATAAAAAATGAACTAAATAAACTAATTAAACAAAAGAAGAAATGTAAAATCAATTTTTCTAAAAAAGAACCAAAATCATAAATGCTAAACTAAAACCAACTAAACCTAAAACCTAAACCCTAAACCTAAAAAATCCTAAACCAAACTCAAAACCATAAATTAAAACCTAAAACCCTAAACCCAAAATAAAACCCTAACCTAAACCAAAATGAAACCTAAACCCTAAACCCTAAACCCAAACCCAAACCTAAACCTAAACCTAAACCTAAACTAAAATAAACCCTAAACCCTAAACCCTAAACCCTAAACTTTAAACCCTAAACCTTAAACTAACCCTAAACCCTAAACCTTAAAAAGCTAAAACCTAAACTTAAACTAATTAAAACCTAAAAATAAATTAAATTAAAATATAAACAAATATAAAATAAGAAAATAAAATAAAATAAAAACATAAACTAAAAAGAAAATATAATAAAAAATAAAAACTTAACTAAAATAAAATAAATAAAAACTTAAACTAAACAAAAAAAACCTAAATAAAATAATAATTAAACCTAAAATTAAATAAACCAAAAAATACACTTAAAAGATATACCTAAAAGTAAAACCTAAACCCTAAACTTATAAAAAAAAACCTAAACCTAAAATAAAAATAAAATAAACAAAATAAAATGAACCTAAATATAAATTTAAATACACTAATAAAAATGAAATAAAACATAAACCTAAACCTAAACCCTAAAATAAATAAAATAAATTAAATCAAAAATAAACCTAAACCTAAATTAAAAAATATAACCTAAAAATAAACCTAAAACCTAAACCTAAACATAAAATAAAAAATAAAACCTAAACCTAAAAAAATAAAATAAATATAAAACTAAATTAAAAAATAAACCTTAACTTAAACCTAATCCAAAAAAATAAACTAAAATAAAATACCTAAACTAAAGTAAAAAATTTAGACTAAATTAAATAAACCTAAAATAAATAAATAAACTAAATAAAAATAAAAAATTAACATAAATAAAAATAAAAAATAAAATAATCTATAAAAAATAAAAAATAAACTAAATAAACAAATTAAATAAAAGAAAAAATGTTGTAAATCTGAATTTGTTCTCTGTTAAAAAAAAAAACCAAAACCCCACCAAAACCATAAACTAAAACCTGGAACATAAACCTAGAACCTAAACCCAAAATCCAAAACCCTAAACCCTAAAAACCCGAACTAAACCCTAAGCCCTAAACCCTACACAATAAACCCTAAAATCCTAAGCCCTAAACCCTGACACCTAAAACCTAAAACCTAAAACCTAAACCCCAAACTATAAACCAAAAAAAAACCCTAAACCTCAAACCATAAAGCCTAATTCCTAAACCATAAACTAAACTTAAACCCTAAACACTAAAAATCTAAAAACCTAAACCTAAATAAATTAAAACCCAAAAATAAAATAAAGAAAAAAGTTAAACTAAAATAAAAAAATAAAATAAAATAAAATCAAAACAAAAAGTAAAATGTAAACATAAACCTAAACCAATAAAGAAAATAAAATAAAAGATAAAAACTTAACTAAAATAAAATAAATAAAAATTTAAATTAAATTAAAAAAATAAAAAACCTAAGTTAAACTAAAAAATAAAAAACCTAAATAAAATAAAAACTAAACCTAAAATAAAAATAAAATTAACGAAATAAAATAAAATAAAACTTAATGAGAACCTAAACCTAAAAAATAAACTGACAATAAAGTCAAAAAATAAATAAAAAATAAAACTTAAACCCTAAACTAAGAAAAAATAAAAATCTAAAGTAAAAATAAAATAAACCTAAACCTAAACTAAAATAAATAAAACCTAAACATAAAATCTAAACCTAAACTAAAAAAAGAATATTATCTAAAATTAATCTTAAACTAAAAAATAAAACCTAAAAATAAACCTCAAATAAAAACCTAAAACCTAAACCTATGATAATAAAATAAAAACCTAAACCTAACCTAAAAAAAAAAAACAAAACCTAAACTTAAAAATAAAAAAAATAAAACTAAACTAAAAAAATAAACCTAAACCAAAACCTAAAAAAATAAAATAGAATAAAAAACCTAAACTAAAATAAATAAACATAAATAAATAAACTAAATAAAATCAAAAAAAGAAATCTAAATCAAAACAAAAAATAAACTAAATAAACCTAAACTTACAAGTTTACTTAATTTAAAAAATTAAAAAATGAGAAAATTAAAAAATTAAAAGAAAAAACCTAACCCTAAACCCTAAAACCTAAAACCCAAACCCTAAACCCTTAACCCTAAACCTAAACTCTAAATCATATAACGCTAAACCATAAACCTTAAATCCCAAACCTAAAACCCTAAACCCTAAACCCTAAATGCTAAACCCTAATCTCTAAACCCTAATCCCTAAACTATAAAAACCTACAAACCTAAACCTAAACTAAGTAAAACCTAAAAATAATTTTAATATAAAACCTAAACCTAAATAAAATAAAAAATAAAATAAAAACCTAAACTAAAACCTAAACTTAAACTTAAACCTAAAAAAAAATAAAATAAAATAAAAACTTAACTAAAATAAAATAAATAAAAACCTAAACTAAATTAAAAAATAATATAAACCTAAAAATAAAAAACCCAAATAAAAAAAAACTAAACATAAAATAAAAATTAATAAACCTAAAATGGAATAAAATAAAATAAAATAAAATAAATACCTAAACTTAAAAAATAAACATAAAAGTATTACCTAAAAATTAAAAAATTAAAAAAAAAATAAACCCTAAACTAAAAAAAACCTATACATAAAATAAAAAAATAAAATAAACCTACTCCTAAACTAAAATAAATAAAACCTAAACCTAAACCTAAACTAAACTAAGCCTAAACCCTAAATTAAATAAAATAAAATAAACTAAAAATAAGTCTAAACCTAAACTAAAAAACAAAACCTTAAAATAAACCTAAAATTAAAAACTAAAGCCTAAACTTAAGAAAATAAAATGAAAACCTAAATGTAAAACTAAAAATAAAAATTGAAACCTAAACCCAAAAAATAAAATTAAAATAAAACTAAACTAAAAAATAAATATAAACCTAAACCTGAACCAAAAAATAAACTAAAATAAAAAACTAAAACTAAAATAAATAAACTAAACTAAATAAAAATAAAAAAAACCTAAATAAAAATAAAATATAAAATAAACTAAATAATTATAAAATGAACTAAATAAACTTAAACCTACTGGTTTACTTAATTTAAAAAAAAAACTAAACCCTAAAACCTAAACCCTAAACACTAAATCCTAAGCCCTAAACCCTAAACCCTAAAACTAATCCTAAACCCAAAACTCTAACCTACAACCCTAAATGCTAAACCCTAAACCCTAAACCCTAAAACCCAAAGCCCTAAACCATAACCCTAAACCCTAAAAGCATAAATCCTAAAATCATAAACCCTAAACCCTAAACCCTAAATGCTAAATCCTAAGCCTAAACCCTAAACCCTAAACCTCAAATACTAAACCTAAACTTAAAGTAACTAAATAGATTAAAAAATAAACCTAAATCAAAACCTAATAAACCTAAACCTAAACCCTAAGAATGGGAACCTTGATGGCGTGAACATCAACTGATCACCTGACTCTGGCAGGCGGAGGTTATAACATCACAATGGTCGTGGGGGATTTAGAGGTGCTACTGGATATGTAGGTGGTGGTTAAAGAAGTGGTGGTTATGGAGGCGGGAGGAGCGACGGAGGTTACAACCGTTATGGTGGCGTAAGCAGAGATCGGGGATATGATGGTGTATCCCGCTACTAGAGAGGCCAGGGTGGTTCTGGTGGGAACTAGAGAAATTAAAGAATGGCCGATCCAATCTGTTGCTTATGGAATTGTGTCATAACAGTATAAATGGTTCTAGTTATCTAAGGTTTTTGATTTGCTCTATGCGTGCTCATTTTTTATCTATGTCATCACTTGTGTCTTAGAAAACCTTTTGTGTTACTTGGTTGATGAAATCGAAAAGAAGAAATGTTGAATGTGAATTTATTCTTCATAATATATATATATATATATATATATATATATATATATATATATATATATATATATATATATATATATATATATATATATATATATATATATATATATGAAAAACATTAAAACTTATACTAAAACTCAAACCCTAAACCTTAAACCCTAAAACCCTAAACCCTAAACCCAAAAGCCTAAACCCTAAACCCTAAACCTTAAAACCAAAAAAAAAAATAAAAAATAAAAAATAAAATAAAAAAACTAAAAATAATAAAAAAATAAAAATTAAAAATTAAAAAAATTAAAAAAAATTTAAAAAAATAAAAATAAAAAACCCTAACCTTAAAACCTAAACCCTAAATCCTAAACCCCAAACCCTAAACCCTAAACCCTAAATTAACCCTAAACCCTAAATCTAAACCTAAACTAAATAAAAGAAAATAAACTAAAAATAAACCTAAACCTAAACTAAAAAATAAAACCTAAAAATAAACTTAAAAATAAAAACTTAAAACCTAAACTATGAAAAAATAAAATAAAAACATATACCTAAACATAAAAATAAAAAATAAAACCTAAACTTAAAAAATAAAATACAAACAATACTTAACTAAAAAAGAAGACTAAACCTAAAAAAATAAAATAAAATAAAAAACCTAAATTAAAAAAATAAAAATAAAAATAAAATAAACTAAATAACCTAAACCTACTAGTTTACATAATTTAAAAAAAACTTTAAGCTCTAAGCTAACCCTAAACCCTCAAGCCTAAACACTAAACTTTAAACCCTAAACCCTACCCCTAAACCTTAAACCCTAAAAACCAAAACCATAAAACCCTAAACCCAAAAAACCTAAAAACCTAAACCTAAACTACATAAAACCAAAAAATAAAATATATAAAAAAACCTAAACCTAAATAAATAAAATAAAATAAAATAAAAACTTAAACTAAAATGTAGATCTCAACCTAAAAATAAATAAAATAAACAAATTAAAATAAACTAAATTAAATAAATAAAATCATAAACTAAAATTAAATAAAACAAAATAAACCAAAGAGTAAAAAACATAAATAAAATAAAAACTAAAAGTAAAATAAAAATAAAGTTATCCTAATATAAATAAAATAAAAACCTAAACCCAAAAAATACGCCTAAAAATAAAACCTAAAAATAAATAAAAAATAAAACCTAAACACCTAAAACATAAAATAAGAAAACCTAAAATTAAAACAAAAATAAAATAAACAAGATAAAATAAACCTATTACTAAACTAAAATAAACTAAATTAAAATAAATAAAACCTAAACCTAAACATAAAATGAACTAAACATAAACCTAAACCTAAATTAAATAAAATAAAATAAACTAAAAGTAAACCTAAACTTAAACTAAAATATAAATCCTAAAAATTAACCAAAAATAAAAACCTAAAACCTAAACCAAAAAGAATAAAATGAAAACCTAAACCTAAACATAAGATTAAAAAATAAAACTTACACTTCAAACATAAAATAAAAATAAAACTCAACTAAAAAATAAACCTTAACCTAAACCTATAAAATAAATTAAAATAAAAAACATAAACTAAAATAAATAAACCTAAAATAAATAAATAAACTAAATAAAAATAATAAATCAAAATAAAATTAAAAATAAAATAAACATAAATAAATAAAAAATAAACTAACTAAGCTAAATAAACCTAAATAAAATGGTTTACTTAATTTAAAAAAACCATAAACCCTGAATCCTAAACCCTAAATCCTAAACCTAACCCTAACCTAAACTTAAACCTAACCCTAAACTTAAACCCTAAACATATAGCCATAAACCCTAAACCTACAACCATAAACCCTATACCCTAAACCTACAACACTAAACCCTAAATACTAAAACCCTAAAAAACCCTAAACTATAAACCCTAAACCTTAACCCTAAATCATAAATACTAAAAGCATAAACTCTAAAATCCTAAACCTTAAACCCAAAACCCTATACCCTAAACAAAACTCTAAACCATAAACCCTAACCCTTAACCTCCTAAATTTTAAACTCTCAAAACTTGCTCAAGTAACTAAATAAATTAAAAAATACATAAACCCTAAAATCTAATCAACTTAAACCTAAAATCTATGAAAATAAAATCTAAACCCAAACCCCATCAGAGTAATTCCATTCCCATTTTGATGATCGTTCTCCTTGGTTTTGAGGATCCTTCACCATTTTGTTTGAGTTTTTAGTTTATCGCCATGCAGCTAAAGATATCCTTGATGGCAACTATTCCTTTAGCCAATCCATTTCCTCCACCCATCATAGGGCTTTATTTCATGGCTTTTCCTGATTTGACACCACCTACTGCAATGCCTGCTGTTAAATCATTTAAGGATGCACTCTCTGGTAAGAATATCTCACCCTCTGATTCGGTGAACCTAATTTCTACTTCATTTTATTTTATCCCTATGATTATGTGCTCGAATCTAGATGTTATGAAGTTGGCTGAGCCTTACAAATTTAATTTAGTGGGCAAATTTTCTTTGCGATGTCCTAATCTGGATAATATCTAATCTTTTTTTCATAATCTTAAGCTCTCAGGTGCATTTTCTATAGGTTTGATTGATCCAAGGCATGTTTTGATTTAGTTGACTAATGATTTAGATTATTCAAGGGTTTTTTCACATCGCTCTTATTTTATTTTCAACAAACAAATGCATCTTTTAAAGTGGTCTCCCCTTTTTGATATAAAAGAGGAATCATCGATTATTCCAGTATGGTTGGCTTTTTCTAATATGAGGATCCATTATATTATGCATCAAGTTCTTTTTGCTGTTGGGGTTCTATTTGGTCAGCCTCTTCAAATTGATCGCCAATTTGAGATCCGCCTTCTATTCAAGATTTTGGTGGAAATTGATATTTTTGAAAAATATCCTAAGGAAGTTTGGATTGGTTCTGAAAAGTTTGGTTATAATCAAAATGTTGAATTTAAGAATTTTCCTATATTCTGTTCACACTGTAAGATTCATGGGCATGATAATTCAAAATGTTTTGTACTTCACACACAACTTAAAAAGAAAAATTTATCTAATCCTAATCCTAATCCATCAACTATTAAAGTTAGTAAATCTATTTATGTGCCTAAGGTTAATCAAATTAGGAATATTATTTCTACCTCTTTGGAACCTACTGCATTGCTTAATGAAGTGCTCAATGATGATATTCCCAATTTGCAATCTGAGTAGGTAAAAGATATTGCTAATGTTGATCAACATGTTAAATATGATGGTTTGTTATGCCCTTCCTTACATAATAAGTTGCGTCCTCAAGATAATGCCTCTACTCAAACTACCTTGCCTTTCTTGACTACTGAACATGAGGAGGAGCATGTGACCCTTAATGGTAATTTGAATGAAAACTTGATGATGGAGGAAAATTTGGAAGAAAGTTTTGAAGCTGATCCTAGAATTTGCTCTTAATGGTTTTACAACCTCTCCTTCTCCTAATCCCAAGATTAACATGCATGTTAATCTCTCCTTGATATTGAAATTAAGGAAGGGAAGTTATCATAAATGCATTGACTCTCGATCCTTTTCTTAATACAACTAATCAATTTTGATGGTGACTCTTGGACAAAAATAGACCATTTCAAACTAATTTTAAAAGAAATCCTTAAAATCCAATCTAATTAGATCTAGTTCCTCATCTCATAAATAATTATCTTTCTGATTGGACTATTTTCTTTTTTTATCCCCTTATTTATCTATTTTCTTTAGCTTACCATATATATTCTTTTTCTTTTAACTGATTTGGAATATTGAGGGATTGGGACCCTCATTATTCATAACTTAGAAGTCTCTGTCAACAAAAATATATACCATGATTATTATTGAACCTCTCATACATTCTTCTTCTAAGATCAACCATGTTGCTAAAATCCTGCTTTAATAACTTCATCTATAAAACAATAAAATCTAGTGTTTTGGAATAATTTAGTCAATGTATCTATTTTGATGATCTCCAGTTGTCAATGTTCACATCTCATTGGGTGATTTCTCATAGGCTCCTTTTTTATGCTTCTTGTAAAGTGGTTGGTAAACATCCTTTGGACAATTTAAGAACTTTTGCTTCAAATCCAACAAACCTTTGAATGATTTCAACACTATCATCCTCTTCCTTTGAAAGAAGGTGTTTTGTTCTCTAACATTCATTCCATGGAAGATTTCAATATGATTCTTGATTGTAACCTTATTGATTACTACTTGGTATTACACTTGGCATAACTCTAGACTCTGGCAATGGCTTGATAGGACTCTCTTCAACACCCTTTAGATTAATTAATGGCCTCAAACCTCTATTGAATACTTGAGTAGAACTTTGTTCGATCATGCTCCTCTTTTGATATCTGTTAAAAATGCCTCTAATAGATTATCCTCCTCTGCCTCTTTCAGATTCCAAAATATGTGGATTCAACATATTGATTTCTTAAATGTTTTCTCCACCAATTGGGTGGCCCCCCTTCACCCTGATAATTCAATTAAGGTTATGATTAGACTCTGGTTTAAGCTTAAAAGAATTAAACAAAACCTTGCTTGGTGGAACAAGCATTGTTTTAAAAATCTTTTTGCTAATATCAAAAATATGGAACATTTGGTTTAATGCTTTGAAAATGAACTTTTGACTGATCCTTCTAAACTGAAGGATTTAAATGAAGCCAAAGATAACCTAGTTACCTATCAGAATATGGAAGAAACTTATTGGAGGAAAAAGGCTGCTAGTAAACATATAGCTGATGGGGACAAAAATACCAAATATTTTCATGCTCTTTTCTAAGAAAAAGATAACATTAAACTCTATCAACAAAATTAAAAGTGATAATGGCAACTGGATCACTGGAAATAATGAGATTAAAGACTCTATGACTAATCATTTTTGAAATTTGTTGAACAAGAACCATACTTTAGAGGCTATCTCCAACTCTCATTTGATTCCCTTAACAATTACCATTGATGAAAATCATTTGCTTACTATGTTTCCCATAGAAGTTGAGATTGGTCAAATTCATAATAACATGAATGCTGATTCTATTTGGGTCCGTATACACTACTCAATTTTTAGCATTATTGGCCTATTATTAAGTATGACTTAGTTGATGTGGTTGATTTCTTTAATGGTAATCCTCTACCTAGATATTTTCTAGTTTCCATTATCCTTATCCCCAAAATTGATAATAATCCTAGGAGATTTTAGACCTATCAACCTATGCACCTTTTTTTTCATAAACTCATTGCTAAATTGTTTGCCAATAGATTAGTCCTCTTGCTAAAAAACTATTTCTCTCAACCAAACGGTTTCATTAGAGGTAGAGTTATATCTCGATAACATTCTTCTCTAATAGATAATTCATGACTTGATGCCTCTAAGAGAGGTGGTAACATCCTCTTCAAATTGGATATCTCTAAAGCTTTTGACAACATCTCTTGGGCCTTACTTCTTCAAATTCTTCATCTGTTTGGCTTCTCTGATAATTGCACTGGCAGTGGCTCCATTGATGATTTATTATCTACTCACTCCACTGCTGCTATCAAAGTGAAATCATTTTACTTGAATAATAAATGGAATGATAGTAAGCTTACTAATTATATTCCTACCTCTCTTTTAGATAAGTTTACTAACATCCCTATCAATTCTAACCATCCTGGTCACATTCTTTTTAAGCTATCCCAAAATGGTGATTTTAACCTTAAGCATGTTTGGATTCATATTAAAGAAGCTCATGATTTCTCTAATGTTTTTTTTTCAATTTGGAATAACACTATCCCTATTTCTTATTCTATTCTAACTTGGAGAATTTTGAAAAATTTTATCCCTGTTGACTCTTTGATGTGGGGTAAGGGCTTTTATTTACCCTCAAAATTCTACTACTATTTTCACATTGAGAATGTGAATCATGTGTTTATTAATGGAGCTATTGCCTCCAAACTATGGGTTTGGTATGATGAGCTTTTCAATATTGACCAATTCAATGGATCTTTACCCTTATATCAACTTCTTGATGTTTATTTTCAAAAAATTGTTAAAGGTCACATTAAAGTAATAATTGCCATCACTCTTATATGGTTCATATGGATGGACAAAAATGATGCCAAACATCGTGGGATTCCAATGAACCATAAAAGGATTATTGTTAGAATTAAAGATAAAATTCATGCTCTATTTAATGCCAATTTACTTACCAACAATCAATTTAAAGGATGTAGATTTGTGGACAACAAGCTAGGTCTTAGCTTGCCTGAGTATCCCAACTATAAAGAGAATAAGATTGTCTATTGGATAAAGCCTCACAATAATATTATCAAATTTAATACTGAGGGTTCCATTTCTCAAAATGCTTTTGGCTTTGGAGGCATTTTCAAAAACTTTAATGGTAAAGTTCTTTGTGCTTTTGCCTATCCTCTTACTGCATGTTTTGTTATCTTCACTGAATTAATGATTAACAAAGCTATTGAGATTTGTTTATAAAAAGGTTGGCTAAATATCTAGATTGAGGTGGACGCTCTCTTGCTGATTGATATGTTGACTTCCACCAAGGAGGGCAATAGTAATTTGTATTATCTCCTTAACCATACTAGAGTTCTCCTATCTCAAGTTTGTTTCAAAATCACTCATGTTTGGCGTGAAAGTAATGTGTGTGTTGATTATCTTGCTAATCTGGGTGCTAGACTAGATGACATAACTTTCTTTGATCAGCTTAATCTTCCTAAATATTGTGGTTTGGTTAATTTGGATAATACTGGATTACACTATCTCATAAATTAGTCTCATTCTTATGTTTTTAGGTCTGTTAATTGGTTTTCCTTACCTATATGTCCATTCCTTTATTTTATTTTTTTTGCTTCTTATTTTTTTGATGCATCATAAGGTTTTATTGTATTTTTTCTTTCCCTTACTGAATGATGGGGTTGTGCTTCATGTTTCCCTAATCTGTTGGTTTGTGCTGCCTCTTTTCCTAAGTTGTAGGGATAGATTGTGTATTTTGCTTGCCATCACTGCATTTCCTCTACACGATTGGAACTGTTCCTTACCTCCCATTCACTATTTTTACTAATACTTATGGTTTAGCTGCTGCTCTATTTTCACTTGTTTTGAATTGGATAATACTGGAATACCCTATCTTAGAGATTAGTCTCATTTTTCTATTTTTTGGTCTGTTAATATGTTTGGCTTACCTGTATGTCCATTCTTTTGTTTTATTTCTGTTGCTTCTTGGTCTTCTGATGCATTTCCCTGAAATTATTATATGGTTACCATGTGATGGAGGCTCTTGCCATTGTAGCCTCAGTTGTTGGTTTATTGTTAATTTTTTTGCTATTTCTTTGGATTTATTGTACTTTTTGATTCCCTTACTGAATGATGGGGTGTGCTTCCTATTTCCTTAATTATTATATTGTTCTTTCGCTAATCTGTAGGGACAAATGGTGTATTTTGCTTGCCATCACTGCTATTTCTTTGCATGATTGGGACTATTTTTTGCCTCTCATTCCTGCTTCCTGTCGGGTTCAGTATTTGGTTTGCTAGTTTGGATACTGGTTGAATGGTCTTTTGGGTTTTTATCTTCAGCAGGCTAACTATTGTGGTTATTTTTTTGACTGGTCTTTTGTTCTGTTGACTGCTATGTGGTTAACCATATTATTTGTGCCTTTGCAATATGGGTCTATCTACTATTTCATTTCCCTCTTGGATCTCTTAGACCAATTACTGTTGTGATTATGCTATTATCAAGGTGATTGCGAACATCTGTATTGATGACCCTGAATGGCTTTCCTCTTTACAGGCTATTTTCTTGGCCAATAGGATCATGGGTAGGATGGTTTTGCATATATGCAGAGTGGCTTTTTTTGGATTACTCCGTCCAGCAGGTTGAATATTGTCTTTGGATTCCTGATTGCTATGTTGTTAACCTCATTATATGTGACCTTGTTGTATGGATTTATCTGTTGGTTGAGTTTAATCTTGGATTTATTTGACATGTATATTTATTCTTGGCTCTATTTGACATGTATATTTATTGTGATGATAAGTCTATCAATAATGCTATCAATAATGCTATCAATAAGGTGGATGTGGCCAAGATGTTACATCTGGGTATGGATGTTGTTGGCTGTGCATACTCAAGCTATCTTGGAATTAGTTGGTAATACTTATCTTAATACTTATCTTATAGGGGTTTGGTGTCATCCCTTTCTCATTCTGATCTATGTTGCCTTCTTTGATATAGTGTATGTGGCTATATTTCGGTACTAAATATCATATGATTCTCTTTCAAAGGCTGCTACTCCCCCCCAGGTTTGTTGGCTATGATGGCTGAGATGATTTCACTCATTGTTTGGCTAGTAGTAGCATATGTGATGTAGCCCTCCATTGAAAGTTTGGATGCTCATGATTGCAGCTATCCCAATTTTGTGTGACTGAGCCTGAGCCTGTTCTCACACACTCCCCTATATTTCTCTCATTTTATTCTGATTTTACTTTCAATTTGCACTGTACCATTTTAAATGTGCTAACTCATTCTACTATATGTTTGTAGATTGTGTGCTATTTTCTTGTAGGTTCCTTCTCTAGTAGAGGCATAGCCTTTTATCTTCCTCAAGAGCTTTCGTTGAAAGTGGTCCAATGGCTTTTTATTTTGATCTTTTTATATCTTTTGCTCTCCTATCTTTTTGCTTTGTTTTGACTATACTTAGACAGGGGATTTACTCTTTACACTTTTTTGTAGTTCTTTGAGCAGTAGTTCTTAAGTTTTTCCCCTCTTATGGACCTTGTAACTTCTTTTTTGTGGCAATAAAATTCCTCTATATGGGATTCCCCAAAAAAAACCCTAAGAATGGGCAACCTGGCAGAACATCACACAACCAGCCTTAATCTAGATCCGTGGTGGAGGCAAAGGTGACGCTATTGATTGGTGGTTTGGGATTTGGAGGTGCTAGTGATATGGAGGTGGTGGTGAGGAGTGGTGGTTATGGAGGAGGAGCAACGAAGTGCCATGGTGGTGGAGGAGAGATCGAGGATATGATGGTGGATAAACCTAAACCTAAACTAAAATAAACTAAACTAAAATAAATAAAACCTAAACCTAAACTTAAACCTAAACTAAATAAATAAAATAAACTAAAAATAATCCTAAAGTTAAAGTAAAAAATAAAAACTAAAAATAAACCTAAAATAAAAACCAAAAACCTCAACTTAAAAAAATAAACTTAAAACCTAAACCTAAACCTAAAAATACAAAATAAATCCTAAACCTAAAATAAAATAAAAATAAAACTAAACTATAAAATAAACCTTAACCTAAACCTAAACCTAAAAAATAAACTAAATAAAAATCTAAACTAAAAAAAATAAAACTAAAATTAATGAACTAAACTAAATAAAAATAAAATTGAACCTAAATATAAATATAAAATAAATAATAAATAAACTTAATAAACTAAAGAAACCTAAACCTATTGGTTTACTTAATTTAATAAAGTAAAAATAAAAAAATAAAACCCTAAACCCTAAACCCTAAACCCTAAATTCAAAACCCTAAACTATAAACCCCAAACCTAAGCCCTAAACTCGAAACCCAAACCCTAAACCCTAAACCCTAAACCCTAAACAAACCCTAAACCCTAAGCTAACTAAACCCCTAAACCATAAACCTTAAACCCTAAACCCTAAAAACCCAAAAGCCTAAACACTAAACCCTTTACCCTAAACCCTAAAAACCCTAAACCCTAAAGCCTAAACACTAAACCCTAGACCCTAAACCCTAACTCTAAACCCTAAAATCCTAAACCATAAACCCTAAACCCTAACACTGAGCCTTAAACCCTAAACCCTAAACCTAAACCTAAAGAAAGTAAATAAATACAAAAATAAGCCTAAACCCTAAAACCTAATAAACCTAAACCTAAACCAAAACCAAAACCCTAATAATGTGTAGAACCTTAACGGCATGAACATTAGAATCAACTAGGCTCAATCTAGATTTGGTGGTTGAGGCGAAGGCAGAGGTGGCAATTTTTGCAGTGGTGGTGGGGATCTAGAGGCTAGTGGATATGGAGGTGGTGGTAAGAGCAGTCATGGTCATAGAGGCACGTGGAGATGGAGGTTACAATGCTCGTCAGAGGGATGGATATGATGATGGATCACGCCGAGAGGTGGTGGTGGTTTTAATGGGAACTGGAGAAACTGATGATCAGCTGATCCGATCTGCTGCTTATGGATCTATGTCTTAATAGTAGAGATGGTTATAGTTACCTATGTGTTTTTGATTTGCTCTATGCATGCGCATTTTTTATCTATATCGTCACTTGTGTCTTAGAAAACTTGGAGCACTACTTGGTTGGTTAAATCGAAAAGAAAAATGTTGAATATGAATTTGTTTTCTCTTAAAAAAATAACCTTAAACCCTAAACCCTAAACCCTAAACTAAAACCTAAACACTTAACCTAAAACCTAAACCCTAAACCTAAAACCCAAAAAATAATAAACTCTAAACACTAAACCCTAAACCCAAACCTAAACCTAAATCCAAAGCCATAAACCTTAAAACCTAAACTAAACCTAAACCCTAAACTAAAACCCTAAAAAACCAAACTAAACCTAAAACCTACAAACTATAAACCTAAACCCTAAACTATAAACTAAAGTTCTATGCTTTTAAACCTAAACCTAAACCTAAACCTTAAACTATAATTCCAAATAATAAACTAAACCCTAAACATTTTAAATTAAACTAAACTAAACTAAACCTAAACCTAAAACTAAACCTAAACCACTAAACCTAAACTAAACCTAAACTAAACTTAAACCTAAACCTAAACTAAACCTAACCTAAACTAAACCTAACCTAATCCATAAACCTAAACCTAAACCTAAACCCTAAACCTAAACCTAAGCCTAAACTAAACCTAAACTAAAAAAACCTAAAACCTAAACCAAAAAAAAAACTAAAATAAAATAAACCTAAATAAAATAATAAACCTAGACCTATAAAATAAAATAAAAATAAAACTAAACTAAAAAATAAACCTAAACCTAAACCTAAGCCTTACAAATAAACTAAAATAAAAAGCATGAACTAAAATAAATAAATCTAAAATAAATAAACTAAACTAGATAAAAATAAAAATGAACCTAAATAAAAATAAAAAATAAAATAAACTAAAATAAATAAAAAATTAACTAAATAAATAAAATAAAATAAACTTACTCATTTACTTAATTTAGAAAAACATTTTAAAAAAAATTAATAAAAAAATCCTTAAACCATAAAAACCCTAAATCCTAAACCCTAAACCCTAAACCCTAAACCCTAAACCTTAAACACTAAACCCTAAACTCTAAATAACCCCAAGCCCTAATACCCTAAACCCTAAACCCTAAACCCTAAACCAAAACTCTAAACCTAAACCCTAAACATTAAACCCTAAACCCTAAACATTAAACCCTAAACCCTAAACCTTAAAACCCTAAAACCTAAAACCCTAAACCCTAAACCCTAAAACCTAAACTAAACCTAAATCATAAGTTATCCCTAAACCCCAAACCCTAAACCCTAAAACCCTAAACTCTAAAGCCTAAACACTAAACCCTAAACCCTAAAGCCTAAACCCTAAACCCTAACCGTATTGGAGGTGCTCTGGTGCTGGGTGGATATGGGGTGGTAGCATGGGAGGAGATGGCTGGGTTATACATGGTGGTGGTGGAAGGATAGATCGGAGATATGATGGCAGATCCCCTACTTGAGAGGAAAGGGTGTTTCAAATGGGAACTAGAGAAATTGAAGAATGGTCAATCCAATTTGGTGCTTAGGGAACTGTGTCTTTATAGTATAGATGGTTCTAGTTAACTAGGGTTTTTTATTTGCTCTATGTGAGCTTATTTTTTATTTATGTTATTGCTTATATCTTAGAAAACTTGGTCTGCTACTTGGTTGATGAAATCAAAAAGAAGAAATGTTGAATATGAATTTGTTCTTTATTAAAAAAACATTAAACTATAAACCCTAAACCCCAAATTGAAACCTAAACCCTAAACCTTAAACACTAAAAATACTTAAAATCTAAAAAACCTAACCCCAAAACCCTAATCCCTAAATCCTAAACCCTAAACCCTATACCGTAAATCTTAAATCCTAAACCCTAATCCCTAAAATATTAAATTGTAAATCCTAAACTCTAAACTAAATCATAAACCGTAAAAATGAGGCTCAATCTAGATTTAGCTATGGAGGCCAAGCTGGAAGCAGAGGTTATCGTAATGCTGGTGGGGGATCTAGAGGTTTTAGTGGATATGGAGGTGGTGGTTATGGAGGCAGGATGTGCGATGGAGGTTATAGCCTTGGTGGTGGCGGAGGGAAAGATTATGGAGGATCCCGCTACTCGAGAGGCGGGGGTAGTTTTGATGGGAACTGGAGAGTCTAATGAACAAACGATCCGATCTACTACTTTTAGAACTTAGTTTTATAGTGGGGATAGTTCTAGCTATCTAGGGTTTTTCATTTGCTCTATGCATGTTCATTTTTTAGCTATGTCATCACTTGTGTCTTACAAAACTTTGTGTGCTACTTGCTTGATGAAATCAAAAAGAAGAAATGTTGAATATAAATTTGTTCTTAATTGAAAAATACTATAAACCCAAAATCCTAAACCCTAAATCCTAAACTAAAAAGTAAAACATAAACCCTAAGACTAAAACCTAAACCCAAAACCCAAAACCCAAAACCCTAAACCATAAAAGCCCTAGACCCTAAACCCTAAACCCAAAACCTTAAACCCTAAACCTTAAACCTTAAATCCTAAAACCTACATCCCTAAAACCTAAATCATAAACCCAAAACCCAAAACCCTTAATCCTAAACTCTAAATTAACTCTAAACACTAAACCTTAAACTCTAACAACCAAAAAAAGCTAAACCTAAATAAAATAAAACTTAAAAATAAAATAAACCCTAAACATTAAACCTAAAATAAAAATAATAAAATAAAATGAAAACCTTAAGTAAACCTTAAACATAAAAATAAAAATAAAATAAAATAAAATAAACTACAATAAAATAAATAAAAACTTAAACTAAACTAAAAAATAAAATAAACCTAAGAATAAAAAACCTAAATAAAATAAAAACTAGACATAAAATGAAAATAAAATAAACCTAAAAGAAAATAAAATAAAAAATAAATAAAAACCTAAAACTAAAAAATAAATGGTAATATAAAACCTAAAAATAAATAAAAAATAAAACCTAAACCCTAAATTAAAAAATGACTTAAAAGTAAAATAAAAATAAAATAAACATAAACCTAAACTAAAATAAATAAAACCTAAACTTAAAAGAAACTAAACCTAAACCTAAACCTAAACTAAATAAATTAAATTAAATTAAAAATAAACTAAACCTAAACCTAAACCTAAACTAAAAAATAAAACAAAAAATAAACCTAAAATAAAAACCTAAAACCTAAACCTAAAAAAATAAAATAAAAATTGTAACCCTTAACCATAAAAATAAAAAATAAAACCTAAAAATAAACATTAAAATAAAAATAAAACAAAACATAAATAAATAAACCTAACATAAATAAACTAAACTAAATAAAAATAAAAATTAGCCTAAATAAATATAAAAAATAAAATAAACTAAAATAAATAAAAAAATAAACTAAATACACCTAAACCTACCGGCTTGCCTAATTTAAGAAAAAACCCTAAACCCAACCCTAAACCCTAAAAAATAAATCCTAAACCTAAAACTAAACCTAAACTAAACCTAAACCCTAAACCTAAACTTAAAATTTTAAACTTAAACCTAAACCTTAAACTATAAACTCCTTACTTTAAACTAAACTAAACTCTAAACTTTAAACCTAAAACTAAACCTAAACCTAAACTCTAAACCCTAACCTAAACTAAAATGTTAAACTTAAACTCTAAATTAAACTTTAAATTCAATTTAAACTTAAACTTAAACTCCTAAACTAAACTCTAAACCCTAAACCCTAAACCCTAAACACCAAACCATAAAACTCTAAATTGTAAACCCTAAAATGTAAACTAACCCTAAACCCTAAACTAACCCTAATCCCTAAATCCTAAATCCTAAACACTAAACCTTAAACTCTAAACCATAAACCCTAAACCCTAAAACCCTAAACCCTAAAACCTAAACCCTAATCGCTAAACCCTAACCCTAAACCCTAAACCCTAAACCTAAACCTAAAGTAACTAAATAAATAAAAAATAAACTTAAACCTTAAAAGCTAATAAACTTAAACCTAAAGTTGAACCTTAAGAAAGGGTAGAACCTTGATGGCAAGAACATCCCACAACCGTGCCTGCTGGGATCTCATGGAGGCAAAGGTGGAGGTGGTGGTTATCATAGTGGTGGTGGGGGATTTGGAGGTGTTGGTGGATATGGAGGTGGCCTTTATGGAGGAGGGATGTGCAACAGAGGTTACAACCGTGGTGGTGGCAGAGGGAGAGATCAGGGATAAGATGGCGAATCCTGCTACTTGAGAGGTGAGGGTGATTCTGATGGGAACTGGAGAAACTGAAGAACAACTGATTCAATCTACTACTTATGGAACTTTCTCTTTACAGTAGAGATAGTTCTAGTTATCTAGGGTTTTTTATTTGCTCTATGCATGTGTGGTGTTTATTTTTGAGGATGTGGGACACCATGCAAATCTTAGGGGGTACTTATTAAAATGATTAGTTACAACATTAAGGAATGATGTACTATCTCGAAAGATAGAAATTACCACCCTATAATGGACCTAATCACTTAATAAAGACTCCTAAGTCATGATGGGTCTTCGAATATACTAGAGATCTTTCCCCTACTTTACATGAAAAAGTAAAGTATGGTTTATTTTAAGTCGGGTTTATTAAGATCCCTATGGAGTTAAGCCCCCATAGGTAATTACATCCTAAGGAATGGGAATTCCTTAAGAATACTCCCGATTAAAGTAGAGAATTAGGGTCTTTAAAGATTTCAAGGTTAAGACTATCAAAGGATTGGTTATTTTAGAAAATAAAATGGGATAGATCAAGGAGAAGACTTATTTTTGGAATCCAAAGGGAGAAAGTAGGAAATTTTCATGATACTAGGAAGCTTACTGAGCATTCCAATCTACCCTATAATTGGGCTTTATATATTTGAAATTGAAGAGAGTTAATTATTTGAGTTGACATTTTATTAGATTGCTAGGGCTTATAATTACACAACATAAGATTATAGAAATTTCTAAGAGGTGAGGATTTATGCTTATAGCCCGGAGAAAATAGCTACCTCGGATCCTAATATAGGGAGCTTTGGCGAGGGCCAAAATGCGACCTAAATCTAAGCCGAAAATGGGTATATAGTATACCTCCACAAGAGAGAATAAACCACCAAACTACTAGACTTATTACTGCCTGGAGTGGCAGCCAGCTAACTCCTCTTATGCTTTAAATCCATGTAGGCAAGTCTTATGCTCTGCAAGATGGCTGGCTATTATTTATTTAGAAAGGAGACTCACTCCTTAAACTCACTACCTAAGAGACTAGAGCATGAGTGGTATGAAGTCATGACTTAATCTAATGCAAATTTTATCAAATTTATTTGATTCTTTTGAACTCTTTGTTTTGACACTGGCTAAGGGATTTTGTATGTCTAAATGCATGAGAACTTGATTATGGGCCAAATCAAGAGAGGAAGGGGTGTTCTTCCATCAATGGCTCTCACAGTTAATCCTTCATTCTCTGGCAAAGATGCAAGCCTCGTCTTAACAAGAGTGGAAGAATATGACATGCATTATATTATACATTCATTCATCCAGCTAAGGGGTTGCTAAAAATTTTATTATCTTGATTTAATTCTTAGGTTTTATAGTGAGGTTATGAGTTATTTTATGTTTTAATTATGAGTTGTAATTGGGATAGAATAATTAATTTCATCCTAAGAGCCTACCGCATCCAAGCCACACATTCTCGCATTAATCATAAAAGAACTATGAAAAGCATATTGTTCTAATGTATAATCTAAACACAGCATCAAACCATTTTATAGACTACCATAAAAGAATAAAAGGCCAGTGCGATTAGGTTCCGCTATACACCCCAAAAAGAGAAACAATAATGGGTAGCTGAGCTCTACCCTTATACAACCTAGATTACAAAAATAAAATATGTTATGGGGGTCTTCTTTTCTTCATTTCTTCCTTCTCTTCCTTTTGATTTTGATTTGCTCCAAAGGCATCACAGGGCACCCCAGGGACTAAGACTTGTAGCCACAGCTCATCCTAATCCCCCAAAACACTAATCCTAACTCCTAATGCAAAATTACCTTAAAATAAAAAAGTAAATTGAGCTACACCTACAGAACAAATATTAGCTAAACACACCATACAACCTAAGGAGTTATATGAATAATTTAATTAACACCCCACACACAGGTAACCAAGCCCACTTGTCCTAACATGGGTTATGCTTAGAGGCTAAGCAACCTTCACTGCAAATGCATTTATATTTTTATTACAATCCTTAAGGACAACCCTCTACAAAAAATTTGATTAGGCTAATAACGGCTTAACATCCAGTCTACGAAACATACACCCTAACATCTAGTATAAAACATTACATCATAAAATAAAACACAACATCATATATACAATGCCCTAACTTAGCAATGGAAGTGGTGACTTAGTATTCTAATGTGTGTGCTTAAGGCTTGCGTGGAAAGACTTTACTAGGCTTCTTTAGTTTAAGTTTCAATTTGGAACTTGAATTTATTTAAATTTTACCTTTGGGTGATTCCAATTTAAATGATTTAATGATTTACTTTTCATTTTTATTTCACTTTTATTTGATTAAAGTGATGTTTAAGTTTTTAAGAATGAAGATTAGAATGAATTCTATTTATAGACAGAGCTCACCTTATTCTACATCCTAACTCCTAAAGAGTCTAACTAAGGTCCTTATGTATCATAATTAGCCCATTTGAATTTTTGTAATTGATTTGATTTGGTTTAGAATTTAGAATTTGAAATAGTTTAAGTATTTTATTGATTGATTTTGATTTAGATGTTTTGGTTTAATTATATCTTGATAATTCAATATCCTTAATATCTAATGAAGTTTAAGTTCATTTAAATTCATGTTCTTTTGATTGATTAATTTTAGATTGTGTTTAAATCTTGATAATTCAATATCATTAATATCTTATGAAGTTTAAGTTTGTTTAAATTCATGTTTTTAAATTAATTTCGATTAGATGTTTTAATTTAAATCTTGATAATTCAATATCTTTGATCTCTAAAAAGTTTATGTTTGTTTAAATTCATGTGTTCTTAATCATTAATTTTAGATTAGATGTTTTAGTTTAATTAAATCTTTTAAATAAATTTTTTTTTTTTTGATTATGGTTTTGTGAGTTAATTTTATGCTTATTTGATTTGATTGTGGTTCATTTATTCATTATTTGACGATTAGATTAATTGAGATTTTATTTTGATTTTAATTGAGTTTGATTCTTTATAATTTTATTTTTTTTAATCTCATCCATTTATCATGTTTATCAAAGTTTGGTTTGTATTTTGATTTCAAACATTGGATAGTTAACTAGTTTGTCTTATTTAAGTAGGTTAAATGAGATTTGATTTGATCACATCTTAAATTGATGAGAGACTTTCTTAAATTTAATTTGATATTTGATTAATTAGTATTAGCCTGGTTTTTAAGCTTATGAGTTTAATTAAGAAGTGTATTCATGTTATAAAGGTTTGTTTAATTTTAATTTGATCATCTTTTTTAATGATATAATTAATGACTTAATAATTTAGTTTAATTTAAGTTTTTATTTATGTATTAAGTTTTGTTTAATTTAATTATTGACTTAATTAGCATATTTAAGAAGTGTGATCAAATTAATTAGTAGATTAATTAAGTGTTTGATTTGAATTTTATTTTATAAAGTTAATTTGGTTCATTAAGATGATGGATTAATTCATTAAGTTTGCATTAATTAGGTATTTATTCAGTTTGATTAACTTAAGGGTAATTAGTTTAAGAACAAGTGTGTTTAAGTTAATTATTAAATTAGATAAAGATTTAGTTAATTTTTAATTTTGTTTTATATTTATTTAGATTAATGATGTAATTAATAACTTAATGATTTATGTTTAATTTAGGATTTAATTAGTATTTAATTTCCTTTATGTTTGATCAAGCTTTGGTTAAATATGATTAATTTGACTAACTTAATTAGTTTGCTTAAGGGGTGTGATTAAATTAAAAAAAGATTTCTTTAATTTTTAATTTGATTTCATATTTATTTTGGTTAATGATGTAATTAATGACTTAATGATTTAAGTTTAAATTAGGATTTGATTAGCATTTAATTGCATTTTGTGTTTGATTAAGCTTAAGTTTAATATGATTAATTTGATTAACTTAATCAGTTTATTTAAGAGGTGTGGTTAAATTAATTAGTAGATTAATTAAATGTTTGATTTGAATTAATTTTAATGTGACTTATAAAATTAATTTGGTTCATTAAGATGATAGATTAATTCATTAAGTTTGCATTAATTAAATGTTTAATTAAGTTTGATTAAGAGTAATTTTAAATCATTATTAATCAAAGATTTATTTAATTAATGACTTAATTTCCCACATGTGAGTGATTTGATTTAGTTAAGTGTTTTACTTATGTTTGATTTTATTAAAGGATTATTGTTACTATCATTTGATTAGATTATGTGATTTAATTGCATATTTTTATTTCAATTAGACATGATTATTCATAATCATAGTTAAGTTTGATTTTCTTCATTTATTATGTTCATTAGATTTCATTCATGTTTGATTTAGTTGTTAGGTTTATGTATTAATGGCTAATTAATTATATTATTCCAAATAGATGTGATTTAGTCATATGTTTAAGTTTACTTGGTTTAATTTGATTAATATCAAATGATTATGTTGAATTGGTTTGTTAATCAATTTGATTTTTAGTTTATTTAATGATTAATTAGTTTCAATTTGTTTATATTCATTAAGGAGTTTCATAAGATTAAGACTCCATGCTTAGTGTAGGTTTAGTTATACTAGTTTGACTCATGTTAAAGTTTTAGATTTGTTGAATTTTATGTTTGATTTAAGATTTAATCATTCAATTGAGTTTTGTTAATAAAATTTTATTTTCACTAAAACTAAAATTAAGTTTAATTGAACTATTTTTGCCTCGTCAATGCTGACGTGGCACAGTGCACAAATCACATGGCACCGCGTCTTATCGCACGGTGCCACGTGGTGCCGCATGAATTTTCTAATTTAAAAAATTAATTTAAATCACCTAAAACTTCAAAAAATCCTAGAAAATAAAATAGTTGACTAAAAATTACAAACAAGGGCTTGTTGGAATCATCTTTTTGAGAGGAATCCAAAAAAAAAAAATCCCCAAATGTCACTGAGTATTTTGAGCTTAATTTAAGTTTTTAGTAAAAATCAAATTTCATTAATCAAACCAAAAATATATGTCAGATTAAGTTTAAATTTTCAGGGATTGAAACAAAAGTTAAAACTATTATAAAAATCTCAAGTGAAAAGGACTTCTGGATTAGGAGAAATTAAATTTTGAATTTTAGATTGTCCATTTTAATAAAATAAATCAAATATAAATTCATAAATTTACAAAATCTTCAAAATGGCTTAATTCTCTTCGATTGACATCTAGGACTCTTAAGGAAATAATGTGATTTTCTAAATCCTAATGAACCCCAAACAAACACTTAAGATTAAAGTTTAATCACTTAAGGACTTAATTAAAATATAATCTAAAAATAATTTAAATATCAAAATTAAAATCATAAATGAAATAACACTTAAGCAATCATTAATCAAACCTCAAATCAGAGAAATATCATCCTCCTAAGAAATTAAATTAAATATGATTAAACCTATTTAAATGACTAAATCTTAAATCAAACTTAAAATTCAACAAATCTAAGAAACTTTAACATGATTCAAACTAATATAACTAAACCTACACTAAGAATGGAGTCTTAATCATATAAAACTCTTTAATGAAAATAAACAAATTGAAACTAATTAATCATTAAATAAACTAAAAATCAAGTTGATTAACAATTAACATAATCATTTGATATTAATCAAATTAAACCAAATAAAGTCAAAATAAACTTAATCAACATATGACTAAATCACATCCATTTGGAATAAGATAATTAATTAGCCGTTAATACATAAACCTAACAACTAAATCAAACATGAATGAAATCTAATGAACATAATAAATAAAGAAAATCAAACCTAACTATGATTATGAATAATCATGTTTAATTGAAATAAAAATAAATAATTAAATAACTTAATCTAATCAATTGATAATAACAATAATCCTTTAAACATATCAAACTTAAGTAAAACACTTAACTAAATCAAATCACTCACATGTGGGAAATTAAGTCATTAATTAAATAAATCTTTGATTAATCTAATGATTTCAAAAAGTTTTATTACCCTTAATCAAACCCAATTAATTAATCATTTAATTAATGTAAATTTAATGAATTAATTTATCATCTTAATGAACTAAATTAAATTTACAAATCACATTAAAATTAATTCAAATCAAACACTTAATTAATCTACTAATTAATTTAATCACACCTCTTAAATAAACTAATTAAGGCAATCAAATTAATCATATTAAACTTAAGCTTAATCAAACATAAAATAAAATTAAATGATAATCAAATCCCTATTTAAACTTAAATCATTATGTCATTAATTACAAAATTAACCTAAATAAATAAGAAATCAAATTAAAAATTAAACAAATCTTTATTTAATTTAATCACACCCCTCAAGCAAACTAATTAATTTAATCAAATTAATCATATTAAACCTAAGCTTAATCAAACATAAATGCAATTAAATATCAATCAAATCCTAAATTAAACATAAATCATTAAGTTATTAATTACATCATTATTCTAAATAAATATAAAACCAAATTAAAAATTAAATAAATCTTTATTTAATTTATTAATTAACTTAAACAGACTTATTAATTAAATTAATTACCCTTAAGCTAATCTAATTGAATAAATACCTAATTAATGCAAACTTAATGAATTAATCCATCATCTTAATGAACCAAATTAACTTTATAAAATCAAATTCAAATCAAACACTTAATTAATCTACTAATTAATTTGATCACACTTCTTAAATAAGCTAATTAAGTCAATCAAATTAATCATATTAAACTTAAACTTAATCAAACATAAATGCAATTAAATACTAATCAAAACCTAAACTTAGCCTAAATTATTAAGTCATTAATTACATCATTAACCTAAATAAATATGAAATCAAATTAAAAATTAAACAAGCCTTTATAATTAACATGAATACACTTCTTAATTAAACTAATCACATAATCACATTGAACCTAAGCAAACCCATAGACTAATAAAGCTAATCAAATAAAATTAAATCAAATTAAATTATATTAAGAAAGACTCTCATCAATTTAATATGTAATCCAATCAAATCTCATTCAACCTATTTAAATAAGATAAACTAATTAACTATCCAATGTTTGAAATCAAAATACAAACCAAACTTTGATAAACATGATAAATGGATGAGATTAAAAATAAAATCCTAATTACAAAGAATCAAACTCAATTAAAATCAAAATAAAATCTCAATCTAATCAAACAAACTACAAATAAATGAACCACAATCAAATCAAATAAGCATAAAATTAAGTCACATAACCATAATCAAAGAAAATAATTAAATATTACTTTAAAAGGAAATTGAATTATCAAGATTTAATTAAACCAAAACATCTAATCTAAAATTAATCAATTAAAAACACATAAATTTAAACAAGCTTAAACTTTATTAGAGATCAAGGATATTGAATTGTCAAGATTTAATTAAACCAAAGTAATTAATCTTAAAATAATCAATCAAAAACACATGAATTTAAAAAAAAAACTTAAACTTCATTAGATATTAAGGATATTGAATTATCAAGATTTAATTAAACCAAAAACATCTAATCTAAATTTAATCAATCAAAAGCACATGAATTTAAACAAACTTAAACTTAATTAGATATTAAGGATATTGAATTATCAAGATGTAATAATCCATTCACTTAATGTAATAAGCCTTCACCTATCTCAAATTTAGAGGACCAAGGGAGAATCTACACATCCACAGATGGATTCTCCAACCACAAGGGTGGTTAATAGGAAAGGGGAACTATTTATTTTGATAGTAACCCAAGTAGGGTCTAAATGGGTTTGGAAAGGATGTGATCCAAATATAGTGCCCATAGGGGAGGTGCTACTAGGGGCATTATCCTGAGCCCTTAAAGAAAGCCTATGGATGTATAGTGGCCAACTCAAGGAGAAAGCATAACATACTTACATTTGCCATGAGCGGCGTGTCCTAAGGTGCGAGAACCAACCAACCAAAGGTGTATTTGCATGAGTGGTGTATCCATCAGCATAGTGAGAACCAACCAACCTAAGGTGCCCATCGGTGTGCAATGATCAATCTAGAAAGAAATCATGTAGGCTTACAACTTGCCAAGCAGAACTGATCATCATGATAATCTATCATCAGTGGGGCAGATGTTATTTGACCTAGAGCAACTACTAAGTGGGGAGCCCTAAGGAAAGGACTGAACCTAGACTTGAAGCAGTTTGGAGGGAAGGAGCTGCTATGGGACTTATCCTAAACCTCAAATATACTCAACCCAGTCAGTGCAAGAAGTCTAATCCAGGAAGAGAGCATAGCAGACTCATATCCTCTTAAACAAAGCCAACATGAGGTAGCTTACCGGCCACGTAGTAATGCCTTCCAAACTAACAAGATGCTCGTCAGTGTGTAGTGGCCAAGTAAGGTAGAAAAGTGTAACAGACTTACATTCTCCAAAGTAAGAAGACCAGCAAACCAGAGAGTAGACCAATCTAGAGCAACACTAAGTGAGTGGCATTGGGGGCATTATCTAAACTCAGAGTAGCCTGAGATAAAAGATATGTATTTATTTTATATGTTTGTGTGTAGTTTATGTTTGTGTTTGTGTTATGTCAATGAAGGATAAGACGTCGCTTGGGTTCGTTACACCTACCGTAAACACATCGTGGCTGATTCTTAAATAAGAATACTTTCAACATGGAAGAGATTTAATTTGAAATAGAATTTTCATTGATGGTAACTATTTTCAGACATGATTTATAATATTTCTTTAAGTACAACCCATTAATTAGAAGCATTGGGTGCTCTCCATTATGATTAATAAGCTAGTAAGGTCCTCCTTGGTAGGCCTTCTCTATAGCAAATGGGCCTTCCCAAGTGGGTTCAAACTTACCTCCCATGTTATGATGGGAAACAATCGATCTCCTTAGAACTAAAATAAGCTCTCCTACTTGAAAAGCTCTGGGATGGACCAACTTCATGTGAGCTTGAATCATTTTAGCTTTGTACAACTTGAGATTTTAGCATGCTCGCAGGCATCTCTCCAAACCTTTGAGCTCTTCTACCCACAACTTGGCATTCTGCTTTGTTATGATCTTACTACCCACAGTTATCCTTAGTGATGGGAGTTGGACTTCTAATTATAGAATGGATTCGAACCCACACACTAAGGAGAAAGGAGTAGACTGAGTTGGAGTTCTATATGTGGTGTGGTAGACCCACAAGGCTTCAACTAATTCCTCATGCCACTATCACTTGTTATCGTCGAGTGTCTTCTGCAGTATTTGCATCAGAGTTTTATTGATGGCTTTTGCTAAGCTGTTTTCCTTCAGGTAGTTGATGGTAGAATATCTCCAATATATGTTGTCTCACCTGGCAAAGTTATTGATCTCGGTGCTCTTGAATGTAGTACCATTATCAGATATAATTAATGAAGGCACTCTGAACCTATATACGATATGATTCCTAAAACATTGGAGCACATGCTGAGCTATGACCTCTTGAGTGAAATCACCTTTGCCCATTTGGAAAAGTACTCAGTAGCAGCTAAGATGAACCGATGACCCTTCGAAGAAGGAGGATTAATCGAACCCACTATGTGGGTACCCCAACACGTGAATAACCATGAGGCCAATGTAGGATGTTGAATGTAGGTTGGTTGGTGTAAGACTACACCATGTATTTGACATTGTTGGCATCACCTAGCTGTGTCCATGCAATCTTTGATCATTGACGGCTAGTGGTATCCTAGTCTCTTGATCTTGGCTTTCATCTTCGGACCAGAGTGGTTGGCTTCACATAATCTTGAGTGTACCTCAGTCACGATCTTACGGGCTTCATTATTGTCTAAATAACGTAACCACATATGATCGAAAGATTGTCGGTATAAGAAACCATCCATAAGAGCATAAAAAGTGCTCTCTACTTCATCTGATGGGCTTGAGACTTCTCTTGAGGTAGTTTACCTTTATTTTGGTAATCCATGAATGGTTGCCTCCAATCTAACTCCTTGTCCTTCTTGGTAATGGAAACCTCCCCTTCAAGAGAGTATTTTTTGATGAGTTCAATATCAATAAAGGATAAGACTTGTCTATTTTGAATCTTTATTGATATGGACTTATCCTCTGGACATGCCAAATCCTTGGAAAGTTTGGCTAAAGCATACGCTATGATGTTCTCTCTTTGAGGAATCTTATCAATGGTAACCTCTGGGATTTGGGCCAACAACTCCATGTTGTACTTATGGTAGTGATGGAGCTTGGGCTTTATAACCTTATAGGACCCAAGTGATTTGCTTGATAACTAGCTAAGAATCCTCAAAGATGTCGATGTTATGGATGCCTAGAGTAACTATTAACTTTAGACTTTCAATCCGAGTGTCATATTTGACTTCATTGTTGGTGCAAAGATTGGACAAATGATATGAGAATCTCATCACATTGTAGTGAACTTAAGAGAACTAGTCCTACCCCTACTTTTTTTGGAATAGTATATTATGATTCTTCTCCTCTTTGAGAAGAAGCCGTGCCATCAAAGTACATCTCCCAATGGTGAATGCTAGTATCCCCTGAGTTCATGATTTATTCATTGGGGAGATCATCACTAAGCAGAGAGTTAGGAGGAAGTCAGTGTGTTGCTAAGAAATCTGCTAGTGCTTATCCTTTCACCGAATAGAGGGGTATAAAGGTAATGTTAAACTACAAGAGGATCATGGGTCGTCATCCCAACTACCCAGATTACATCGAAAGTGTCATGAGATACTGTACTGGATTGATCCTAGAGATTAGGTTCATCTTATGAGGAAGCATGTAGTGTTGTAGCTTTTGGGATGCAAAGATTAAAGCTAGGCAATGCTTTTTAATGGGTGGATAATTATCCTCAGTAAGGATTAGATGATGGCTAAGGTAGTAGAGTGTGTTTTCCTTCCCTTCATCATTAGCTTAGGCCAATAAAGCACCAAGGGAGTCATCTAACACAATAGTGTAAAGTATGAGCACCATGCATGGGATAGGGGTTACTTGAACCAATGAAGTCATCAAGTAATGCTTGATGTCTTTGAAGGCATGCTCACACTTGTCATCCCACTTGAACTTAGCATCCTTTTGATAAGTGCTGAGAATGCTGACATCTTCCCGATATGTTGGATATAAGGTGTCTTAGATATTCCAACCGCCATTGGAATGATCTGAGTTGAGTTAAACTTTTAGGGGTGGCATTTCTAATATCGTCTTGATCTTCTTCGGATCTATTTTGATTCCCTACTGTCAGACTACAAAACTAAGGAATTTTCTTGAAGCTACTCTGAACACACACTTCAGGGGGTTCATTTTGTGGTTAAATTATCTTAACTATTCAAAAACTACTCTCAAGTCAAAGAGATGGCCTTCTTTTTCTGTACTTTTGACCACAAGATCATCAACACAACACTTGACTTGATGATGAATGAGTTCATCGAAGATTCGAGTCATAGCCCGCTGGTATGTAGCACCGACATTTTTAAGGTTGAAAGGAATGACCTTATAGCAATAGATTCCAATCACGGGTTTCTAAAAGTAGTGTTTATTTCATCTTCAGCTGCCATCTTTATTTAGTTATATCCATATGAGCCATCCATGAAAGAGAAGGCTGCATGAGATGAGGTAATGTCCACCATCAACTCCGGGATTGATAGTGGAAATTCATCTTTTGGACATGCCTTGTTTAAATCTCTAAAATCAAAGCATATGTGAATTTTGCAATTCTTTTTTTAAATGGGATGATGTTGGCTAACCAGGTAGGGTATTATTATTCCCGGATGAAGCCAACATCGATCAGTTTCTTGACTTCATAAATGACCTGTTGTTCTATGTCTAATTGCAAGCATCTAGGAGCTTACTTGATAGGGTTAGCACTAGGCTCTATTGCTTATTTATGGACCGCTTCATTAGGAGCTAATCCAAGAATCTCTTCATAACTCCATGCAAAGTAGTCCTTAAACTCAATCAATAGCCTAACTATGTCATTGGTTTCAATTTCATTCAACAAAGAACTGATGTATGTCGGGCGTGGATCTTCTTCAGTTCCTAAGTTTATTTTCTTGAGTTCATCGATGGTTGACTTGATCTCTTCTTCAAACTCTGGCGGTGCAACTTTGACTTCAAAATCATCTGGATCATCTAAAGTTTCTAAGCATAGCTCCTCATATGATTTAATGTGATCTAAAAAGAACCTATCAAATTCTAAATGATTGATGATGAATAAGTAGTAATTATCATCATCGATTGGACCCACTATATCGAATCCTAATCCCTATCTTGATTGAGAGCTTTTTCATTTATTTTTCCATATTCCTTCAAAGTAGTCTGACCTATGCTTTGACCAAGTATATGGGATTAGCCCTTTCTTTACTGAATTATGAACACAAGCCAAGTACCAATCAAAAGGAAATTTTATTAAATCGTTATATGAATCATCCTAAAGTTGTACATCAACATCTTGTCTTGAGGATGATGCTCCTAGAAAGAACCTCTGAGTATTCACACTTGTGGATGACTTAGGGGCTTCATTAACTACCAACCCTCAACTTTTTGAGAGAAAAATGGGGTTAGAGCTAAGATTCCCAACTGATGCCTAATTATTTCACATATAGACTTGGATATACTTATGCTTTGCTTTGGAGCCTAGTCTTCATTGCTATTTGGCTCAAGTGTCACCTCCAAGGGAATCTACTATTGAGAAGAGCTAGCTGGTGTGCTAACCATATAATATTCATCCTATAAACTAGATTGTAAGTCTATAGATAGCAGGTGTACTCCTGCTAGCTGGGACCTATCTTCAATTAGGTGGCCAATAAAGAGGTTTTTCACCCCTAGGACTGCCTTTGAAATGGCCTCTTTCTCTGCCTAGTGGAGGTCAGATCATCCTACCCATATGTTTGAATGGATTAACGAACTGTGGGTAGAATTTAATATCGGGCTCCACTTCCTCCTCCAAGTCTATTTCCTCTCCCTTTTATTTTGTTTTTCATTTTCTCTTTTCTTTTCTTTTCTTTTTATTTCCTTTATTTTCTTTTCTTTTCTTTTTTTATTTTTAAACTTTGGCCAAGTTTGCGAGAATAGACTTGGTGATTTTGTGGGAGGTAGTAAGCCGCATCCTCATATATGCTGACCTCATGAAATGTAAATGGCTTAAGATCTCCTTTAACACAGTAGACGATCCCACCTCCCATGAACTTCAAACACTGATGTAGAGAGGATGGAACTATATTATTCTCATGTATCCATAGTCTCCCAAGCAAAGTGTTGAAAGATGTATCCGAGTCTATAATATGAAACTTGTCTTCAATCTTCCAAATCATCTATCTCCAAGAGCAACACTATGGTGCCTAAGGCATGTTGACTTCACTTTTGGACTGCAGATTCAATCTTCCCATCTTAGACTTAGGAGTCTTCTAGACACTAATACTTCCCTAGTCATAAGACACTTCTAACAATTAGGTAAACACTTAACCTAAACCAAATGACATAGAAGGGTTAACCATAGGATTAGGTTATGCCTTAGGGATTAGGATAAACCACCTACCCTATAACCCAAATCCAATCCATGTTCACCTTCTCAAACCAAACCTGAAGTTCAATTCAAACATAAAATTTAAATCCAAATCCAAGCCCAAATTCCAAAACCAAATGATTGAAGCCCATGATCAAATCCAAACTTGAAACCCTTCCAAAGACATATGAATTGTCCCATGGACTAAGCCAAATCTTAATCCACATCAATCCAAATTCAATTGATTTTCTCATAGTCAATTTATATCTTCAATCATCTTCCAAAATATAAATCAAATCTACATTAAAATGATCAAAACTAAATCAAATTAAATCAAATTAAATCAAAACCCTTCCTAATCCATATGACCTATTCCATGGACTTAGCCAAATATTAATCCAAATCAATTCAAACTCAATTGATTTTATCACAACTCAATCATGTTTTCAATCATATTCATAAATTTAAATGAAATATACATTTAAATCATCAAAAGTAAATCAAACCAAATCAAAATCAAAACCTAAGCCACATGACCCAACTCCATTGACTTACCCAAATTCCTTCATTCAAAAACCCAAATTCAATTGATTTTCTCATGAATCAATCATACCTTCAATCATATTTTTCAAATATAAATGAAATTTATAATCATCAAGCCAAACCAAAATCAACCCAAGTTGACTTAAAATGTTCAAATGAACCAAAACCCATTTGAACCCAAGCCTATTACAATTGAATTTATATATCAATCCCAAATCAATATATAAGCTCATATAAATCAAACTCAACCCAAAATCAAGCCAACTAAACCCAATTTGTCTACTTGACCCAAAGTGGCCAATTTGACCTATTTGAGCTAAGTTCTAATCCTGGCCTAAATCAAAACCAAATCCAAATTATCTGAAACCAAAGCCTACAATCATCTTCAATTGGTCAACTAAAGCCAAACCAACACCCAACCCAAGCCAATTTGACTAATTTTGTCAAATTGGTCAACTTAACCCATTTGATACAAATGAATTCAAATGAGCCAAAAGCAAATCTAAACCAGACTAAACCAAACCAATTGAACCAAAACATCCCAAATGATCACATGAACTTGACCAGCCCTTGGTTTGACCAAATTTGACCAATTGGTCAACTTGACCCAACCAAACCCAATTTGATATAAATGAGTCAAACTGAGCCAAACCTAACCAAATAAACTCCGATTGACTTGAAATTTTGGCTAACCCACATTTTGCTCATTTCAAATCTACCCAAATCAAATATAATGCCTAATGATCATTATAATTTTAGGTAAAGGGCATCACATGAGACAAATCACCCATGTAAGTCATCATTTCCATTCCTTGGTCACTTGGTGCTCTTCCAATGGTCCACCTAGGCACCTAAGACACAGCCCAACCTAACCCTAGGGGTGGTTGGGTTGCCATGACCCATGAAAGGTGAAAACACCTCACCCTCCCTATTGGAGAATTTGAAACCCATAAGACACCTATGATTCCTTTTTGGCAGCTTCTTCCACACATTCAACCTACCGAGCCAAGCCAACTCACCTCCTCCATGCCACCCACGACTCCCTAAGATGGTCGGACGATCACTAGAAGCCAAATACCTCACCTATGGTTCCTCGATCAAAAAATGTCATTCCCAACCACCCTGAAATAGGACACTCCCATTTTTGACCTGACTTCCCCATTTCTCCATCAAACTCAAATTAACTTTGCACGCACCTTCCCTAGGCCTCGACGAGCAAGAATGAATCATCTCCTTAGCTTCTCGAGCACCCAAAGTGGGACTTCAATCAAAGCCAAGCTCCAAATGGTCAGTTCATGGCCTTCCGAGTGAACATCAAGGAATTGATCCAATTGTTGATCAACAGGGCTTCATCTCCACTAGATGAAGCTTCCTCAATCATTGACCGGTCTTGAGCTCGGGAGGTAAACTTCCTTCCAAAAAAATGGGTTGGAGCTTTTTGTAGAAAACTTGCATCTCGTGTGATTTTGACCATTGGATCCCCTCTAATCGATGTCATGAAGGTGTGAGATCCTTTTAGAGTTGATCTGAGCTCAGGGAAGCTTGGATCAAGTGAGCAATGGCAGATGGACTCCATTCTCCCTCACTCATGTGATGTTAGATCACACACCGTCCATTCTGTGTGATCAGAATAGACGACCATGATTAGATCCGCTAGATTGATCTGATTTAATCCTATTAAGTTGTGGGATTAATTGTAGATGTTTGATCTTAGATCAAATGGTGAACGAGAAAGTGCATCCGCCACTGCCACATAGGTGCTGAGTCGAATAAGTTTTAAGTAGCCAATCCCATGACACCACATGGAAAAAAGTGCCATGTGGCACCAATAAGATTAGGCCTTAATTAGACTTAATAAATCATTTTTAATGGCTGAAACTTCTAAAAATCATAAAAAAGCATAGAGAAATAAAATTTGCAAATATATACTCATTTTATAGGTATTTCAGAGGAGAATAAATTAAAAATTATCTTAACAAATTTTGATAATTAAGGTTTAATTACAAAATTAACTAGCTTAATTACTCCTTAATTACTTGAGCAATTAATCCTAAATTTAATGGGATGACCTCTGCCTCCCATAATTTTCTTAGGATTTATTGCTCATTAATTAGAAAAATTGACTAATTAAACCTTAACTACTCTTTTAAGTTAATTAATGATTAATTAATCCCAAGAATAGTAATATATAAGTTAATTAAGTTTTTTAATCATTATTTAATAGTAAGTAAATAAAGGAATTAGGTTGGGACCCTTTTCCCTAAGTTCATTTCACCCTTTTATAAAATGAATTAATTAATATTTAACTAATTAATTAAATAACTTAATCAAATTGAAATCATAATCACATCAGACCTTAATTAATAAAATGATGGGGTAGATCTTTAGGTGTTTAATAACCTAAAGGAGTTTAATGAAATTATGGTTAGTCCACATATGTGAGAAAACCATAAGAGTAATTAATTAAGTCCCTTAATCTAATTAACTATTAATCATGAGCCAATTGCATTAGGCCCCTTTTATTTCTTAGGCTCATTGCAAGTTTATTTTCCATGCATCATGTTAGATCATAATTATTTAGTTAACTACTTAAAGGTGACATTGGTAAAGGTAATTAATTCATCTAATTAAGGGTTCAACTTAATTAACACATAAAATCTACTTAATTATATTTCCTTAAATTAAATCAAATCACTAATGTGGGAATGGGTTTAAAATAACAAGTGTTGATTTCTCTTCTCCTCTTTAAATCAAATCAAATCCAAAACTTAATTAATAAATAAGCTTTGGTTTGCTTTAAATAATCTTATTTGATTTGATTGTCCTTAAAAACTAGTTTGGTTGAAAGAATCACATGCTTAGATTTGATTGTCCTCTTTCCAATCATGTTAAATTTTGTATGTCATTTGAATTCATGCATCCATCTTTTCAAAATCAAGTAAAATAAAATGGATTTCCTTTATGTAAGCTTGCATGTGTTGATTTAATTTAATATATGCATGGCTATTATCATTATTAAATCCAAATGTATTTTTCAAAAGCTTATAAATGAATAATAATATGTGTTATGATGCTAGTTATAAATACATAAGAAATGCATGTGCTTATAGCTTAAGTGTATGAATGGTGAGTTATCTTTCCTCTATTCAAGTGTTGATTTATATAAGATTGAATTGTAGTGGGTATATAGTCTGAGGCCCAAGGTAGTGGGAATAAATACATCCTGAGAACACGAGGCTTTAGCTAGCCCCAAGGAGGCCATTTGATTACTTCACTTTCATGGTTTAACAATGGTACATACCCATTTTATTTCATTCTTATGTATTTCAACATTATAATTTGATAGATATATATATATATATATATATATATATATATATATATATATATATATATATATATATATATAAATGATTCAATCAAAAATATACAATCTTGCATTTTTTTCCTCATTTATGTATACATCCATGTGTGTCGATGAAAAGCAAGTATATAGTCTAGACATCTTGGGAATATCAGCCATTAGTTAGCCCCAAGCAGGTCATCTGATTAACTCACTTCCCTGGTTTAGTAATGACACGTACTTGGCTATATCTTTGTACATGTATATGCATATGTGATTAGTGAATGAAAATCACATTTTACATTAAAATTTCATGCATTCATAATTGACCAAGTGGTTGAATTAATTAGCCATATGATTTTGAGCTTACTTCCTATGTTCATGTATATGAGTTTACATATGTTTGAATGCAAATGGGTATATAGTTTAGACATTCCAAGAATATGAAGTTTTAGCTAACTCCAAAGAGGTCAATTGATTACCTCACTTCCCGTTTAACAATGGCACATATTTAATTTCATTCTTATTTCTTTTTTATATAAGAATTTGATAAAGTTTTAAATTAATATGTTTAAAACAATTAAATAAAATATAAATTTTAAACATACATACATTCATCATTTATGCTAAAATATGTTGCATGTATAGATACACTTAGGATTAATTCATATGAATGTTACATGTGGTGGAATGGAATGATTTAATATATGTCATGTGGTAGTAATTCAATTAAATTAATCTTAAGATGCCTTTCATTTTGAATAAGATTATTTAAAGTGAACCTAAACATAGGATTAATTAAATCATTTAATAAGCCTTTCACTAAAGAGAACTAAATCAAATTAATATACTTTATAATGTGACTTATGGTAGGGATGAAAGAGGGCAATCCTCTTTTCCTCTGTTTATAACACTTAGTTTCTAAGTGTAATAAATAAAATGAAACAAAACAGGAAATTAAAAATTCTCAAATCAATTAAACTACTTCAAGTGAAATCAACCTTTCATGTTAAATTGAATCCTTCTACACTTAGAAAAAACACTAATGCATAACAACACTTACCACACAATCCTTAATACACATTAAAAATTAAGTCACCACTTCTAGTTCTAAGTTAGATGGTGTATGATGTGATGTATGTTTTGTTTTATGATGTATTATTTTAGATTAAATGTGTATGCTTTGTAAACTAGATGATAGGCCAATATTAGCCTAATCATGTTTTTTGCATGGGATTATGCTTAATGGATGCTTAAAAATAAATGTGAATGCACTTTTTACAGGTTGCTTAAATATTTAAGCATAATCCAAGTTAGGATAGGTGGGCTTACCCACCCATGGTGCTAAGTTAAAATTATAAATACAACTTCTTGGGATTATATGTATATTTAGCTAACCTCTATTTTGCAAGTGTATTTAAATTTACTTTCCTCATAAATGTAATTTTGTAATAGAATTAGATTAGTTCTATGGGGATTAGGATGAGTAAGGCAAGGTTTTGTCCTGAGGTGCCCTGTGATGTTTTTGAAGCAAGCACCATCCAAATCAAAGAAGGAACCAAATTAGAAATGGAGATATAAAAAAAGAAGACCCCCATAGCATTTAATACAGTTACAATTATTCATTCCTATTCTAGGTTGTATAAGGGTAGAACTTGGCTACCCATCTCTCTCTTGTTATACAAAATTGACTAAACTTTATTCTTTTTATATAGTTTATATAATTGTTAGATTTATGTTTACATGCATTAGATGGCATGTTTTCATAGTTTCTAAAATGATTGATGCTTTAATGGGTGGATATGATATGATAAAAATAACTTTTCACACAACCAATTACTCATAACCTCACCTAAGAGATAAATAAGATAATTAAAAGATTTAGCAACACCTTAGTTGAACGGTTGTATGTTTCACATCATGCAATCATATTCTTTCTCGCTTGAACATGAAGGATCTCCATTTTTGCATGATAGAATGCTTGACCAGGGGCATCGAAGAACACCTTCTTCCGATTGATTTGACTAATAACCTATTTCATCATGCATTTAGGCATAAAAATCCTAAAGCTCTATCAAAAAATGTGTAAAATTTGAAAAGTTTTGCATCTATATATTAAGTCATATGCTTATACCACTCATGTTTCTCTTAGGAGCGAGGACTTTTAGTCTCTTTCTAATTAAATAACTACCTTAGCTATCTTGCAATTCATAGAATTTGACTACATGATTTTAAAATTGGAGGAGGAGTTAGCTAACTACCACTGCAAGTAGTTATAAGTCCAGAAGTTGGTCAACTTTTGTGGCTTGGCCCTAGATGATTTGTCAGGAAAGGCAACTATTTCGCTTGCTCTTGTAGGGTAGCTGCCTTGTTGATTAATTTCTTGAATGTTTTGATGGTAAAGTACTTAAGCATGAAACAGATCGAGTCTTGGAAATTATTGAGTAGAATTTCAATGGAATGTTGTTCTGATAGTCAGATTTCATGTTCAAAGTTGTGCCACCGAGAATGTAATCAATAAGTGGACCTGAGTGCTTTACTACAATGAGGTCGCTACACCCCTCTTTCAAAGAAACCTTTGATGAAGAGGTCTTCTAACTTATCAAAAGTATTCATCGAACCAGCTTTCATGCACCAATCAAATGCAACACCGACAGAATCAAAAAAAGACGTATGGGAGTGATGTCACACGGTTGCAACATCCTAAAGTGTGCAATGTGTTATTGTGAGCTCCCAGTGCCATCAAAGATCTTAAAGGTTGGTGGCACAAAACCCTAAATAAATTAAAAACTAAATAAAACCTAAACCCAAAACTTAAACCTAAAAATAAATAAAAAATAAAACTTAAACCCTAAACTAAAAAAAACCCTAAACATAAAATAAACAAAATAAATTAAACATAAACCTAAATTAAAATAAACAAAACTAAACTAAATAAAACCTAAACCTAAACCCTAAATAAAATAAAATAAAATAAACTAAAAATTAACCTAAAAAAACCTAAAATAAAAATCTAAACCATAAACCTAAAAAACTAAAATAAAAACATAAACATATACCTAAAAAAAATAAAAACTAAATCTAAAAAAGAAAATATAAATAAAACTAAACTAAAAATGAAACCTACAATAAAAAACCGAAATTAAAATAAATTAACCAAAAATAAATAAACTAAATTAAATAAAAAAATAAACCTAAAAAATAAATAAATAAATAAACTAAATAAACCTAAAACTACTAGTTTACCTAATTTTAAAGAAAAATACCCTAAACCCTAAACCATAAATCCTAAACCCTAAACCCTAAACCTACAACCCTAAACCATAAACCTTAAAACCCTAAACCCTAAACCTAAACCTAAACTCTAAACCCTAAACCCTAAACCCTAACCCTAACCCTAAACCCTAAACCCTAAACACCAAACCTTAAAACCCTAAACCCATAAAACCTTAAACCCTAAAGCCTAAACCCTAAACCCTAAACTAACCCTAAACCCTAAGCTAACCATAAACCCTAAACCCTAAACCCTAAACCCTAAACTCGAAAACCTAAAAACCTAAAAACCCTAACCTAAACTAAATAAAACATAAAAATAAAATAAATAAATAAAAACCTAAACCTAAATATAATAAAAAATAAAATAAAATAGAAACCTAAAACTAAATCCTAAACTAATCCTAAAAATAAAATAAAAAAACTAATAAAAAATAAAATAAAATAAACTAATAAAATAAACTAAAATATAATAAATAAAAACCTAAACTAAACTAAAAAATAAATTAAACCTAAGAATAAAAAACCTAAATAAAATAAAAACTTAATGTAAAATAAAAATAAAGTAAACCTAATATAAAATAAAATAAAAATTAAATAAAAACCTAAATCAAAAAAATAAACCTAAAACTAAAACCTAAAAATAATAAAAATAATAAAACCCAAACCCTAAACTAAAAATAAAATCTAATCCTATAATAAAAATAAAATAAATAAAATAAAATAAACCTAAACCTAAATTAAAATAAACTAAACTAAAATAAATTAAATCTAAACCTAAATCCTAAACTAAATAAAATAAAATAAACTAAAAATAAACCTAAGCCTAATCTAACAAATAAAATGTAAAAATAAACCTAAAATAAAAACCTAAAACTTAAACCATAAACTTAAACCTTAAAAAGCTAAAAACCTAAACCTAAACTAAATAAAACCTAAAAATAAAATAAATATGAAAAGTTAAACAAAAATTAAATGAAAAAATAAAATAAAAAAAAACATAAAACTAAAACCTAAACCTAACCAAACCTAGAAAGATAATAAAATAAAAACTAAAAACTAAAATAAAATAAAATAAATAAAATCCTAAACTAAACTAAAGAAAAATCTAAATAAAATAAAAACTAAACCTAAAATAAAAGTATAATATAGCTAAAATAAAATAAATAAAAAACTAAATAAAAACCTAACCTTAAAAAATAAACCTAAAACTAAATAAAATAAAACCTAAATCCTAAACTAAAAAAAAACCTAAACCTAAAATAAACCTAAACCTAAACTAAGATAAACTAAACTAAAATAAATAAAACCTAAACCTAAACCAAAAATAAACTAAACCTAAACCTAAACCAAAACTAAATAAAATAAAATAAACTAAAAACAAACCTAAACCTAAACTAAAGAATAATACCTCAAAATAAACCTAAAATAAAAACCTAACCTAAACCTAAAAATAAAATATAAAACCCAAAACCTAAAAAATAACATAAAAATAAAACTAAGCTAAAAATAAACCTAAACCTAAACCTAAAAAATAAACTAAAATAAATAAACCTAAAATAAATAAACTAAACTAAATAAAAAAAATAAACTTAAATAAAAATAAAAAATAAAATAAACTAAAATAAATAAAAAAGTAAACTAAATAAACCTAAACCTACTTATTTACTTAATTTTTTTAAAAAATAAAAAAAATAAAATAACAAATAAAGAAAACCCTAAACCCAAAACCTTAAACCCTAAATCCTAAAACCCTAAATCCTAAACCCTAAACCCAAAACCCAGATCCTTAAAATCTAAAACTCAAACCCTAAACTCTAAACCCGAAACCCTAAACTCTAAACCCTAAACACTAAACCGTAAACCCTAAAAACCTAAAAACCTAAACCTAAATAAAATAAAATATAAGAAATAAGATAAATAAAAAATAAAATAAAATAAAAATGTAAAACCTAAACCTACACCTAAACATAAACCTAAACCTAAAACTAAAAAAAACTAAAATAAATAAATAAAAACCTATAAAAAATTAAAATTAAAATTAACCTAAAAATAAAAACCTAAATATAATAAAAACGAAATGTAAAATAAAAATAAAATAAACTCAAAATAAAATAAACTAAAATAAAAACTAACTAAAAACATAAATCTAAATGCAAACCTAAAATAAAAAAAATATAAAACCTAAACCCTAAACTAAAAAAAAAACTTAAGCCTAAAATAAACAATATAAAATAAATCTAAACCTAAATTAAAATAAATTAAACTAAAATAAATAGAACCTAAACTTTAACGTAAAATAAACTAAACCTAAACCCTAAACTAAATAAAATAAACTAAACTAAAAATAAACCAAGACCTAAACTAAAAAATGAAACCTAAAAATAAACCTAAAATAAAAACCAAAAAGATAAAGCTAAAAAAATGAAATAAAAACCTAGACCTAAACCTAAAAAGTTAAAAATAACACCTAAACCTAAAAAATAAAATAAAAGTAAAACTAAACTCAAAAATAAACATAAACTTAAAACCTATACCTAAGAAATAAACTAACGTAAAAATAAAAAATAAAATAAATAATGATAAACTAAATAAACTAAATAAACCTAAACCTGCCAGTTTACTTTATTTTTCTAAAAAGAAATCCCTAAACCTTAAAACCTAAACCCTATATCTTAAATGCTAAACCCTAAAACTAATCATAAACCCTAAACCCTAAACCTACAGCCCTAAAAAACCTCAAACCCTAAACACAAAATACTGAAATAACCCTAAACCCTAAACCCAAAACCCTAAACCCTAAGCCCTCAACCCTAATCCCTAAAGCCTAAAAACCCTAAACCCTAAACTAAACCCTAAACCCTAACCCTAAACCCTAAACCCTAAAACCATAAACCCTAAAACCCTAAACCCTCAAAACATAAAAAGCTAAACTAAATAAAACCTAAAAATAAAATGAACAGAAAAACCTAAACCTAAATAAAAAATTAAAATATAAGAAAAACTTAAATTAAAACCTAAACCTAAAATATAAAATAAAATAAACTAAAATAAATTAAAGAAAATCCTAAACTAAACTAAAAAATACAATAAACCTAAGATTAAAAAGCCTTAATAAAATAAAAAATAAATATAAAAAAATAAAATAAACCTAATATAAAATAAAATAATAATAGAATAAAAACCTAACCTTAAGAAATAAAACTAAAAATAAAACCTATAAATAAATAAAAAATAAAACCCAAACCCTAAACAAAAAAAAAAACTAAACCTAAAATAAAAATAAAATAAATAAAATAAAATAAACGAAAACCTAAACTAAAATAACTAAAACCTAAACCCTAAACCTTAAACTCTAAACCTAAACCTAATGTAACTAAATAAATTTAAAAGTAAACATAAACTTAAAAACCTAATAAACCTAAACCTAAATCTAAATGCTAAGAATGGACAGAACCTTGTTGGCTGGAACATCAATGTCAACCGATCTAGATCGGTGAGGAGGCAACGCGAGCGGGTGGTGGGAGATCCGAGGTGCCGTGGATATGGTGGTGGTGAAAGTGGTTGTTATGGAGGAGGAGGAGTGACAGCCAGCCTGGTGGTGGAGGGAGAGATCTGATGGCGTGATCAGGGTCTGGGGTGGCTTTGATGGGAACTGGAGAAATTAAAGAATGGTCGATCTGATCTTCTGCTTATGGAATTGTGTCTTTGTAGTAAATATGGTTCTAGTTATCTAGATTTTTAAATTGCTCTATGCATGCTCATTTTTTATCTATGTTGTCACTTATGTCTTAGAAAACTTGGTGTGTTACTTGGTTGATGAAATCAAAAAGAATAAATGTTGAATATGAATTTATTCTCCATTAAAAAAAACAAAAAATCCTAAACCCTAAACAAAAACTTGAACCATAGAACTACAACCTAAACCCTAATCCTTAAACCCTAAAAACCCTAAACCCTAAACCCTAAAACCCAAAACCCTTAACCCTAAAACCTAAACCCTAAACCCTAAAAGCTAAAAACATAAACCAAAACTAAATACAACCTAAAAATATAATAAATAAATAAACCTACACTAAAATAAATAAAATAAAATAAAATAAAATAAAAACTTAAACTAAACACTAAACTTGAACATAAACCTAAAAAGAAAAAAATAAAAATAAAAAATAAATTAAAATAAAATAAAAGAAAATCTAAAATAAAGTGAAAAAACATAAAAATAAAATAAACTAAACCTAAAATAAAAATAAAATAAACCTAAAATAAAATAATTTAAAACCAAAAAAATCCAAACAAAAAAATAAGATCTAAAAATAAAACCTAAAAATTAAACTAAAAAAAAACTAAACCTAATTAAAAATAAAATTAACCTAAACCTAAACTAAAATAAAAAAACCTAATCCTAAACCTAAAGATACTAAACCTAAACCTAAAATTAAACAAAGAATAACATAAAATAAACTAAAATTAAACCTAAACTTAAACTAAAAAATAAAACCTAAAAATAAAAAAAGTAAAACCTAAACCTAAAACCTAAAACCTAAACCTAAATCAAAAAAAAAGAAATAATACCTAAACTAAAAAAATAAAATAAAAATAAAATTAAACTAAATAAATTAACCTAAACCAAAACCTAAACCTAAACCTAAATAATAAACTAAAAAAAAACCTAAACCAAATAAATAAACTTAAAATAAATAAACTAAACTAAATAAAAATAAAAATCAAGCTAAATAAAAAACTAAAATAAATAAAAAATAAACCAAATAAACTAAATAAACCTAAACTACTATGTTACTTATTTTTTTAAAAATAACAAAATAAAAAAAATAAAAAAAACCTAGCCCTAAACCCTAAACCCTAAACTCTAAACCTACAAGCCTAAACCTTAAACCGTAAACCCTAAACCTTAAAACCTCTAACCCTAAACCCAAAACCCTAAAGCCTAAAACCTAAACCCTAAACCATAAAACCTTAATCCCTAAACCCTAAACCCTAAACCCTAAACCCTAAACTAAACCTAAACTAAACCCTAATCCTAAACCTAAACCCCAAATTAAACCTAAACCTAAACCCTAAATCCTAAACCTAAACCTAAACCTAAAACCTAAAAGAAAACTAAAATAAATAAATAAATAAACCTAAATGTAAAAATAAAATAATAAAATAAAATAAAAACCTAAACTAAAACCTAAACCTAAACTTAAACATAAACCTAAACCTAAACGAAATACTAAACCTAAATGTAAAAATAAAATAACATAAAAAATAAAAACTAAACTAAAAGAAAATAATTAAAAAACTAAATTAAACTAAAAAATATAATAAACCTAAAAATAGAAAACCTAAATAAAATAAAAACTAAACATCAAATAAAAATAAAATAAACCTAAAATAAAAATAAATAAACAACTAAATAAAAACCAAAACTAAAAAATAAACCTAAAATTAAAACTTAAAATTAAATCAAAAATAAAACCTAAACCCTAAACTAAAAGAAATCTAAACCTAAACTAAACAAAATAAACCTAAACCTAAACCTAAACTAAAAAAACTAAAATAAAATAAATAAATCCTAAATCTAAACCTAAAATAAACTAAACCTAAACCCTAAACTAGATAAAATAAAATAAACTAAAAAAACCTAAACCTAAATAAAAACATAAAACCTAAAAATAAATCAAAAATAAAAACTAAAGACCTAAAACTAAAAAAATTAAATAAAAACCTAAACCTAAACCTAAAAATAAAAAATAAAACCTAAACCTAAAAAAATAAAATAAAAATAAAACTAAACTAAAATAAGCATAAACCTAAACCTAAACCTAAAAAATAAACTAAAATAAATAAACCTAAAGTAAATATAATAAACTAAGTAAAAATAAAAAATAAAATAAACTATAATAAATAAAAATAAACTAAATAAACCTAAACCTATTAGTTTAGTTATTTTTTTAAATAAAAACCATAAACCCTAAACCCTAAATCTTAAACCATAAACCTTAAACCCTAGACCATAAAACTAACTCTAAACCCTAAACCCAAAACCTTCAACCTTAAACCTAAAAAACACTAAACCCTAAAAAACCCTAAACCGGAACCCTAAACCCATAAAACCCTAAACCTAATGCATAAATGCTAAACCCCAATCCCTAAACCATAAACCCTAACCCTAAACCCCAAAACCCTAAAGGCATAAACTCTAAAACCCTAAACCCTAAACTCGAAACTTTAAACCCTAAACCATAAACCCTAACCCTAAACCCCAAACCCTAAACCTAAACCTAAAGAAACTAAATAAATTAAGAAATAAACCTAAATCCTAAACCCTAAACTAATCCTAAACCCTAAGAATGGGAAAGTAATAACATCAAAGCACCAGGACCTAAATTGCAGAGGTGATGATGGGGATCTTGAGAAGCCGGTGGATATTGAGGTGGTGGTCGAAAGCAGTGTTTTGAGGCAAGAGGAGTGACTTACAACCGTGAAGGAGAGATCAGGGATATGATGGCATATCCTTCTACTCAAGAGGCGGGGCTGGTTCTGATGCGAACTGGAGAAAATGAAGAATGGCCAATCCGATGCTTATAAATGTATTATAATAGAGATGGTTCAAGTTATCTAGGGTTTTTGATTTAAGCATGCTCATTTTATATCTATATTGTCCCACGTGTCTTAGAAAACTTGGTATGTTAATTAGTTGATGAAATCAAAAAGAAGATCTGATGAATTTGAATTTGCTCTCTATTAAAAAAATCCAAAAACCTTAAACCCTAAAGTAAAACCTGAAACCTAGACCTAAAACCTAAACCCTAAACCATAAATCATAAAAACCCTAAACCCTAAACCCTAAAACCTAAACCCTAAACCCTAACCCTAAACCCTAAACCCTAAACCCTAAACCCCAAACCCTAAACCCTCAACTATAAACCCTAAACCCTAACTTTAAAAGCTAAAACCTAAACCTAAACTAAACCTTAAAACAAGAAATTAAGAAAAAAAAATAAAATTAAAAAATAAAATAAAATAAAAACCTAAACCTAAACCTAAACCTAAAAATAAATTAAAATAATAAATGAAAACTTGAACTAAAGTAAAAAAAAACCTAAATAAAAGAAAAATTAAACCAAAAATAAAAATAAAATAAACCTAGAAGAAAATAAATTAAAAACTAAATAAAACCCTAAACCTAAAAAATAAACCTAAGAATAAAACATTAAAATAAATTAAAAATAAAGCCTAAACCCTAAACTAAAAAAACTTAAACCTAAATTAAGAAATAAAATAAAGCTTAACCTAAACTATATAAACTAAACTAAAATAAATAAAGCCTAAACCTAAACCTAAAATAAACTAAACCTAAACCTAAACCCTAAATAAAACAAAATAAATTAAAAGTAAACCTAAACCTAAATTACAAAATTAAACCTAAAAATAAACCTAAAACCTAAACCTAAAGAAATAAAATAAAAACCTAAACCTATACCAAAAATAAGAAATAAAACTTAAACCTAAAAAATAAAATAAAAATAAAACTAAATGAAAAATAGACCTAAACCTAAACCTAAACCTAAAAAAATAAACTAAAATAAAAAACCTAAACTACAATAAATAAACCTAAAATAAATAAACTATATTAAATAAAAAATAAAAGTAAACTTAAATATAATAAAAAATAAAATAAACTAAAATAAATAAAAAATAAATTAAATAAACTAAATAAACATAAGCCTATGAGTTTACTTAATTTAAAAAAAATCAAAACAATCAAAAAATTAAAAAACCCTAACCCTAAACCCTAAACCCTTAAACTAACCCTAAACCTAACCATAAACCTATAACCCTAAAACCCAAAACCCAAAACCTTAAAACCCTAAACCCTAAACCCTAAACCTTAAACCCTAAACCCTAAAACACTAAACCCTAAAACCTAAACCCTAAACCCTAAAACCTACAACTCTAAACTCTAAACCCTAAACCTCAAACCCTAAACCCTAAACCTTAAACCCTAAATACTATAAACCTATACTTAAACTAAATAAAACCTAAAAATAAAAAAATAAAAATCTAAACTTACATAAAATAATAAAATAAAATAAATAAAAATCTAAACCTAAACTTAAACCTAAACATAAAAACAAAAAAAATAAAAAAATAAAAACTAAACTAAAATAAAATAATGATAAATCTAAACTTAAAAAAATAGAATAAACCTAAAAATAAAAAACTTAAATAAAATAAAAAAGTAAAGATAAAATAAAAATAAAATAAGCCAAAAATAAAATAAAATAAAACTAAATAAAAACCTAAACCTAAAAAATAAACATAAAAATAAAACCTAAACCTTTAACTAAAAAAAACCTAAACCTAAAATAAAAAAAATAAAATAAACCTAAACCAAAACTAAAATAAACAAAATAAAATAAACTTATTCCTAAACTAAAATAAATAAAACCTAAACCTAAACCTAAAATAAACTAAACCTAGACCATAAACTAAATAAAATAAAATAAACTAAAAATGATGCTAAACCTAAACTAAAAAAATTAAACCTAAAACCTAAACCAAAAAAATAAAATAAAAACCAAAACATAATCCTAAAAATAAAAAAATAAAACCTAAACCTAAAAAATAAAATAAAAATAAAACTAAAGTAAAAATAAGCATAAACCTAAGCTTAAGCCTAATAAATAATCTAAAATGAAAAACCTAAACTAAAATAAATAAACCTAAAATAAATAAACCAAATTAAATAAAAATAAAAAATAAACCTAAGTAAAAAAAAAAAAATAAACTAAATAAACCTAAACCTCTAGGTTTACTTAATTTTTTTAAAAAAACTCTAAACCCAAAACCCTAAATTGTAAATTGTTAACCCTAAACCCTAAACTGTAACTCTTAAACCCTAAACCCTAAACCCTAAATGCTAAACCTACAACCATACGCCCTAAACCCTAAACCCTAAAAAACCCTAAACCTTAAACCTTACACTAACCCTAAACCCTAAAACCTACAACCCTAAACCTTAAACCCTAAACCCTAAACTAACCCTAAACCCTAAACCCTAAACTAACCCTAAAACCTAAACCATAAGAATGGGTAGAACCTTGATGGTAGGAACATCACCATCAACTAGGCTCAATCCAAGTCTAGCGATCGAGGCTTAGGTGGAGGCAATGGTTATCATAGTAGTGGTGGGGGATCTGGAGATGTTGTTGGATATGAGGTGGGGTGGTCTGGTGGGAGGGAGGAGAGAGGCCCCATGGTGGTGAGATGATGGAAGATCACGCTACCCAGGGTGAGGGGTGCTTCGATGGGACCTTGAAGAATGGCTGATCCAATCTGTTGCTTATGGAACTATGTCTTTCTCTAGGGTTTTTGATTAGCTCTATGTGTGCTCATTATTTATCTATGTCATCACTTTGGTCTTAGAAAACATGGGGTGCTACTTGGTTGATGAAATCCAAAAGAAGAAATTTTGAATCTAAATTTGTTCTTTGTTAAAAAAAACTTTAAACCATAAACCCTAAACTAAAACTTAAACCTTAATCCTAAAACCAAAACCTAAACCCTAAACCCTAAACCTTAAACCTAAAACACCTAAACCTTAAACATTAAACCTAAACCCTAAACCCTAAACCTTAAACCATAAACCTTAAACCCTAAACCCTAAACCTTAAACCCTAAGCTCTAAACCCTAGAACCATAAAACCTAAACCCTAAAACATACAACCCTATACTCTAAACCTTAAACCCTAAACCTAAACCCTAAACCTTAAACTAACCCTAAACCCTAAACCTTGAATAAAGATGTTATTAGGAGTAGATTGAAAGAATGACCTAATCCTAACATAGTTATGGTAGCTAAAGAAAATGTCTTCAAGAGAGTTTTCCTTGACTATTAGAGATTTGAATACTAAACCCTAACCCTAAATCATATTATAATACCATGTATTGTAGTATAATGTAGAATCATATATTTGAGCATTTAGTAATGTGTTTTTAGATGTTATAAGATGTTTTGAAATGTTTTAGTATATTATGGTATTTTTCCCTATAGTCTATATTAATATATATCATAAAATATTGATTTAATAAATCAGATGATGAAATTTGTTAACTTTGAAGTGGGAATTAGGTTGTAGAACCAAAGGTGTGCTACTCCACTTGTAGTCTTAAAAGTAAGATTTTATGTTCAAAATAAATATTATATGTTTTTACACATTTTAATATCTTTTAGTATTTTACAATCATGAAGTCGAGCCTACAATAGAATTATTTATGAAAATATTGATTTAGACTTTAAAATGGTTGAATTTGGCTAAATTCATAATAGGTAGAGCATGTCATCATAATATATTATTTCAATTTAAAATATTTAAGTAATACGACTAAAATATATGGTTTTATTATTATTTAGTCTAATATTATGATTTTTTATCTTAAGCAATCCCTTATGATCTCATATGCAGTATAATATAATATAATATGTTACATGATGCCATAACATAGTGTAGCATCATGCATTATAGCATACTATTGTGTATTACTACTTGTTGTTCAGCATTTTTTAGTTTGTTATGGTATGATGTTTTGTGCTGGTATAATTCATAAAAATACTGATTTATAGGCTAAGATGATTGGATTTGGTAAAATTTAAGGTAAGCTTTATGGAACATCATTGGGGGTGCGCTATGGTGTGTCATTTAATCAAAAGAATGGAATTTTGCATCCAAAATAAATGTTTATTTTTCAACCAAATTTTATAGTTTTTGCTTAAAGAGATTCATTTTAAGGTGTAACATAAGATAAATTGAAGGTTGAGATAGAAGAATTTGTCCAAATTCATGGCACACACCAAGAAGCAACACAAAAATTATGCTATTTTGCACCATTTCTAATAGAAAAGGAATAATTTTACATCCAAAATAAACATTATTCATATTTTGAGAAAATTTTGTTATTTTTTTGTTTTAAGTGATTCTAATGAGGTGTAATGTTAGATAATATATTATATTATAGAATATTATAATATAACATATAATATAATATAGTGTGTTAATTCACACTTTAATATGTTTAGCATGATATTGTATAGTTAGATTGAGTTTGCACCATCACAAATCATAAAATATTGATTACAATGTTAAGATGATGTAATTTGAATGAATACATTATTAGGCTTTTGGTTGAAGTACTAAAGGTGTGCATAAGAGAAGAAATAAGATTTGATGAGAATTCCATGTTAAGGACATGGAGGGAGATCTGCTAGGGATCACACATGCATTGGAAATGACATGTGAGGAGTCTATGTCGAGGGCATCGAAGAAGAAAATATGTTGGGGATAAGGTTTGGGTTTGATTTGATTTGCAGAAAGAAGTTTTGTTAGGGATAAGAATCTATAATCCACCTGGGATTAAGATCGAATTAGCTTTAATTTATTTTATTTTAATTGATGTGGAGGCATATCTACTAGAGATATGTGCTCGAGTCCTGGGGATATGAACCTTCCAGTGTTCGTGCTATCCGTTAGGGATTGGGATTTGAGTTTGATTTCATCTATTTATTTGGAGATGTATCCACTGGGGATAAGAGTTTGGTTGGATTTCTTTGATTTAGACTCTACTAGAGTTGGTTTAATTTGGCTCCGAGAAGTTGGTTTTGAATTTGATTTATTTTGCTTGACTTGTTGATATTTATTTAAGGGTCCCACTAGGAGAAGAGTGTGATTTAACTCAGGGAAAAGTAATGGGTTTAATTTAAGTTAATGTATGACCATGTAGGTGTTCGATGGACCCAATGGTTATACCACAACTACAAATCCAAAGAGATAGTCTATCAATTGTGGGGTAAAGCTAGCCAACCTAATGGGTTGCCTTTCGATGTGTAGTAGTTCTGCTAGGAAGAAGGCATAGTACACCTACATCTTCCAAATTGAGGAACAACCAATGGGGTGGCTTGTTAGATGCACAATAAATCAAACCTAACATTGGGAGACTACCAGTGAATGCCGTTAGGGACTTATGTGAACTCCAAAGTTGTGAAGATTAATTTTATCTTAATTTTTTGTGATTTGATATGGTTTTTTTGGCTTAGTTTGATTTTGAATTGAGGGCATATCCACTGGGGATGTGAGCTCAGTCAAATTTGATAGATTTAATTTATGTAAAGGACCCACCGAAGGGGCTATATCAAACTTGTCTCCATTTATAAATCCAAAGAGATAGCCTAGTCGGGGAGCTAGCCAAACCTTTGGGGTTTTCAATGCAATGTGCAATGATGCTAGGAAGAAGGCGTAGTAGACTTACATCTTTTAAATTAGGGAACAACCACTGGGGTGACCTATTAATAGCACAACAAATTTAACCTGACTTAGGGGTGACTACTGAGTGAATTCCACTAGGGAATTATATCAACTCAAGACTAGTCAGGCGATTCCTATAGGGAGTTTTATTGACACTGCCCTAAAGATAAGATATTTTCCTAGGAAATAGTACCACTAGGGGTGACCTCCTAATCCACAGGTGAATATATATTTTGTTTATATAATTTTATGAACCTTGTTGGTGTGTGAGGGATCATTGAAAAGGGCCTATGTTCCTAGAATTTATGACCTAGAGAGAATCAACACATCCACAGGACAAAATCTCCAACCACTGGGGTGGTTACTAAGAAAGGGGAACTATCCAAACTGATAGTAACCTGGGTAGTGTCTAAATAGGTAACAAAGCACGTGATCCAAATATAATACCCACAAGGGAGGTGCTGCTATGGGCATTATCTTGAGCCTTGGAAAAGAAAGCCTATAGATGTAATGTGGGTAACTCAGGGTGAAAGTGTAATAGACTTAAATTTGCTATGAGTCATGTATCTTGAGGTGTGAGAACCAACTAACATAAGGTGTATCCATCAGCAAGAGTGGTGTATCCATCAGCATTGTGAGAACCAAGAAACCTGAGGTGCTCGTTGGTGTGCAACAATCAACCTCGAAATAAAGAAGGCATACAACTTTTCAAGTGAAATTGATCAATGATATAATATATCATTAGATACTATCTTACCTTGAGGGACTACTTAGTGGGGAGCCCCAAGGGAGGTCTGCACCTAGACATGAAGTAGTCAGTAGGAAAGGAGCTCCTAGGGGACTTATCCTAAACCTCAAATATACTCGACCTAGTTTGTGTGTAAATGCTAATCCAAGAAGAAAGCGTAGTAGACTCACATCCTCTTAAACAAAGCAAGCATGAGGTAGCTTAACAGCCATGCAATAAGGCCTACTAAACTAACAAGGTGCTTATCAATGTGCAGTGTCCAAGTAAGGAAGGAAAGCATAGAAGACTTACATCCTCCAAAGCAAGAAGACCACTAGGGTGACACACTAGTAGGGTAGCATGTCAAGCCGACCTAGAGCAGCTACTGAGTGAGTGCCACTGGGTGTTATATAAACTCAGAGTAGCCCAAGACAAAAGATATGTGTTTATTTTCTATGTTTGTGTGTAGTTTGTGTTCGTGTTGTGCCGATGAAGGATAGGACAACACTCAAGTTCTTTACACCTACCCTAAACACATCATGGCAGATTTGCAAACAAGAATACTTTCAACATGGAAGAGATTGAATTCAAAATGGAATTTTCATTGATGATAATTATTTTTAAAATGATTTAAAATATTTTTTTAAGTTGATCCCATTGATTAGAAGCATTGGACACTCTCCCTTATGATTAATAAGCTAATAAGGTCCTCCTTGGTAGGCCTTCTATGGCGCCTTCCCAAGCTGCTCAAACTTACCTCCCATCTTATGTCTCATAATAATCAGTCTCCTTAGAACTAAAATAAGCTCTCCTACTTGAAAAGGTCTAAGACAGACCAACTTGTTGTGAGCTTGAACTATTTTAGCTTTGTACAACTCAAGGTTTTGGCATGCTTGCAGGCATCTCTCCTCCAAACCTTCGAGCTCTTCTAACCGCAACTTGGCATTCTGCTCTGTTGTGCTCATGCTAACCACAACTATCCTTAGTGATGGGAGTTGGATTTTTAATGGTAGAATGGCTTCGGACCCATACACTAAGGAGAAAGGAGTAGAATGAGTTGGAATTCTATATGTAGTGTGGTTGGCCCACAAGGCTTCAACTAACTATTCATGCCATTATCACTGTTGTTGTCCAGTGTCTTCTTTAGTATTTGGATGGTAGTTTTGTTGAAGACTTCTGCTAAGCTATTTTACCTCTGGTAGTTGATGGTAGAATATCTCCAATCTATGTTGTGTCTCTAGGAAAAATTGTTGATTTTGGTGCTCTTGAATACAGTACCATTATCAGATATAATTCATCGAGGCACTCCTAACCTATATATGATATGGTTCCAAACAAATTGGAGCACATGCTAAGCTATGACCACTCTAAGCGAAATCGCCTTTGCCTAGTTAGAAAAGTAGTTAGTAGTAGCAAAGATGAATTGATGACCCTTGGAAGAAAGAGGATCAATCAGACCCACTATATCGATACCCCAACACTCGAATGGACATGAGGGTAAGGATGAGGAATATTGGGTGGTTGGTGTAGGACCACACCATGAATTTGACATTGGTGGCCTTGCCTAGCCATATCCATGTAATATTTGATCATCAAAGATTTGTAGTATCCTAGTTTCTTGATCTTGGCTTTCATCTTCGGACTAGATTAGTTAGCCCCACATCATCCTCTGTGTACTTCGGCCACGATCTTACGGGTTTGATGATTGTATAAATAATATAACCACATATGATCAAAAGACTGTCGATACAAGACACCATCCACAAGAGTGTAGGAAAGTGATCTCTGCTTCATATGATGAGCTTGGAACTTCTCTTGAGGTAGTTTAACTTTATTTAGGTAATCCAGGAATGGTTGCCTCCAATCTAACTCGGCATCCTTTTTGGAAATGGCAACCTCCCCTTCAAGAGAGTACTTTTTGATGAGTTCAATATCAATAAGGGATAAGACTTGTCTATTTTGGACCTTTATTGATAAGGACTCATCCTCCATGTCCAATTCCTTCAAGCTTAAAGTATACACTATGATGTTCTCTCCTTGATGAATCTTATAAATGGTAACCTCTGGGATTTGGGACAACAACTATGTGATGTACTTATTCTAGTGATGGAGCTTGGGCTTTATAACCTTATAGGACCTGGCGATTTGGTTGATAATTAGCTGAGAATCTCAAAGATGTTGATTTTCTTCATGCTTAGAGTAATGGATAACTCCAGACCTACAATTAGAGCCTCATATTCAGCTTTATTGTTGGTGCATTGGACCGATGATATGACAATCTCATCATATCACGGAGTTAAGAGAACTATTCCTACCCTTACCTTCCATGGAATAGTAGATTATGGTTTTTCTCCTCTTTGAGAGGAAGCCGCACCATCAAAGTACATCTCCCATCGGTGAATGCTAGTATCCCCTAAGTTCATGATTTGTTCATCGGAGAGATCACTAAGCAAGAGTCAAAGAAGTGGGTGTGTTGCAAAGAAAGTTCCCTTTCACCGCATGGAGGGGTATGAAGGTAATGTCAAATTGTGAGAGGATCAAGGATCATCATGCCAATTGTTAGGATAGTGTCAGCCATGTCATGAGTTATTGTAGTGGATTAACATTAGAGATTAAGTTCACTTTATGAGGAAGCATGTAGTGCTGTAACTTTTAGGATGAAAAAATTAAAGCTAAGAAATGCTTCTCAATGGTTGGATAATTAGCCTCCGTAGGGATTAGGTGATGGTTGAGGTAGTAGAGTGCATTTTCCTCCCTTTAATCGTTGGTTTGGGCCAACAAAACAAGGGGGAGTCGCCAAATGCAAGAAAAGTATGAGCGCTTGTTTAGGGGTGCTAGAATCGACGACATCATCAGGTATGCTTGATGTCTTTGAAGGCATGCTCACACTCGTCATCCCACTTGAACTTGGTGACCTTTTTAACAAGTGCTGAGAATGGCTGACATCTTCCCGATTCATTGGATATAAATCATCTTAGATATGTCAACCACCCTTGAAATGATCTTAGTTGAGTTAAACTTTTAAGGGGTGGAATTTCTAATATGGCCTTGATTTTCTCTGGATCAATTTTGATTCCCCAGTGTCGACAAAACCCTGAAGCCACCCCACTAATGGGTTCATTTTAAGGTTAAATTATCTTAACTATTACCAGTCCAAGAGATGGTCTTCCTTTTCTATACTTTTATAATGAGATCATCGACATAGAACTCTTGATGATGAATGAGTTCATTGAAGATTTGAGTTTCAAATAAAATAAAAACCTAAACTTAAACCTAAACCTAAAACTAAAATAAAATAAAATAATCTAATAAAAATAATCTAAAATAAAATAAATAAAATTAAAACTAAACTAAAAAGTTTAATAAACCTAAGAATACAAAACTTAAATAAAATAAAAATTAAATGTAAAATAAAAATAAAATAAACCTAAAATAAAAACCAAATAAAAACTTAAACCTAAAAAATAAACCTAAAAATAAATAAAAAAGTATACCTAAACCCTAAACTAAAAAAAACTTAAACCTAAAATGAAAATAAAATAAAATAAACCTAACCTAAACTAAAATAAACTAAACTGAAATAAATAAAACCTAAACCTAAACCTAAACTAAATATAAAATATAAAATAAACTTAAAACTAAACTAAAAAATAAACTTAAAATAACCTAAAATAAAACCTAAAACCTAAACCTAAAAAAATAAAATAAAACCTAAACCTAAACCTAAAAAAATAAAAAAATAAAACTAAAACCTAAAAAAAAATAAAAAAAAAGAAAACTCAACTAAAAATAAACCTAAACCTAAACCTAAAAAAAATTAACTAAAATGAAAAAAAACCTAAACTAAAATAAACTAAACTAAAAAAACCTAAAAAAAATAAAAAATAAACTAAACTAAAATAAATAAAAAATAAACTAAATAAACTAAATAAAACTAAACATACCAATTTACTTATTTAAAAAAAAACACTAAACCCAAAATCTTAAATCCTAAACCCTAAACCATAAACCTACAACCTTAAACCCTAAGCCCTAAACCATGAACTCTAAAAAACCCTAAACCCTAACTAAATAAACTTAAACCTACCAATTTACTTTCTTTTTAAAAAAAAACCTAAACCCTAAATCCTAAAGCCTAAACCCTAAACCCTAAACCCTAAAAAACTCTAAACCATAAACTACAAACCTAAACTAAACTTAAAGCCCTTAACCTAAACCCTAAAAGCATAAAACCCTAAAACCTTAAACCCAAACCATATCTCAACCTACACCCTAAATCCTAAACCCTAACCCTAAATCATAAACTCTAAACCCAAACCCTAAACCCTAAACCCTACAACCCAAACCTTAAACCTAATCCTAAAGTAACTAAATAAATTAAAAAGTAAACCTAATAAACCTAAACCTAAATCTAAACCCTAAGAATGGGCAAAACTTTGATGGTAGGAACATCAATGTCAACTAGGGTTAGTCTAGCTCTTGCAGTGGAGGTGGAGGTGGAGGCAAAGAAGAGATGGGGTTCTGGGTGCTTATGGATATGGAGGGTAGGTTATGGAGGTGGAGGTGAGGTTAGAGAGGTGGTGGAGATGTTGATCCCGCCATAGAGGTTATGATGGGAACTAGAGAAATTGAGAAGAATGGCGATGGTGTTATGAAACTGTCTTTAGTAGAGATGGTTCTAATAATCTAGGTTTTTTCAATTTATGCATTTTCATTTTATCTATGTCATCACTGGTGTCTTAGAAAACTTGGTGTGTTACTTGGTTAATGAAATCAATAAGAAGAAATGTTGAATATAAATTTGTTCTTTGTTAAAAAAAACCAAAACCTGAGCCTAGATATAAATCTAAACCCTAAACCCTAAATTGTAAAAACACTAAACCCTAAACCCTAAAGCCCAAAACCCTAAACCCTAAACCCTGAACCCTAAAACCTAAATCGTAAAACCTAAACCCTAAACCCTAAACCCAAAACACAAAACCCCAAACCCTAAATCCTAAACCCTAAACCCTAAACCCTAAAGAAAACCTAAACCTAATAAAAATAAAAAACCTAAACCAAAATAAAATAAAATAATAAAATAAAATAAAACCTAAACTAAACCAAAAAATTAAAAGAAAATAAAATAAAAAATAAAACTAAACTAAAATAAAATAAGGAAAACCTAAACTAAAGTAAAAAATAAAACCTAAATAAAATTAAAATAAAATAAATAAAAAAATAAAAAAACCAAACCTAAAAAATAAACCTAAAAATAAAATAAAAAAAATAAAAAATAAAACCTAAACCCTAAACTAATAAAAAAACTTAAACCTAAACCTAAACTAAAATAAACTAAACTAAAATAACTAAACCTAAATAAAATAAAATAAAATAAAAATAAACCTAAACCTAAACTAAAAAATAATACCTAAAATAAAAACCTAAAACCTAGACCTAAAAAAATAAAATAAAAACCTTAACCTAAACCTTCAAATAAAAAATAAAAACTAAAAAATTAATCCTAAAAATAAACCTAAAGTAAAATCCTAAAAACTAAACCCTAAGCCCTAAACCTTAAAAAGTTAAAAACCTAAAACTAAGCTAAATTAAACCTAAAAAAAATAAATAAAGAAACCTAAACAAAAATTAAATGAATACAATTAAAATAAAATAAAAACATAAATTAAAACCTAAACCTAAACCTAAACTTAAAAAAGAAAATAAAATAAAAAATGAAAATGAAACTAAAATAAAATAATTAAAAACCTAACCTAAACTTGAAAAAAATCTAAAATAATAACTAAACCTAATATAAAAATAAAGTAAACCTAAAATAAAATAAAATAAAAAGTAAATAAAAACCTAAAACTAAAAAATAAACTTAAAAATAAAACCTATAAATAAATAAAAAATAAAACTTAAACGCTAAACTAAAAAAACCTAGGCCTAAAATAAAAATAAAATAAACCTAAGCCTAAACTAAGATAAACTAAACTAAAATAAATAAAACCTAAACCTAAACCTAAAATGAACTAAACCTAAACCATAACTAAATAAAATAAAATAAACTAAAAATAAACCTAAACCTAAACTAAAAAGGAATACCTAAAAAAAACCTAAAATAAAAACCTAAAACCTAAACCTAAAAAATAAAATAAAAACCTAAATCTAAACCTAAAAATAAAAAATGAAACCTAGACCTAAAAAAATAAGATAAAAATAAAACTAAACTAAAAAATAAACCTAAACCTGAACCTAAACCTAAACCAAAATAAAAAACTAAAATAAATAAAGCTAAAATTAATAAACTAAACTAAGTAAAAATAAAAATAAAAAATAATATAAGCTAAAATAAATAAAAAATAAACTAAATAATTCTTTACCTACCAGTTTACTTAATTTAAGCAAATAAAAAAAATAAAATCAAATATAAATAAATAAATAAACCCTAAACCTTAAACCTATAACCCTAAACTCTAAACCCTTAACCCAGAATCCTCCTCCCCCAAGCGCTCGCTCATTCTCTGGTGATTTTGGAATTCTCTTGGTGGTATGCCCCTGATAGTGCCTTCTAGATTCGTCTTATTGACCATCGGCATATCCTGATTAAACTAATGATCTGAATTATTCATGTGTTTTATCTTGTCATTCTTATTTCATCTTTAATTCTCAAAAGTTTTGCTAAAGTGGCCATCCTTTTGACATTAAGGAGGAATCTCATATTATCCCTATGTGGTTATCTCTTCCTAATTTGTGTAGTCATTTTATTACCTATCATGTGCTTTTTGCTATCGAGGCTTTATTTTGTCAGCCTTTGCAACTCGACCAAGTGAGCAATAGCAGCCTTATATGGCTCAGATCATCATGGAATTAGACATAACTAAAAAATACCCTAAGGAAGTTTGGATTGGCTCTAAAAATTATAGGTATTTGCAAAAGGTTGAATTGGAGAACCTTTCAATTTTTTGTTCCCACTATAAAATACATAGTCATGATAATTTGAAATGTTTTATTCTCCATCCCCACTTAAAAAAAATGAATTCTCCTAAGGAAAATATTGTCTCTACCCATAAGCTGATTCTTACTTATGTTCAGAAATCAACCTCAGATCCTAAGGATGGTATGAAGGTTGTTACTGAGGTTTATTCCTTGGATATCGGGGTTAATCTTGTTGAGCATGTTTTGGCTTCTAATGTTGGTAGGGATTCTACCGATATTCAAAATGGGAAGGATGTTTTACCTTTTATTCCTTCTTTGAATTTGAATATTTCTAATGCAAAGAATAATAAATTCTCTAAGTTATTAGAAAATGATTCTATTTCCTCGAATTCTGCATCTATCGGCTTTGATTGATGAAAATAAAGCTTTTAATGAGGATTAAAATGATGTTGAGCATGCTAAAAAAAAATTTTATCTAGATTTTACTACTTGTGCTCTAAATGGCTCTAAATCATCACCATCTCTCATTTCTAATCTTGATATTCATGTTAATCCTACTTTTTGACTAAATATGGATTTGGAAGAAGGTAAACTCCCCTCAAAACACTTGGAGATTTCTCCTAAATCCATGACCAATGTTACTAAATCTTAAAGGATGATGACTCTAGGGGAAAAGAAAATGGCTTCCAAACTTATCATGCTAAAAGAAATAAAATGTTAATGATTTCCCTCCCAAATTATCCAAAACACTAGACCCACACCTCTCTCACTCCTCTCTTCATTAACCTTGCTTAACCCATAATTTTTATTTTCCTTATGGTTTTTCTTGTTTGGAATGTTATAGGAACGGTACCCTTTCTATAATCATAATAGAAATATTTTTGCATTCATAATATTTCTCTTCTTATTGTTCTAGAGCCTCTTAGCAAATAAAATTAACCATGTTGCTAGAATGATCAGTTTCAATAAATTTTTCTCAAATGTTAGTAATAAGATTGGGTGTTTTTGGAATAATTTTTTTGAGGTCTCTATTCTTGATGACTTTCATCAAGTTGTCAATGCTCAAATCTCTTATGGTGATTATTGTGTTTTGGGCTCTTTTGTTTATGCATCTTGTTGTTGATTTGGTAGAAATCTTCTTAAGGATAATTTAAATAATTTTGCAACCTCTATCAATAAACCTTGGTTTGTTGGTGGTGATTTCAACACCATTTTAATCTCTTTTGAATGATGTGGTGGTTGCTCTCTTAATATTCATTCCATGGAAGATTTATCCAATATGATCCTTGATTGTAATTTGATTGATATAGGCTTTAAGAGCACTAATTATACTTAGCAAAACTCTAGAATTTGGAAAAGGTTGGTCTGGATTCTTTTTAATACTCATTAGATTACTCAATGGCCTATTACTTCTATTGACCAATTAAGCAGAACCTTGTTAGATCATGCACCTCATCTGGTTTCTATTAAAGAAAATTCTAATAGACTAAAAAACCCCACTCCTTTTAGATTTCAAAACATGTGGATTCATCATATTGATTATTTTAATGTTGCATCTAATAATTGGAAAGCTCCTTTACATCCTAATAATTTGATTATGGGGATGAATTCACTTTGGTTTAAACTTAAAAGACCTAAGCAAAATTTGGGCTACTGGAAAAAGCATTATTTTAAAAACTTTTTTACTAATATTAAAGATATGAAAAGTTAGTTTGGGATATTGAAGTCTCTGTTATGTCTGATCCTTCTAAGATTACAGACTTGACTGAAGTGAAAGATAAACTTGTTAACTTACAAAATATGGATGTGACTTATTGGTGCCAAAAAGCTACTAGTAAACATATTGCTGATGGTGACAGGAATACTAGGTATTTCCATGCTTTGGTTAATAAAAAGATAGCATTAAATAATATTCAAAACATTAAAAATGATAATGGAGATTAGATTATGGAGAATAATGATATTAAGGAAACTTATTAATTACTTTAGAAATATGCTTAACAAGAATTGCTCTTAAAAAATTATTTATCAATCATAGTGGATTCCTTCTATTATTATTAATGATGATAATGATTTACTTACCATTGTGCTTAATGAAGATGAAATTTTCAAAGTTCTAAATAGCATGAACATAGATTTTGTGTCGTCCGAGGGTTTCACTACTCAATTTTTTCAAAATGTTGGTTTATCATTAAAATGATTTGATTGAGGCTGTGATTGATTTTGTTTTGAAGGTAATCCTTTTCTTAGATATTTTTCTAGTACTTCTATTATTCTCATACTTAAGAAAGATAATCCAGACTATTGGAGTGATTTCAGACCTATTAGTATTTGCACCTTATTCAATAAGATGATTTGCAAAGTTCTTACCAACTGACTTAGTCCTTTACTTAATAGAATTATCTCTCTCAACCAAATTGGTTTTGTTAGAGGTAGATCTATTTCTGATAATATTTTACTTGCCTAAGAATTAATTCATGATCTTGATGCCAAGACTAGATGTGGCAACATTCTTTTCAAATTAGATATTACCAAAGCCTTTGATAACATCTCTTAGGATTTCCTTTTCCATATTCTAAATTTATTTGGGTTTTGATAAATTTATTTTCTTATATAAAATTGTATTAATAATGCATGGTTTTCAATTTTCCTTAATGGGGAAGCCTTGGGTTTCTTTCTCTCTTCCCATGGCTTATGACAAGGGGATCCTTTATCTCCTACTTTATTTATTATTGTTGAGTACTTATCTAGGAGCATCAATGATTTATTCTTAAACAATCATAGTATGTACTACAAAACACTTGATGGTCTTCTTATTTCCCATTTAAGTTTTGCATATGATTACATTATTTTTTGCAATGCTTCTACTTATCACATCAAGCATCTCAAGTCTTTTAAATAAATTTGGTAGAGAAAGTGGCCTTTCGATCAATGATAAAAAAAATATTTTATCACTTCCTCTAGTATCTCCAATAATAAAATCAATCAAATCCTACATATCACTAATTTTAAACATCAACACGTACCACTTAAGTACTTGGATGCTCCACTCTTTAAAGGCCCAAAATATTCTCATCTCTTTGACTAGTTAATTTAAAAAATTTCAAATAAAATTTTGTTTGGGAATTCCATTTACTTTCCTTTGGTGGTAGACTCGCTATTCGTAAAAGCACTCTTAACTCAATGCCTTTTATTTGGTTCAAACTATTATCCCCACTAATGCTACACTTATCAGAATTGATCATTTGCTTAACAAATTTTTTTGGGGCTCCAATAATTCCACCAAAAGAATGCATTGGACATCTTGGCATAAATATTGTGGTCCTTTGGGAGAAGGTGCTCTTGGTTGCAAGCTTATTCATGAAGCTATCATCATCTTCTCTCATAAGCTCTAGTGGAATTTTAGAAAGAATGATAGACTTTGGGCTATTTTTATGATGGAAAAATATTGCAAAGGTAAACACCCCCTTAACTGTGCTTATAAATTTGGTGACTCTCAGGTTTGGAAAGGCTTTACTCCATTAAATGGGTTGTCAAATCATTAATATCTTGGGGTATTCAGTCGTGTTCTTCCTTCTTTTGTCAAGACAATTAGATTGGCAATGGCTCTATTGACACTCTTTTATCTACCCACTCTACTGCTGCTATCAAAGTTAATTCTTTTTGGCTTAATAAAAATTGGAATGAAAGTAAACTTGAGAATTATATCTCTATATCTATTTTTGACAACTTTAGATATATCCCCATTCTTCTAAGAAACTGACCAAATTATTTTTAAGCTTTCTTATAATGGTGACTTTGTTCTTAAAGAGGTTTGGAATTTTATTAGAGATAAACAAAACCCCTCTAATGTTTTTATTAAACTTTGGAACAATATCATTCCCATTTCCTATTCTATTTTAGCTTGGAGGATTTTGAATAACTTTATTCCTATGGACTCTTTGCTTTGGACTAAAGGGTTTTACTTACCTTCAAATGCTATTGTTGCTTTCATATTGAAAATGTAAATCATGTTTTGTTAATGGTGCTATTGCTTCTAAATTATGGTTTCAATATGATGATTTATTTAATACCAACTATTTTAGGTTCTCTTTCTTTTATCAACTTCTTGAAGTCTCTTCAAAAATACAAGTGAAAGGTCATATCAAAGTTTTAATTGCTATTACCCTTATCTTCATATGAATGGATAGAAATGATGCTAAATATTGTGGTACACCTATGAACCATAAAAGGGTCATTGATAGAACTAAAGAAAAAATTCATGCTCTTTTTAAAGCCAATCTTATTAGTAATATTCATTTTAGAGGTTATAAATTGGTGGCTAAAAAATTAGGTATCATTATGCCTGAGTTTGACTCTTATAAAAGTTCTAGGATTATTCATTAGTTCAATCCTAAAGACAAATTGATTAAAGTGAACACTGATGATTCTGTTGCTTCTAATAAATATGGTTGTTGTGGATCTTTAGGGATTCTAAAGCTATTGTCATTTATGCTTTTGCCTATCCTCTCAAAGCATATTATGTTATTTTTGTTGTTAATAATGCTATTGAAATTTGTTTGAATAGAGGTTTCCACAACATCTGGATTGAGGTTGATGCTCTCTTGCTTCTTGACATGCTTAATTCCAATAGAATTGGAATGTTGAATTATTTTATCTTCTTAAACATACTAAAAATATTCTTTCTCAAGTTCATTTTAAAATTTCCCATATCTTTCATGAAGGTAATGCTTATGTTGATTACTTGGCTAACTTTGGTGCCAACTTGACTAAGTTCACTTTATTTGATAACCAATTTTTGTCTAAACAATTAAGAGGTTTGGTTAATCTGGATAATATTGGATTGCCTTATCTCAGATTATAATATCTTAGCTTGGCTTTTTATGATCTTTTTCGTTTGGTTGCCCCTTGTTAAGCCCTCTTTGGGTTATGGTTATCAACTTATTTTCTCTCTTTGGCCTGAGCTGGGTCACGTTTTGATCTCTTACTTTTGGATTGGCCTAGTTTTTACTACCTAGTGGTTATTGTAAGTGTGGCCTGTGTTGTTTTGGTTTTTTCAGCTTGGTGGCTTCTATCTATCTAGTTGGGTGTTTACCATAATTTTCCCTATGCTATTTTTTATATCCTCCTTTTGGTTTATGGCTATGGCTGCTGTAGCATTTTCTTTCTGTGTGGGTTTTGCCTCTTTTTCGCTAACTTACTGAGTTTTCACTTTTAATTGTGGGTGACTTTGTTGGTTGGTTGGGTTGGCTAGTTGGGTTGGTTGGATGGCTGGCTATTTTGGCTTTTTTTTCATTTTTTATTGGTGATTGATCTAGTGGGTTGTTGGTGGTTTGTCTTTGGCTTGATTTTTGCATGGTGAAGGTTGTTGGTTGGCTGTTATTTTCTATTTTCTTGACTAGGGCTTCATGTTTGGTTTTGTTGATTTTTGTTTTATTTCTTTTGGTTATTGTATTGACCTCCTTGATTGGCCTTCCTCTTAGTCGCCTTTGTGTTTGGGTATTATTCTAGATTGGCTGGTTGAAGGCTATTTTGTGGTTGTTAGTTGGCCTCGAGGGCTGGTGGCTTGGTTGGGTGCCATTATTGTTGATGTTCTTGTTGTCGCTTAGTCTTATTAGGGCTTTGTACCTTTTTTTTCTTTGGATATTCTACTTACCTAGATCGATTTTCTTTTGCCTTGGTTGGGTTTGGTTTTATCTTCTATCTTCTCGGCTATCTTGGGTGATTTTGTCTTGATGACTATTGCTGGTCTTTAAACTAACATGGGTTTTTTGTTATTATGGTTTAGAGGTTATTGGGTTTAATTGGTTGTATTGGCTAGTGGGTTTGTTTGGTGGCTATTTTGGCTATTTTTGCACCTTGACCTTATGGGAACTCACGGTATCTTCATTACCTATATTTTGTTTCCTTTGCTTTATTTTTTTTTCTCTTGGCGCAAGACCCCTTTTCTGTGTTGCCGCCACCCCTTTAATTAGGCTAGTTTACTAACTCTTTTTTTACTTTATTGGTGGAGGATATGAGCATTTTGTTTTTCTTTTCTTATTTGTCTCTGTTGGTTGTTTTTTTATCATGATGCTTGCTCCTTTTGATTTTGTTATTCTTTTTGGTGGTGGCTTTGGTGCTCTACTATATTGCTATCCCAGATGGTTGGTTGATTATCTACTTATTGGGCTTGGTTGTTCTAATGTGGTTGGCTTTTTATGTTTGCTATTTGGAGGATTTTGCCTTTACCGGATGACAAACTTGAATGATGGACTACAGAGGTATTGGCTATGATGGCCTTGATATTTCCCACTCTTTCTTCTTTTGGTAGTGCTATATGTAATTGTAACCCTTCTCTTGAAGTTTGATGCTTACATATAGTGTTGCTTCGAGATGATTGTAACAGTTGATTTTCTTTACTTTACTCTTTGTTCTTCTTACTTTTATGCTTCTTAATTGTACTCATCCTTTCAAAAGTATGTTGCAGATTTATTTTATAGGTTGGGAGAGTCTTGTAGGTGGATCTTCCTGGTATCAGACGGACCAAATGAAGTTTGTTGTTGCTCATATGGATTTTCTACTAATGATTTTTTGGTTTTTCTTTTTCTTTCTATCCTTCATTATTGTAATAGTTAGGGGTTTATCTCTTTAGGATTTATTGTACCTCTTTGAGCATTAGCATAGAGATTTACCCCCTCTAAAGACTTTGCACTTTTTCTTTGTGGTAAGAAAATTTTCTTAATTTCCCTAATAAAAGAACCCTAAACCCTAAAACCCTAAAACCCTAAAACCCTAAAACCCTAAAACCTAAACACTAAACCTTAAACCCTAAACCCAAAACCTTAAACCATAAAACCCTAAACCCTAATCCTCAACCCTAAACTAAACCTAAACCCTAAACCTCAAAACCTAAAACCTAAATTAAATAAAACCTAAAAATCAAATAAATAAAAAAACCTAAACCTAAATAAAATAAACAAAATAAAATAAAACAAAAACCTAAACTAAAACTTAAACCTAAACCTAAAAATAAAATAAAATAAAAACTAAAAACTAAGCTAAAATAAAATAAATTTAAATATAATGTAAATAAAATAAAATAAACCTAAGAATAAAAAAGCGAAATAAAATAAAAACTAAACATAAAATAAAAATAAAATACACTCAAATGAAATAAAATAAAAACTAAATCAAAACCTAAACCTATAAAATAAACATTAAAATAAAACATAAAAATAAATAAAAAATAAAACCAAATCCTTAAACTAAACCAAACCCTAAAATAAACAAAATAAAATAAACTTAAACCTAACTAAATAAATAAACTAAAATAAATAAACCTAAAATAAACTAAACCTAAAACAAACTAAATGAAATAAAATAAACTAAAATAAACCTACTAAACTAAAATAAACCTAAAATAAACCAAAGAAAAAAAACCTAAAACCTAAACCTAAAAAAATAAAATAAAACTAAACCTAAACTAAAAAATAAACATAAACCTAAACCTACACCTAAAAAGTAAACTAAAATAAAAAACCTAAACTAAAATGAATAAACCTAAAATAAATAAAAATAAATAAAATAAATAATAGATAAACTAAAATAAATAAAATAAACTAAATAAACATATAAACATGGGTTTGCTTTAAAACCTGGGCCTTAGGCCCTGGGCCTACCTGTCCTGGGCCCTGGGCCTAAACTACACACCCGACACTAAACCCCTGGGCCACTGAGCCCAACCATAAACTCACCTGAGCTGACCTGATCCTGTGACCTGGGCCTGGGCACTAAACCCTACACCAGGCATATACCTAAACCAGGAGTTAATGAGCCTAAACTTTAAATCCTAAACCAAACCCAACCCCTGACTGGTAACCCTAAACCCTAGGCTCACAAATCCTAAAACTTCAGCCCTAGGCAAACACTGGCTAAACCCTGAGCCCTAAAAGACCCCTAAACACTGACCTAAAGACCCTAAATCTGAGCCTGAATCTAAACAAGAAAAACCTAAGCCTAAAGTAAATTATACTTAAAATAAAATAAATACAAACCTAAACATAAATAGATAAAATGAAATAAAATAAAACCTAAACTAAAACCTACCTAAAAAAATAAAATAAAATAAAATAAACTAAAATAAAATAAATGAAATGTGAACTAAACTAAATAAAATAAAATAAACCTAAGAATAAAAAACCTAAATAAAATAAAAACTAAAGGGAAAATAAAAATATAATTAAAATAAAATAAAATAAAAACTAAATAAAAACCTAGACCCAAAAAATAAACCTAAAAATAAATAAAAAATAAATATAAAACCCTAAAGTAAAAATAAAATAAATTAAATAAAATAAACATAAAACTAAACTAAGATAAACTAAACTAAAATAAATAAGACCAAAAAATAAACCTAAAATAAAACCTAAAATAAAGCAAACCATACACCCTAAAAATAAAACATAAACCTAAACTAAAAAAAAATAAAAAATAAATAAATAAAATAAAACTAAACCAAAATAAAATTAAAATAAAATAAAATAAAACATAAACTAATACCTAAACATAAACCTCAACCAAAAAATAAAAAAATAATAAAAATTAAAAACTAAACTAAAATAAAATAAATAAAAACCTAAACTAAACTAAAAAATAAAATAAACCTAAAAAGAAACTAAACATAAATTAAAAATAAAATAAAGCTACAATAAAATAAAATAAGAATTAGATAAAAACCTAAACCTAAAAAATAAACCTAAAATAAATAAAAAATCAAACCTAAACCCTAAACTAAAAAAAACCTAAACCTAAGCCTAAAATAAACTAATCCTAAACCCTAATGAAAACAAAATAAAATAAATTAAAAATAAACCTAAACCTAAACTAAAAAATAAAATCTAAAAATAAACCTAAAACAGAAAACTAAAACCTTGACCTAAAATAATAATAAAAACCTAAACATAACCTAAAAATAAAAAATAAAACCTAAACCTAAAAAATAAAACTAAAATAAAATGAAACTAAAAATAAACCTAAACCTAAAAAAAAAAAATAAATAAACCTAAAATAAAAAAGCTAAACTAAATTAAAATAAAAAATAAACGTAAATAACAATAAAAAAAATAAAGTAAACTAAGATAAATAAACTAAATAAACCGAAACCTATCGGTTTACTTAATTTTTTTTTAAAAAAAATCCTAAACACTAAATCCTAAACCCAAAACCCTAAATCTTAAGTTGTAACCCTAAACCCTAAACCATAAACCCCAACCCTAAACCTAAATTTAAAGTAACTAAATAAATTAAAATAAATAAACCTAAACCTAAACCTAAACCCTAAGAATGGGCAAAACCTTGACATCAAGAACATCACCGTCAACCAAGCTCAGTCTAGATCAGGCGGTGGTGGCAAAGGTGGAGGTTACGGTTATCGCAATGGTGGTGGGGGATCCAAAGGTGTTGGTGGATATAAAGGTGGTGGTCAGAGCAGTGGTGGTTATGGAGGCGGGAGGTGCGATAGAGGTTATAGCCGTGGTGGCGGCAGAGGGAGAGATTGTGGATATGATGGTGGATCCCATTACTCAAGAGGCTGGGGTGGTTCTGATTGGGCCTGGAGAAACTGAAGGATGACTAATCCAATCTGCTACTTATGGAACTGTGCCTTTATAGTAGAGATAGTTCTAGTTTTGTAGGGTTTTTGATTTGCTCTATGAGACATCTCTTGTGTCTTAGAAAACTTGGTGTGCTAGTTGGTTGATGAAATCGAAGAAATGTGAATCATTTATTCTCTATTAAAAAAACCAAAATCAAACCCTAAATTAAAACTACCTGAACCTAAACCTAAAAACCCTAAACCTTAAACCCTAAACCCTAAATCTTAAAAACTCTAAACCCTAAACCCTAAACTCCTAAACCCTAAACTACCTTAAACCCACCTTAAACCCTCAACTAAACCAACCCAAACCACCAAACCCTAAAAAAACCTAAACATAAACTAAATAAAACCTAAAATAAAATAGATAAAATAACCTAAATCAAAATAAAATAAAAACATAAAATAAAATAAAACCAAATCTAAAACCTAAAGCTAAACCTAAAAAGAAAATAAAATAAAATAAAATAAAAAAAATAAAAAATAAATAAAACCTAAAATAAATAAATAAACCTAAAAAACTAAATCTAAATAAAATAAAATAAAGCTAAAATAAAATAAATTAAATTAAATAAAACCTAAATATAAATATAAATAAAATAAACCTAACCTAAATAGAAAACCTTAACCTAAAATAAAAATAAAATAAACATAAATTAAACAAAAACTAAAATAAACTAAACTAAAATAAATAAATCCTAAACCTAAACCTAAAATAAATTAAACCTAAATGTAAACCTAAACCCTAAATAAAATAAAATAAATAAAAAATAAACCTAAACCTAAACTAAAAAATTAAACTTAAAAATAAATCTAAAACCTAAACCTGAAAAAATAAAATAAAAACTTAAACTTAAACATAAATATAAAAAAAACCTAAACATAAGGAATAAAATAAAAATAAAACTACACTAAATAAATAAACCTAAACCTAAAAATATACTAAAATAAAGCCTATAAAATAAATAAACTAAAAATAAAATAAATAAAATATGAAAATATAAACAAAATATAATCATTAAAATAAATAAAATAAACTAAATAAACTAAATAAACCTGACTTTTTTAAATAAAAAAAAAAATAAAAAAAAACTCCTAAAACTACCTAAATGAACCTAAACCAACAACCTAAAGCTAATTAACTACACCTGACCATACTCTACACCCTACCCTAAACCCTAAACCTAAACCTGCACCTGCAACCAAACCCTAAACCCTAAACCCCAAACCCCTGAGCCATAAACACTAAAAAACACATAAACTAAATACAATAAAATAAATAAATCTACATAAATAAATATAAATAAAATAAAACCTAAACTAAACATATAAGCTAAACCTCATAACAAACCAAAATGTAAAATAAAATAAAATAAAAATAAAACTAAAATAAAATAAAATAAATAAACTAAACTAAAATTTAAAACCTAAAAATAAAACCTAAATAAAATAAAACTAAACAATAAAATAAAATAAACCAAAATAAAAAAAATAAAATAAAATAAAAAAATAAATAAAATCCTAAACCTAAAATAAACCTAAAGTTAAACCAAAAAATAAATAAAAAATTAAACTTAAACCTAAACTAAAAAAAAATGTAAACCTAAAAGAGAACATAAATTAAGCCTATACCTAAACTAAAATAAACTAAAACAAACTAAAATAAAATAAATAAAATCTAAACCTAAACCTAAACCCTAAACTAAATAAAATAAAATAAACTAAAAAAACCTAAACCTAAACTAAAAAAATAAATCTAAAAATAAACCTAAATAAAACCTAAAACCTAAACTAAAAAGAAAATAAAGACCTAAAAACCTAAAAAAAACTAAACTAAAAATAAACCTAAACTAAACCTAAAATGATGCTAAAATAAAAACATAAATTAAAATAAATAAACATAAAATAAACTAAATAAATAAATAAAATAAAATTAAATTAAATAAATTAAAATAAATAAATAATAAATTCCTATTTACTTGAAAAAATAAAAAAAATAAAAATCAATAAAACCCTAACCCTACCCAAACCCACTAACCATAAACCCTAAAATCTTAAACTTACAATAAACCTGATCTAAACCTTAAAACCTAAAAACCCTACCCAACCTTAAAAACCCTAAATCCCAAAATAAAAAAAAACCTAAACTCCCTACCAACCCACCAAACTCTATAAAAACCTAAACCTAAAATAAATAAACTTATAACTAAATAAATATAAAACTTAAACTAAATAAAATAAAATAAATAAAATAAACTAACCTAAACCTAAACCTAAACCAATGTAAAAAATAAAATAAATAAAATAAATAAAACTAAATAATATAAATAAAACTAAACTAAACTAAAAATAAATAAACCTAAAAATAAAACCTAAATAAAATAAAACTAAATGTCAATAAAAAATAAAATAAACCTAAAATAAAATAATAAAACTAAATAAACCTAAACTAAAACTAAACATAAAATAAATAAAAATAAACATAAAAAACTAAAAAATAACATAAACGTAAAATAAACAAAATAAAATAATCCTAAACCTAAATTAAAATAAACTAAACTAAAATAAAAAATCTAAACCTAAACCTAAAATAAACTAAACCTAAACCCTAAATAAAATAAAATAAAATAAACTAAAAATAAAACTAAACCTAAACTAACAAATAAAACCTAAAAATAAACCTTAAATAAAAACCTAAAACCTAAATAAAAAAATTAAAATGAAAATCTAAACCTAAACCTAAAATTAAAAACTAAAACCTAAACCTAAAAAATAAAATAAAAATAAAACTAAACTAAAATATAAACATAAAGCTAAACCTAAAAAATAAATTAAAATAAAAAACCTAACAAAAATAAATAAACTAAACTGAATAAAAATAAAAAATCAACCTAAATAAAAATAAAAAAATAAAAAAATAAAAAAAATAAAAAGTAAACTGAATAACCTAAATAAACTTAAATCTATCGATTTACTTAATTTTTTTAGAAAATACCCAAAAATCTTAAACCCTAAACCATAAACCCTAGATCCTAAACCCTAAACCCTAAACCCTAATTCCTAAAACTAACCCTAAACCTACAACCCTAAAGCTACAAGCATAAACCCTAAACCCTAAACTAACACTAAACCCTAAAATATAAACCCTAAACCCCAAACCCTAAACCCTAAACCTTTAAACCCTAAACCCTAAACCATAAAAACCCTAAACCCTAAACCCTAAACCCTAACCCTAAATTGTAAAACCCCAAATCCTACAACCCTAAACCCTAATCCTAAACCTAAATCCCTAAACCCTAATCTAAGCCCCAAACTCTAAAACTAAACCAAAAGTAGCAAAATAAATTAAAAAATAATCCTAACCCCTAAAACCTAATAAACCTAAACCCTAAGAATGGGCAGAACCTTGATGGCAGGAACATCACAGTTAACCAGGCTTAGTTTAGGTCTGGTGGTGGAGGCGAAGGTAGAGGTGATGGTCAACAAGTGGTGGTGGTGGATCTAGATGTGCTAGTGGATATGAAGGCGAGAGGAATAATAGAGGTTACAACCATGGTGCTGGCGAAGGGGAGATATGGGGGATATGACTATGGATCCTGTAAATCAAGACACTATCATGATTTTGATGGGGAAGAAATTGATCTGCTACTTATGGAGCTGTGTCTTTATAGTAGAGACGATTCTAATTATCTAGGCTTTTTGATTTGCCCTAGGCGTGCTCATTTTTTATTTATCTCATCGCTTGTGTCTTAGAAAACTTGGTGTGTTACTTGGTTGATGAAATCGAAAAGAAGAAATATTGAATTTGAATTTGTTCACTATTAAGAAAAAAACAAAAACCTAAAACCAAAACCCAAAATCCTAAAAACACTAAACCCTAAATCCTAAACCCTAAAACCCTAAACCATAATCCCTAAACCCTGAACCCTAAACCCTAAACCCTAAACCCTAAACCCTAAACTACAAACCCTAAGCCTTAAACCCTAAACTAAACCTAAACCATAAACCATAAAAACCTAAAAACCTAAACCAAAACTAAATAAAATAAAAAAAATAAATAAATAAACCTAAACTAAAATAAAATATAATAAAAACCTAAACTAAAACCTAAACCTAAACTAAACCTAAACATAAACCTAAAAAAAAAAAATAAAAACTAAACTAAAATAAAATAAATAAAAACCTAAACTAAAATAAAAATATAAAAAACCTAAATAAAATAGAAACTAAACCTAAAATAAAAATAAAATAATCCTAAAATAAAATAAAATAAAAACTAAATAAAAACATAAACCTAAAAATAAAACCTAAAAATAAATAAAAAATAAAACTTAAGCTCTAAACTTTTAAAAAAACCTAAACCTAAAATAAAAATAAAATAAACCTAAACTAAATAAAATAAAATAAACTAAAAATAAACCTAACCCAAAACTAAAAAATAAAACCTAAGAATAATCTTATAATAAAAGCCTAAACCTTGAACCTAAAAAATAAAAATAAAACCCTAAACCTAAACATAAAAATAAAAAATAAAACCTAAACATGAAAAATAAAATAAAAGTAAAACTAAACTAAAAAATAGATTGAAACCTAGCCCTAAAAAATAAACTAAAATAAAAAATCTTAACTAAAATAAACAAACCTAAAATAAAATAAAAATGAGCCTAAATAAAATAAAAAAAATAAACTAAAATAAATAAAAAATAAACTAAATAAACTAAACCTATTTTTTCTTAACAAACTCTAACCCTAAACCTTGGCCCCTAAATCTTAAAACCCTAAACCATAAACCCTAAACCCTAAATCCTAAACCCCAAGCCCTAAACACTAAAACCCTAAACCATAAAACATAAACCATAAAACCCATACCCCTAAACCCTAAAAACATAAAAAACTAAACCCAAACTAAATAAAACCTAAAAAATAAGAAATAAAAACCTAAACCTAAATAAAATAAAAAATAAAATAAAATAGAAACCTAAACGAAAACCTAAACCTAAAACAAAACCTAAACCCAAACCTAAACGTAAAAATAATATAGAATAAAAAATAATAACTAAACTAAAATAAAAAAATAAAATAAACATAAAAATGACAAAAAAACTAAACTTAAAATCAAAATAAAATAAACCTAAAATAAAATAAAATAAAAACTAAATAAAATCCTAAACTAAAAAATAAACTTAAAAATAAAATAAAAAAATCAATCAAAAATAAAACCTAAAACCTAAACTCAAAAAAGCGTAGACCTAAAATAAAGAAGGTAAAATAAACCTAAACCTAAACTAAAATAAACTAAACTAAAATATATAAAACCTAAATCTAAACATAAAATAAACTATACCTAAACCCTAAACTAAATAAAATAAAATAAACTTAAAATAAACTAAACCTAAACTAAATAATAAAACCTAAAAATAAACCTAAATAAAAGCCTAAAACCTCAACTTGAAAAAATATAATTAAAACATAAACCTAAACCTAAAAATAAAAAATAAAACCTAAACCTTAAAAATAAAATAAAAATAAAATCAAACTAAAAATAAGAATAAACCTAAACCTAAACCTAAAAAATAAACTAAAATAAAAAACCCAAATTAAAATAAATAAACATAAAATAAATAAACTAAAATAAAAAAAATAAAAAATAAACCTAAATAAAAAACTAAAATAAACTAAAATAAATAAAAAATAAACTAAATAAACTTAAACCTATTTGTTTACTTAATTTAAAATAAAAAAACCTAAACCCTAAACCCTAAATGTTAAAACCTAAACTAACTTTAAATATTAAATCCTAACCCCTAACCCTATGCCCTAAACTAACCCTAAACCCTAAACCCTAAACTCTCAAAACCTTAAAAGCTAAAGCCTAAACACTTAACCTTAAACCCTAAACCCTAAACCCTAGACCCAAAACCTAAAGCCTAATCCCTAAAACCCCAAATCCTAAAACCCTAAACCCTAAACCCTAACCCTAAACCCTAAAAGAATAAACCATAAAATCCTAAACCCTAAACTCTAAACTCTAAACCCTAACCCTAAACCCCAAACCATAAACATAAACCTAAAATAATTAAATAAATTAATAAATAAACTTAAACCCTAAGAATGGGAAGAACTTTGATAATAGGAACATCACCATCCACCGCTTTAGCCGGTGGAGGCAGGCTAAGGTGGAGGCGAAGTGGTGGGGGATCACAGGATGTGGTGGGTTGGAGGTGAGTGGTTATGGAGGCGGGAGGAGAAATAGTTCTGAGTTGTGGTGGTGGAGGAGAGAATCGAGGGATATGATGGTGGATCAGCTACTCGAGAGGGGTGGTTGATGGGAACTAGAAATGAAGAAACATGATCATCATTTATTTGAAACTATCTTTACATTAGAGACGGTTCTAGCTATCTAGTCTTTTTGATTTGCTTGTGTCGTAGAAAACTTCATGTGTTTTTTGGTTAATGAAATCAAAAATAATAAATGTTGAAAATGAATTTGTTCACTATTAAAAAAAATACCAAAAACCCTAAACCCTCAACTAAACCTAAACCCAAAATCCTAAAAAGCTAAAAATCAAAACCTAAACTAAATAAAACCTAAAAATAAAATAAATAAATAAACCTGAGCCATTGCAAAATAAGAAAAATTAAATAAAATCAAAAACTAAACTAAAACCTAAACCTAAACTTAAACCTAAAAAGAAAATAAAAAAATAAAAACTAAACTAAAATAAAATAAATAAATACTTAAACTAAACTAAAAAAAAATAAACTAAACTTAAATGAAATATAAACTAAACCCAAAATAAAAATAAAATAAACCTAAAATAAAATAAAATAAAAACTAAATAAAAACCTAAACCTAAAGAATAAACCTAAAAATGAATAAAAAATAAAAATTAAACCCTAAACTAAAAAAAAACTAAACCTAAAATAAAAAATAAAATAAAACTTAAACTAAAACTAAAATAAACTAACCTAAAATAAATAAACCTAAACCTAAACTTAAAATAAATAAACTAAACCATAAAAAAATATAATAAACTAAAATTAAACTTAAAGCTAAAATAAAAAATAAAACCTAAAAATAAACCTAAAATAAAACCTAAACCTATAAAAATAAAATAAAAACATAAACCCAAACCTAAAAATTAAAAATAAAACCTAAACATAAAGGAAAAAATAAAAATAAAACTAAACTAAAAAATAAACTTTTACCTAAACCTAAAAAATAAACTAAAATAAAAAACCTTAACTAAAATAAATAATACTAAAATAAATAAATTAAATTAAATAAAAATAAAAATAATTCTAATAAAATTAAAAAAAATAAAACTAAATAAAATAAAATAAACTAAAATCCTAAATAAACCTAAACTATGACTTTGCTTAATTTAAAAAAAACCTGGCCCTAAACCTAAAACCCTAAAACTAACCACTAAACTTATAATCCTACCCTAAACCCTAAACCAACCCTAGCCACAGGCCCTAAACCCTAAACCCTAAAACCCTAAACCCTAAAATCTATAACATAATCCCTAAACCCTAAACCCCAAACCTTAAACCATAAACCATAAACCCTAAAAAACTTAAAAAAACTAAACCTAAACTAAATAAAACCTAAAAATAAAATAAGTAAAAAATCCTAAACCTAAATAAAATAATAAAATATAATAAAATAAAAATCTAAACTAAAACCTAAACCTAAACCTAAACCTAAACCTAAACCCAAACCTAAAATTGAAAATAAAATAATATGAAAAATAAAAATTACCTAAAATAAAATAAATAAAACCTAAACTAAACTAAAAAATAAAATAAACCTAAAAAAAACATAAATAAAATAAAACTAATTGTAAAATAAAAATAAAATATACCTAAAATAAAACAAAATAAAAACTAAATAAAAACCTAATCCTAAAAAATAAACCTAAAAATAAAACACAAAAATAAAACCTAAACCCTAAACTAGAAAAAGAAACCTAAACCTAAAATAAACAAAAATAAAAAAATAAACTAAAACCTAAACTAAAATAAATTAAACTAAAATAAAAAAACCTTAAGCTAAACATAAAATAAACTAAACCTAAACCCTAAACTAAATAAAAATAAATTAATTAAAAATAAACCTAAACCTAAAAAATAAAATAAAAGCCTAAATCTAAAGCTAAAAATAAAAAATAAAACCTAAACCTTAAAGAAAGTAAAAATAAATAAAACCAAAAAAATAAGCATAAACCTAAACCTAAACCTAAAAAATAAACTAAAAGAAAAAACCTAAACTAAATTAAATAAACATAAAATAAATAAACTAAACTAAATAAATATAAAAATTAAACTGAAATAGAAAATAAAAATAAAAATAAAATAAAAAAATAAATTAAATTAATTTAAACTTACCGGTTCACTTAATTTTAAAAAATAAAACCCTAAGCCCTAAACCTTAAACCCTAAATCCTAAAACCTAAACCATAAACCCTGACCCTAAACCCTAAACTATAAAACCCTAAAACACTAAACCCTAAACCCTATGCCCTAAAAGCATAAATGATGAAGACCAAAACCCTATCCCTTAAACCTTAAACCCTAAACCCTAAACCTAAACCCCAAACCCTAAACCTAAACCTAAACCTAAACCTAAAGTAACTAAATAAATTAAAACATAAACCTAAACCATAAAACCTAATAAACCTAAACCATATGAATGGGAAAAACCTTGACGATAGGAACATCACCATCAACCAAGCTCAGTCTACGGCTGGCGGTGGAGGTGAAGGTGGAGGCGATAGTTATCATAGGGGTGTTGGTGGATTTGGAGGTGCTGGTGGATATGGAGGTGGTGGTCAAAGCAATGGTGGTTATGGAGGCGGGAGGAGCAACAATGGTTATAACCATGGTGGTGATGGAGGGAGAGATCAGGGATATGATGGAGGATCCCGCTACTCAACAGGTGGTTTACGAGGCGAAAGCGAAGAATGGGTCGATCGATGCTTATGGAATTGTGTCTTTATAGTAGAGATAGTTCTAGTTATCTAGGGTTTTTATTTGCTCTATGTGTGCTCATTTTTTATCTATGTCACCTCTTGTGTCTTAGAAAACTTGGGGTGCTACTTGGTTAATGAAATCAGAAAGAAGAAATGTTGAATTTGAATTTGTTCTCTATTAGAAAAAAACCTTAAACCCTAACCTAAAACTTAAACCCTAAACCTATAATCTAAACCTTAAACCCTAAACCCTAAACCATAAACCCCAAACCTAAACCCTAAACTAACCTTAAACACTAAACCCTAAACCCTAAAAAGCTAAAACCCTAAACCTAAACTAAATAAAACCAAAAAAATAAAATATATTAAAAAACCTAAACCAAAATAAAATAATAAAATAAAAAAAATAAAAACATAAACTAAAACCTAAACCTAAACCTAAACCTAAAAAGAAAATAAAATAAAAAATAAAAACTAAACTAAAATAAAATAAATAAAAACCTAAACTAATCCAAAAAATAAAAACCTAAAAAAATAAAAACTAAACCTAAAATAAATAAAAAAAACCTAAAATAAAATAAAATAAAAATAAAAAAAAATGCCTAAAACAAAAAATAAATAAAAAATAACACCTAAACCCAAAACTAAAAAAAGTTAAACCTAAAATAAGAATAAAATAAACTAAACATAAACTAAAATAAAATAAACTAAAATAAATAAAATGTAAACCTAAACCTAAAATAAAGTAAACATAAACCGAAACTTAAACTAAATAAAAGAAAATAAACTAAAAATAAACCTAAACCTAAACTAAAAAATAAAACCTAAAAATAAATATAAAATAAAAACCTAAACCTAAAAAAATAGAAGAAAAACCTAAACCTAAAACCAAAAAATAAAAAATAATACCTAAACCTATAAAATAAAATAAAAATAAAACTAAACTAAAAAATAAACCCAAACTTAAAAAATAAACTAAAATAAGAAACCCAAACTAAAATAAATAAAATAAATAAAGTAACTAAAAATAAAAAATTCAACAAACTTAAATAAATGAAAAATAAACTAAACAAACCTAAACCTATCAGTTTACTAAATTTAAAAAAAAAACCCTAAACCTTAAATCCTAACGTTAAACCCTAAACACTAAGCCCTAAACCATAAATCCTAAACCCTAAACCTTAAACCTTAAACCCTAAACTCTAAACCCTAAACCCTAAAACCCTAAACTCTAAACCCTAAACCCTAAACCCTAAACCCTTGGCTATTCATATTGGCTAAGGTTACTCTTGACTCTATTAGACGTATGAAATTACTGTTGTGACCTAGCTATTAATAGGTGGCTATTACTCTTGATTGGCTTTCATCACTATGGGGGTGTTTTCCTTGCCTTGATGTTTCATCTGGGTAGGGGTTTTTTGTTGGCTATTCATTCTCATGCTATGGTTGAATACTTAGGTGATGCTTCTCTTACAAGGGATTGGTGGCATCCCTTTTCCATACTGAATAGAGTTTCCTTTCATTCTAGAGTGTATTTTGCTATTGCTTGGTATGCAGGTATTCAAGATCATATGGTTTTCATCTAGTGGCAGCTACCTTCACCCAAGTATGTAAGCTATGATGGTTGGGATGATTTCACTCTTAATTTTGCTAGTAGTAGCACTTGTGATGTGACCCTTCCTTTGAAGTTTGGATGCTCATGTTTGCGGCTTCCCCATTCTACTGTGATTGAGCCTGAGCTTTCCTTCACACACTTCTCTAAATTTCTCACACTCTCATTTATTTTTTAGTTAATTTTATTTTTACCTCATTATTTGTGCTAATTCCTTCTTCTAGCTGTTTGCAGGTTCTGTGTTATTTCCTTTTAGGTTCCTTTTATGGAAGTGGCAAATACTTTTGTTATCTTCTCAAGATTTTGTTGAAGGCTATCCTCTAGCTTTTCTTTTTTTGCTACTTTTGTATCTTTTGCTATTTTTCTTTTTTCTTTTCTTTTTTCCTTTTATTTCGGTTGTACTTAGATAAGGGATTCACTCTCTAGGCTGATTGTAGCTCTTTAAGTAGTAGTTCTTGAGTTTATCCCCTCTTAAGGATCTTGTAACCCCCCCTTTTTGTGGCAATAAAATTCCCTTACATGGGGTTCTCTTAAAAAAAACCTAAACCCTAAAACCTACAATCCTAAACTTTAAGCCCCAATCCGTAAACCCTAAACCCTAAACTTAAACTAACCCTAAACCCTAACCCCTAAACTAACCCTAAAGCCTAAGAATGGGTAGAACCTTGATGATAGGAACATCACCGTCTACTAGGCTCAGTCTATATCTGGTAGTGGAAGCGAAGGCGGAGGCGGCGATTATCACATTAGTGGTGGGGAATCTGGAGGTGCTATTGGATATGAAGGTGATTGTTGGAGTAGTGGCAGTTATGGAGGTGGGAGGAGCGATGAAGGCTACAACCATGGTGGTGGCAGAGGGAGAGATTGGGGATATGATGGTAGATCCTGCTACTCAAGAGGAGGGGAGGTTCTGATGGGAACTAGAGAAATCAAACAATGGTTGATCCGATCTACTACTTATGGAACTGGGTCTTTATAGTAAAGATGGTTCTACTTATCTAATATTTTTGATTTGCTCTATAGGTGATCATTTTTTATCAATGTCATCGCTTATGTCTTAAAAAACTTGGGGTGCTACTTGGTTGAAGAAATCAAAAAGAAGAAATGTTGATTTGAATTTGTTCTCTGTTAAAAAAAACCATAAAACTTAAACCCTAAACCTAAACCTTAAATCCTAAACTAAAACTTAAACCAGAAACCTAAAACCTAAACCAAACCCTAAACCCTAAACTTTAAACTCTAAATCTTAAACCCTAAACCCTAAAAATCCTGAACCCTAAACACTAAACCCTAAACCCTAAATCTTAAACCCTAAACCCTAAATCTTATACCTTATACCCTTAACTATAAACCCTAAACCCTTAAACCCTAAACCCTAAACCATAAACCTTAAACCCTAAATCCTAAACCCTAAAACCATAAACTTGAAATCCTAAAACCTATAACCCTAAACCCTAAATCCTAAACTACAAACCCTAAGCCCTAAACCTTAAACTAACCCTAAACCCTAAATCCTAAACTAACCCTAAACCCTTATTATAAAACCTAAACCTCAAACCTTGAATAAAGATGTCATTAGGAGTATATCTAAAAAATGACCTAATCCTAACATAGTTATGACAACTAAGAAAAATGTCTTCAAGAGACTTGCCCTTGACTATTAGAGATTTGAATACCCAAAACCCTAACCCTAAATCATATTATAATACCATACATTATAGTATAATGTAGAATCATATATTTTAGCATGTACTAATGTTTTTGTAGGTTATAAGATGTTTTGAAATGTTTTAGTATATTATGGTATTGTGCCTTATAGTCTATATTAATATAAATCATAAAACTATTGATTTAATAAATCAGATGATGAAATTTGTTTTATGTCAAGTGGGAATTAGGTTGTAGTACCAAAGGTGTGCTACGCCACTTGTAGTCTAAATGTAAGATTTTATGTTCAAAATAAATATTATATGTTGTAGCATAGTATAACATCATATATCATAATATATTGTTCAACACATTTTAAATTTTTTAGTATTTTACAATCATGCAATTGAGCCTATGCTAGCATTATTTATAAAAATATTTATTTAGAGTTTAAAATGGTGGAATTTGGTCAAATTCATAATAGGTAGAGCATGACATCATAATATATTATTTCAATTTAAAATATGTAAGTGATATGACTAAAATATATAGTTTTTAATTATTTAGACTAATTTTATGATTTTTATCATAAGTAATCCCTTGTGATATCATAAGAAATATAATATAATATATAGTGTATTATAATATAGGATGCCATAACATAGTGTAGCATCATGCATTATAGCATAATATTGTGTATTACTACTTGTTGTTTAGCATATTTTAGTTTTTATAGTAAGATGTAGTTGAGTTTGTACTGGTATAATTTATTAAAATACAGATTTATAGGCTAAGATGATGTGATTTGACCAAATTTAAGGTAAGCTTTAGGAAACATCACTGGTGTGCTATGGTGTGTCATTTAATCAAAAGAATGGAATTTTGCATCCAAAATAAAAGTTCATTTTTCAACCAAATTTTATAATTTTTTTGCTTAAAGTGATTCACTTTAATATGTAATGTTAGATAATATATTATATGAAAGCTTATTAAAATAAAATGTACATAACAATATAACTCCACATATTTATGAATGTGGTGGTGTGTTACTAAATGTTATTGTACATTTTAGTATGTTTTACTTTTATTATAATACATTGGGTCAAAACTCACAAAAATGTTAATTTGAAGGTTGAGATGGAAGGATTTGGCTAACTTCATAGCACACACTAAGAAGCAACACCAAAATTATTCTATTTTGTACCACTTCTAATAGAAAATTAATAATTTTACATCCAAAATGAACATTATTCATATTTTGAGAAAATTTGTTATTTGTTCCTTTTAAGTTATTCTAAAGAGGTGTAATGTTAGACAATATATTATATTATAGCAAATTATAATATTACATCATATATTAAAATATAATATAATTTGTTAATTCACACTATAATATGTTTAGCATGATATTGTATAATTAGTTTGAGATTGCATCATCACCAATCATAAAATGTTAATTACAATGTTAAGATAATGTAATATGAACGAATACATTATTAGTCTTTTGGTTGAAGTACTAAAGGTGTGCATAAGAGAAAAACTAACATTTGTTGAGAATTCCATGTCAAGGACATAGAGGGAGATCTGCTAGGGGATCAAACATGCATTGGACATGACATATGGGGGGTCTATGTTGAGGGCATAAAAGAAGAAAATCTATTAGGGATAAGGTTTGAATTTGATTTGATTATATGATTTGTGGAAAAAAGATTTGTTGGGCATCAAAATCTATAATCCATTGGATATTAAGATCGAATTGACTTTAATTTGTTTTATTTTAATTGATGTGGAGGCATATCTGTTGGAGATATGGGCTTGAGTCCACTGGGGATTGGGTATATGAACCTTCCACAAGCAGGGTTCTATCCGAGGATTTGGATTTGAGTTTGATTTCATAGATTTATTTGGGGATATATACGTTAGGTATAAGAATTTGTTTGGATTTCTTTGATATGTACTCTACTTGAGGAGTTAGTTTAATTTGGCTCCACTAGGGAGGTTGGTTTTGAATTTGATTTTTTTACTTGACTTATTTATATATGATTTGGGGTGCCATTGGGAAGAAGGGTTTGATTTAACTCCACTGGGGAAAATCAGATGGGTTTAATTTAGTCTGAGTTAATGTATGGACCCTATTGGTGTGTGATAGACCCACTGAGAAGGGGATATATCAGCCTTGACTACCTCGGGTTTACAAATATAAAAGGATAGTCTACTGGCTGTGAGGTAGAGCTAGCCTTCCTAAGGGGTTGCCTTTCAGTGTGTAATGGCTATGCTAAGAAGAAGGCATAACAAACTTACATCTTCCAAAGCGAGGTACAATGACTAGGGTGACCTGTTGGATGCATAACCAATTAAACCTAACCAAGGGAGACTATTGAGTGAATGCCCCGGGGGCTTATGTCAACTCAAACATTTAAGAATAATTTTATCTTAATTTCATGTGATTTGATATTGTTTGTTTGGTTTAGTTTGATTTTGAATTGAGGGCATATCCGCTGGGGATGTGAGCTCGATCAATTTTGATAGATTTAATTTATGGACCATGTCAGTGTGAGATGGACCCATGGAGAAGGGGATATATTGAACTTGCCTTATCTCAGATTTACAAATCCAAAAGGATAGTCTACTGGCTATGGGATAGAGCTAGCCAACCTAAGGGGTTGCCTTTCCATGTGCAACGCCTGTGCTAGGAAGAAGGCGTAGCCGACTTTCATCTTTCAAAGTAGGGAACAACCGTTGGGGTGACCTATTGGTAGCATAATAAATCAAACTTGACTTATGCGTGACTACTGAGTGAATGCTATTGGGGACTTATATCAACTTAAGAGTAGTTAGATGATTCCTATAGGGAGTTTTTTGCCCTAAAGATAGGATACATGCTTGAGAAAAGGTATCGCTAGGGGTGTCCTCCAAATCCAAGAGTGAATATATATTTTATTTATATGTTTGCATGGACTTTATTGGTGTGCGAGGGACCACACTAAGAAGGGGATATGTCAACCTTAACCTATCTCAGATTTACTAGACTTAGGGAGAATCTGCACATCCATAGAATGGATTCTTTAACCACATGGGTGGTTACTAGGAAAGGGGAATTGTCCAATCTGATAGTAACCTAGGTAGTGCCTAAATAGGGGTGCAAAGGACGTCATCCAAATATAGTGCCCACAGGGGAGATGATGTTAGGGGCATTATCTTGAACCCTTTAAAGTAAGCCTATAAGTGTACGGTGGCCAACTCAAGGAGAAAGCATAGCAGACTTACATCTGCCATGAGTGGTGTATCCTAAGGTGCAAGAGCTAACCAACCTAAGGTGTATCCGCAGCATGACTGGTGTATCTAATAACATAGTGAAAACAAACCAACCTAAGGTGCCCGTCGGTGTGCAACGATCAATCTAGAAAGAAAGCGTGTAGGCTTATAACTTTCCAAGAAGAACTGATCATCATGATAGTCTATTGTCTGCGGGATAGATGCTATCGGACCTATAGTGATTATTAAGCGGGGAGCCCCGAGGAAGGACTGGACCTAGACTAGAAGTAGTCAGGAGGGAAAGAGCCACTTGGGGACTTATCCTAAACCTCAAATATACTTGACCCAGTCAGTATATGAAGGCTAATCCAAGAAAAAACTATAGTAGAATCACATCCTCTTAAATAAAGACAACCTGAGGTAGCTTACCAGCTAAGTAGTAAGGCCTACCAAACTAATAAGTGCTCATCGGTGTGCAGTGGCCAAGTAAGGAAAGAAAACATAGAAGACTTACATCCTCCAAAGCAAGAAGTACACTAGGGTGATACACTAGTAAGGTAGCACATCTGCCCAACCTAGAGCAACTACTAAGTTAATGCCGCTAGGGGCGTTATCTCAACTCATAGTAGCCCAAGAAAGAAGATATGTGTTTGTTTTATAAGTATGTGTGTAGTTTGTATTTGTGTTATGTTGATGAAGGATAGGACCTCGCTCGGGTTCCTTACACCTACCCTAAACACATCATGGTGGATTCACAAGTAGGAATACTTTCAACATGGAAGATATTGAATTCGAAATGGAATTTTCATTGATGATTGTTATTTTAAAACATGATTTATAATATTTATTTAAGTAGATCCCATTGGTTGGAAGCATTGGGCACTCTCCCTTATGGTTAATAAGCAGTTAAGATCCTCCTTGGTAGGCCTTCTCTATGGAAAAAGGGCATTCCCAAGTTTGTTCAATCTTACCTCCCATCTTACAATGGGAAACAATCAGTCTCCTTATAACTAAAATAAGCTCTCCTACTTGAAAGTTCTAGGATGGAACAACTTATTATGAAGTTGAATCATTTTATCTTTCTACAACTCATGTTTTTTGCATGCCCACAGACGTATCTCCTCCAAACCTTCAACCTCTTCTAACCGCCACTTGGTGTTCTGCTCTGTTGTGACCTTGCTACTATCGCCCATGATGGGAGTTGGACTTCTAATGGTAGAGCTTCGGACCCATACACTAAGGAGAAAGGAGTAGACTAAGTTGGAGTTCTATATATGGTGCAGTAGGCCCACAAGGGTTTAACTAATTTCTCATGCCACTATTGCTTGTTGTTGTCGAGTGTTGTCTTTAGTATTTGGATAAGAGTTTTGTTGAAGTCTTCTGCTAAGTCATTTCCCTCTAGTAGTTGGTGTTATAATATCTCCAATCTATGTCATGTCTAGGAAAAGTTATTGATCTTGGTGCACTTGAATGTAGTACCATTATCAGATATAACTCATCGAGGCACTCTGAACTTATATATGATATGGTTTCTAAAAAACTGAAGGACATGCTCAGCTGTGACCTCTCTAAGCTGAATCATCTTTGCCCATTTGGAAAAGTAATCAATAATAGCTAAGATGCAATGATGACCCATGGAAGAAGGAGGATCAATCGGACCCACTATGTTAGTACCCCAATACTCAAATGGCCATGATGCCAATGTAGGATGTAGAATGTTGGATGTTGGTGTAGGACCACACTATGTATTTGACATTGGTGGCATCGCCTAATTGTATCCATGCAATCTTTGATCATCAATGGCTAGTAGTATCCTTGTCTCTTGATCTTGGCTTTCATCTTCAGACCGAATTAGTTGGCTCCACATAATCCTGAGTGTACTTTGGTCATTATCTTATGGGCATTGTGCTTTTCTAAATAACATAACCACATATGATTGAAAGACTATTAATATAAGACACCATCGACATGAGCGTAGGAAAGAGTTCTCTACTTCATCAGATGGGCTTGGGACTTCTCTTGAGGTAGTTTTCCTTTATTTAGGTAATCCATGAATGGTTGTCTCCAATCTAACTCCTCATCCTTCTTGACAATGGCAACCTTCCCTTCAAGAGAGTACTTTTTGATGAGTTCAATAATAATAAGGGATAAAACTTGTCTATTTTGGACCTTTATTGATATGGACTCATCCTATAGACATGCCATCTCCTTGGAAATCTTGGCTAAAGCATACACTATGGCATTCTCTTCTCGAGGAATCTTATAAATGGTAACCTCTAAGATTTGGGCCAACAACTCCATGGTGTACTTATGGTAGTGATGGAGCTTGGGCTTTATAACCTTATATGAACTAGCAATTTGGTTGATAACTAGATGAGAATCCCTAAAGATATTGATGTTCTAGATGCTTAATGTAATAGCTAACTCCAGACTGACAATCAGAGCCTCATATTGGGCTTCGTTGTTGGTGTAATGATTGGACATATGATATGAGAATCTCATCACATCAATGTATAGAGTTAAGAGAACTATTCCTACTCCTACCTTTCTTAGAATAGTAGATTGTGGTTCTTGTCCTATTTGAGAGGAAGTCACAGCATCAAAGTACATCTCCAAGTGGAGAATGCTAGTATCCCCTAAGTTCATGATTTCTTCATCAGGGAGATCATCACTAAGTAGAGAGTCAACAAGAAGTGGGTGTGATGCTAAGAAATCCACTAGTGCTTGTCCTATCACTACACATAGGGGAGGGGCACGTGTGGAGGAGGGGTATGAAGGTAATGTCAAATTTTGACCATTGTGCCAACCGTCTGGATAGCGTCAGACGTGTCATGAGATATTGTAGCAGAATGATCCTTAAGATTAATTTCACTTTATGAGGAAGCATCTAGTGGTCTATCTTTTGGGATGCAAATATTAAAGCTAAGAAAAGTTTCTCAATGGGTGGATAATTAGCTTCAATAGGGATTAGATGATGACTGAAGTAGTAGAGTGCATTTTCCTTTCCTTCGTCATTGGATTGGGACAACAAAGCACCAAGGGAGTTATATAACTCAGTAGTGTAAAGTTTGAGTGGCTTGCCTTGGATAGATGCTACTAGAATCGATGAAATCATCAGGTAATGCTTGATGTCTTTGAAGGCATGCTCACACTTATCATCGCACTTGAACTTGGCATCCTTTTTGACAAGTGTTGAGAATGGCTGACATCTTCCCGATAGGTTGAATATAAACCATCTTAGATATGCCAACCACCCTTGGAATGATTTGAGTTGAGTTAAACTTTTAAGGGGTGGAATTTCTAATATTGCCTTGATCTTCTCTAAATCTATTTTATTCCCTGGTGTTGAACAATAAACCCAAGAAATTTTGTTGAAGCTACTCCGAATGCACACTTCACGGGGTTCATTTTGAGGTTAAATTATCTTAACTATTCAAAAACTACTCTGAAGTCAAAGAGATGGTCTTCCTTTTCTCTATTTTTGACCACGAGATCATCGACATAGCACTCGACTTGATGATGAATGAGATCGTCAAAGATTCGATTCATAGCCCACTGGTATGTAGCATCGGTATTTTTAAGGCTAAAAGGTATGACCTTATAACAATAGATTTTGATCGAGGTTCTAAAAGTAGTGTTTCTTTCATCTTCAGGGGCCATCTTTATTTGGTTATATCCAAATGATTCATCCATGAAATAGAAGACTACATGAGATTTGGCAATGTCCACCATCAGCTTTGAGATTAGTACTAGAAATTCATCTTTTTGATATTTCTAAAATTGACACATTGTTAATTTGTCCATTCTTTTTCTTAACTGTAATGACAGTGGGTGTATTTTTCTTCCTGGATGAAGCCAACATCGATGAATTTTTTCACTTCAAAAATGACCTATTATTCTACGTCTAATTGCATGCATCTAGGAGCTTGCTTGATAGGGTTAGCAGTATGCTCTATTGCTAGTTTATAGACCGCTACGTTAGGAGATAATATAGGCATCTCTTCATAACTCCATGCAAAGTAGTCCTTAAACTCAGTCAATAGCCTAACTAAGTCATTGGCTTCAATTTCATTCAACAAAGAACGGATGTTCCTAAGTTGATTACCTTGAGCTCGTCGATGGTTGACTTGATCTCTTCTTTGAACTCTGGTAGTGCATCTTTGACTTCAAAATCATCTAGATCATCTGAAGTTTCTAAGAATAGGTCTTCATATCAGTTAATGTGATTTGAAAAGAACCTATCAGATTCCAAATGATTAGTGAGGTAGTAATCATCATCATCGACTGGACCCACTGTACTGAGTCCTAGTCCTGATCTTGATTGAGAACTTTTGCATTTGTTCTTCCATATTCTTTCAAAGTAGTCTGAGCTATGCTTTGACCAAGTATGTGGAATTAACCATTTCTTTGCTAAATTATGAACACAAGGCAAGTACCAATAAAAAGGTAATTATATTAAATCTTTATATGAATCACCCTTAAGTTCTACATTGACTTATTGACTTGAAGATGATGCTCCTAGAAAGAACCTCTAAGTCTTCATACCTATGGATCACTTAGGGCCTTCCTTAATAACCAAACCCTCACTTTCTGAGAGGAATGTTAGAATAGAGCTAAAGTTCCCAATTGATGCCTAACTATTTCACATATAGACTTGGATACACTTATGCTATCTGGCTCAAATGTCACCTCCAAAGGAATCTACTACTAAGAAGAGTTGTCTGGTGTGCTAACCATATAAGACTCATTCTATGAACTAGATTCTAAGTCTATATGGATAATAGGTGTACTCCTGGTAGCTGGGACATATGTTTTATTGGGTGGCCATTAAGGAGTTTTTCCACCCCTCAGACTGCCTTTAAACTAGCCTCTTCCTCTTCCTGGTGGAGATCAGGTCATCTTACCAATATGTTTGAATGGAGTAACGAATTATGGGTGGAATCTAAGGTCACGCTCCACTTCTTCCTCCAAGTCTATTTTTGCTCCCTTTTATTTTATTTTTCATTTTTCTTTTCTTTTCTTTTTTTTTCTCTTTCTTTTATATATATTTTTTATTTTTAAAACTTTGGCCAAGTTCATGAGAATAGACTTGTTAATTTTGAGGGAGGTAGTAAGCCACATCTTCATATGCCGACCACATGAACTATAAATGGCTTGAGATCTCATTTGACATAGTAGATGATTCAACCTCTCACAAGCTTCATACATTGAGGTAGAGAGGATGGAACTATAATGTTCTCATGTATCCATGGTCTGCCAAGCAAAGCATTGAAAGATGTATCTAAGTCTATAATGTGGAACTATGTTTTGATCTTCCAATCATCTATCTCTTAGGGCAACACTATAGAGCCTAAGGCCTATTGACCTCACTTTGGGTGTGCGGATTCAATCTTCCCATCTTAGACATAGGAGTTGTCTAGACACTAAGACATCTTTAGTCATAAGACACTTCTAACAATTAGGTAAACACTTAATCTAAGCCTAATGACTTAGAATGGTTAACCATAGGATTAGGTTATGCCTTAAGGATAAGGATAATCCACCTACCCTACAACCCAAATCCAATCCATGTTCACCTTCTCTTACCAAACCTCAAGTTCAATTCAAACAACCAAATTATTGAAGCCCATGATCAAATCCAAACTTGAAACCCTTCAGCCATATGACTATCCATGGACTTAGCCAAATCTTAATAATCATCCAAAATCAATTAATTTTTTCATAATAAATTTATATCTTCCATCGTCTTCCTAAATATAAGTCAAATCTACATTCAAATGATCAAAACTAAATCAAAATAAATCAAATTAAATCAAAACCCTTCCTAAGCCTATGACTTATTCCATGGACTTAGCCAAATAATAATCCAAATCAAGTCAAACTCAATTGCTTTTCTTACAAATCAATCATATTTTCAATCATCTTCACAAATTTAAATGAAATATACATTTAAATCATCAAAACTAAATCAAATCAAATCAAAATCCAAACCTAATCGACATGACCTAACTCCATGGACTTAGCCAAATTCCTTCAATCCAAAACCCAAATTAAATTTATTTTCTCATGAATCAATCATAGCTTCAATCGTATTCACAAATATAAATGAAATCTATAATCATCAAGCCAAACCAAAATTAACCCAAGTCAAACACAACTTAAACCTTTTGACTTGAAAATGTTAAAATGAACCAAAACCCATTTTAACTCAAGCCAATTGCAATTGAATTTATATATCAACTCCAAATCCATATATAAACTCAACTAAATTAAACTTAACCCAAAATCAAGCTAACTAAACCCAATTGGTCCACTTGACCCAAAGTCGCCAATTTGACCTATTTGAGCCAAGTTCTAATCCTACCCAAATTGGATTGAACCAAGCCCATCAAAATCTCCCATCATGATTATTGATCACCCTAGGCTGAGAAATTATCACAAATTGGGTCAAACTAAGTCAACTTGGTCATTTGACCAAGTCAACCCCTTAACCTATGAACCCAATTTGCAGCATAAGCCAAATCCCAAACCACTAATGATTCATACCATATCAAAATCAATATTTGAATATGATTTGACCTTGACTTTAATCAAACCAAACCCAATTAGCCCACTTGACCCAAGTTGAACCAAATTGACCTAAAAGACCAAATGGGTTTAAATCAAAACATAAACCAAATTGATTGCAACGAATGGCTCAAGTTCATTCCAAATTGATTGTTGAACATGACCAAAGCCATGATTGGACCCAATTGAACCCAATAGACTTACTTAGCCCAAATTGTCCTAAAGGTTCAAGTTAGCCTAGATCAAAACTAAATCTAAATTAATTGAAATAAAAGCCTACAATCATCTTCAATTGGTCAACTAAACCTAAACCAACACAAAAGCCAATTTGGTCAAATTGGTCAACTTAACCCATTTGACCCAAATGAATTCAAATGTGCCAAAATCAAATCTAAGCTAAACTTAACCAAAATATCCCAAATGATCATGCGAATTTGACCCAACCCTAGTTTGACCAAATTTGACTAATTGGTCAACTTAACTCAACCTAACCCAATTTGACCTAAATGAGTCAAATTGAGCCAAACCTAACCAAATCAACTCTAATTGACTTTAAATTTGGGTTAACCCACTTTTGGCTCATTTTAAATCTTCCTAAATCAAATCCAATGCCAAATGATCATTCTCCCTTGGGTCAAGGGCATCACATGAGACAAATCACCCATGTAAGTGGTCATTTCCATTCCTTGGCCACTTGGTACTCTCCCAATGGTCCACCTAAGCACCTAGGACTTGCCTGACCCAAGGTGGTTGGTGGGTCATGACCCATGAGAGGTTAAATCACCTCACCCTTCCCATTAGCATTTGAAACTCATGGGACACACCCATGATTTCTCCTTGTAGCCACCCACACCAACCGGAACCACTCACCTCCTCCCTGCCACCCAAGACTCCCTGAGATGGCTGGATGACCAGTAGATGCCAAACCCAATCCCATCATTGAATTAAGATGAATAGGGTATACATCCTCTCATTTCCACTCAAACACACATAAAAATCTTTGATCAGAGCCCTAGCTACCCAAGATGAGTTATTAGAGCCATTCCCTAAGCTCCCAAGTTCTTTTCTCGATCAAAAAATGCCATTCTCGTCCATCCTGAAATAAGAGACTCCCATTTTTGACCTAACTTCCCCATTTCACTATCAAACTCAAATTAACTCTGCACGCACCTTCCCTACGATGCATCGAGCAAGAACGAATCATCTTCCAAGCTTCTCGAGCATCAGAGGTGGGACTTCAATCAAAGCTGAGCTCTGAATCATCAGTTCATGGCCTTCTAAGTGAACATTGAGGAATTGGTCCAATAGCTACTCAACAGGGCTTAGATGCTGAGTCGGGTAAGTTTTAAGTAGCCAATCCCATGACACCTTATGGAAAGTGCACCACCTCAGCATGCCATGTTGTGCCAACATGATTAGGCTTTACTTAGGCTTAATTAATCAATTTTAATGGTTGAAACTTCTAAATATTATAAAAAATCATAGAGAAATAAAAAATGTAAATAATTACTTATTTTAAAAGTTTTTTAGAGGAGAATTAATTAAAAATGATCTTAGCTAATTTTGAATAGTAATTAAGGTTTAATTACAAAATTTAATAGCTTAATTACTCCTTAATTACTTGAGTAATTATTCATAAATTTTATGGGTTAACTTATTGGGATGACCTCTGTCTCCCATAATTTTCTTGGGATTTATTGCTCACCCAATTAAGAAAATTAACTAATTAAACCTTAACTACTCTTTTAAGTTAATTCATGATTAATTAATCCCATGAGCAATAATAAATTCCTCAATTAAGTTTATTAATTATTGCTCAATAGTAAGTGACTAAGGAATAGGGTTAGGACCCCTTTCCCTAAGTTCATTTCACATTTTTTAAAATAAAATTAATTAAGATTTAACTAATTAATTAAATCACATTCAAATTGAAACCATAATCACATCAGACCTAATTAATTAAATCATGCCGTAGATCTTCAGGTGTTTAATAACCTAATGGAGTTTTGAAATTATGGTTATTCCACATGTGTGGGAAAATCATAAGAGCAATTAATTAATTCCCTTAATCTAGTTAACTATTAATCATGAGCCAATTGCATTAGGCCCCTTTTATTTCCTAAGATCATTGCAAGTTTATTTTCCATGCATATCATGTTGGCTCATAATTATTTAGTTAATTACTTTAAGGTGACATAGGTAAAAGTAATTAATTCATCTAATTAAGGGTTCAACTTAATTAAACCATATAATCAACTTAATTACATTTTCTTAAATTAAATCAAATCACTAATGTAGGAAAGCGTTTAAAACAGCAAGTGATGATTTCTCTTCTCCTCTTTCAATCAAATCAAATCCAAAACTTAATTAATAAAGAAGCTTTGGTTTGCTTTAAATATTCTTATTTGATTTGATTGTCCTTAAGAACTAGTTTGGTTGAATGAATCACATGTTTATATTTAATTTTCTTCTTTCCAATCATGTTAAATTTGGTATGTCATTTGAATCCTTGCATCCATCTTTTCAAAATCAAGTAAAATAAAATGGACTTCCTTTATGTAAACTTGCATGTGTTGATTTAACTTAATATATGCATGGCTATTATCACTATTAAATCCAAATGTATTTTTCAAAAGCTTATAAATGAATAATAATTTGTTATGATGCTAGTTATAAGTACATAAGAAATGCATGTGCATATAACTTAAGTGTATGATTGTTAGGTTGCCTTTCTGTTATTCATGTGTTGATTTATATAAGATTGAATGGTAATGGGTATAAAGTCTAGACATCTAGGGAACACGAGGCTTTAGCTAGCCCTCAATAGGTCATTTGATTGCATCACTTCATTGGTTTGTTACTTGGTTGATGAAATCGAAAAGAAGAAATATTGAATCTGAATTTTTCTCTATTAAAATAAAAAAAATCAAAAAACCCAAAACCCTAAATTAAAACCGAAACCCTAAACCTAAAACCTAAACCCTAAACCTAAACCCTAAACCCCAAACCCTAAACCCTAAACACTCAAAACCTAAAAACCTAAACTTAAACTAAATAAAACCTAAAAATAAAATAAATAAAAAACCTTAACCTAAATAAAATAAAAAATTAAAATAATAAAACTTAAACTAAAACCTAAACCTAAACCTAAACCTAAACCTAAAAAAAATAAATAAATAAAAACTAAAATAAAATAAAATAAATAAAAATATAAACTCAATTAAAAAATAAAATAAAATAAAAAAAATAAAATAAAATAAAATAAATAAAAAAACCTAAATAAAATTTAAACTAAACATAAAATAAAAATAAAATAAACCTAAAAACTAAATAAAAACCTAAACCTAAAAAATAAACCTAAAAATAAAACAAAAATTAATAAAAAAACCTAAACCCTAAACTAAAAAATAAAATAAAATAAAGTAAATAAAATAAAATAAACTATAAGATAAATAAAACCTAAACCCTAAATAAAATAAAATAATAAACTAAAAATAAACCTAAATCTAAACTAAAATAAACCTAAAAACCTAAAATAAAATCCTCAAACTTATTCCTAAAAAAATAAAATAAAAACCTTAACCTAAACCTAGAAATAAAAAATAAAACCTAAACCTAAAAAAATAAAATAAAAATAAACATAAACCTAAACCAAAACCTAAAAAAAACCTAAACTAAAATAAATAAACATAAAATAAGTAAATTAAACTAAATAATAATAAACATAAACATAAATAAAGTTAAAATAAATAAAATAAACTAAAATAGATAAAAATAAACTAAAAAAAACTAAACCTACAGTCTTAATTAAAAAAAAACCTAAACCCTAAACCCAAAACTCTAAAACCTAAATCTTAAACCCTACCATTGACCTAAATCCAAAACCCTAAACCCTAAACCCAGGCCCTCCTAACAGAGCCACTAAACTCCATAAATCATGACATAAACCCTAAACCTCTGACCCTAGGCCCTAAACCATATAAAACTAAACTTAAACCTAAACTTAACCTAAACCCTAAATCCTAATCCCAAAACCTACTAAAGCTGACCTAAACCTAATCCACTAACCAAACACCACTGAAACATAAACTTTAAAACCATAAACCCTAAAGCTAAGCTAAACCATACCACATTAAACCCTAAGTTAAATTCCAGGATGACCCAAACCCCTCTAAAACCTAAACCTAAAGAGAAAATAAATGAAAACTTGAACCTAAATAAAATAAAAATATAAACTAAACCTAAACCTAAACCTACCTAAAAATAAAATAAACTAATAAAATAAACTAGATAAATAAATAAAAACCTAAACTAAACTAAAAAAATAAAATAAACCTAAGAATAAAAAACTTAAGGTAAAATAAAAAAAGAAAACTAAAATAAAATAAAATAAAACTAAATAAAATCATAAACCTAAAAAATAAACCTTAAAATCAAACTTAAAATTAAATAAAAATAAAACCTAAACCTAAACTAAAAAGAAAACCTAAATAAAATAAAATAAAATAAAATAAACCTAAACCTAAACTAAAATAAATAAAACCTAAACTTAAACTTAAACTAAATTAAAAAAATAAAAAAAACTAAACCTAAACTAGAAAATAAAACCAAAAAATAAACCTAAAATAAAAACCAAAAACCTAAACCTTAAATGATAAAATAGAAACCTAAACCTAAGCCTAAAAATATAAAATAAAACCTAGACCTAAAAAGAAAAAAAACTCAACTAAAAATTAAACCTAAACCTAAACCTAAACATAAAAAATAAACTAAAGTAAAAAAATCTAAACTAAAATAAATAAATTGAACAAAATAAAAAATAAACCTAAATAAAATTAAATAATAAAATAAATAAACATAAATAAAAAATAAACTAATTAAAGCTAATCCTATCAATTCACATAATTTAAAAAAAACCATAAACCCTAAATCCTAAACCCTAAACCCTAAACCATAAACCCTAAACCTACAAGCCTAAACCCTAATCCCTAAACCATAACCCTCAACCCTAAACTATAAAAGCATAAACCCTAAAACCCTAAACCTTAAACCCTAAACCCTAACCCTAAACCATACACCCACCCTGATAAACCTAAACCTATACCAAAGTAACTAAATAAATTATAAAATAAGCTAAACCCTATAACTAATAAGCATAAACTAAACCTGACCTAGAAAGGAGAACCTTAATGGCATGATCATCACCGTTAGCTAGGCTCAATCTTGATCTAGCAGTGGACACAAAATTGGAGGAGGAGGTTATTGTAGTGATGGTGGGGGATCTAGAAGTGCTGGGGATATGGAGGTGGTGGTCATAGTAGTGGTGGTTATGGAGGCGAGAGGGAGAGATTAGGGATATGATGGCGGATCCACTGTCGGGTGGTTTGATGAACTAAGAAGAATGGCCAATCGATCTGCATATGGGCGTGTCTTAATAGTAGAGACGACTCTAGTTATCTAGGGTTTTTTATTTCTTTATGCATGCTAATTTTTAATCTATGTCGTCGCTTGTGTCTTAGAAAACTTGGTGTGTTACTTGGTTGATGAAATCTAAAAGCAGAAGTGTTAAATATGAATTTCTTCTCTATTAAAAAAAATACTAAAAACCCTAAATCCTAAATTAAAACTTGAACATTAGACTTAAAACCTAAACCCTCAACCCTCAACCCTAAACCCTAAACCCTAAAACCCTAAACCTTAAACCCTAAACCCTAAAACCAAAACCATAAACCCTAAACCCTAAATCCTAAACCCTAAACCCTAAAGTCTAAACCCTAACCCCGAGGCCTTAAATGCTCAACTAGCCCTAAACCCTAACCCCTCAACCCTCAACTAACCCTAAACCCTAAACCCTAAAAAGCTAAAAACCTAAACCTAAACTAAATAAAACTTAAAAATAAAATATATAACAAAACATAAACCAAAATAAAATTTAAAAATAAAATAAAATAAAAAACTAAACTAAAACCTAAACTTAAACCTAAACCTTAACCGAAACCTAAAAATAAAATAAAATATTAAATAGAAACTAAACTAAAATAAATTAAATTAAAACCTAAATAAACTAAAAATAAAATAAACCAAAAATAAAAACCTAATAAGATAAAACCAAATGTAAAAAACCTTAAATAAAAATAAATAACTAAATAAAAACCTAAACCTATAAAATAAACCTAAAAATATAACTTAAAAATAAATAAAAATAAAACCTAAACACTAAACTAAAAAAACCCTAAATCTAAAATAAACAAAATAAAATAAACATAAACCTCAGCTAAAATAAACTTAACTAAAATAAATAAAACCTAAACCTAAACCTAAAATTAACTAAACCTAAACCCTAGACTAAATAAAATAAAATAAACTGAAAAAAAACCTAAAATTAAACCTAAAATAAAAACCAAAAACCTAAACCTAAAAAAATAAAATAAAATTTAATCTTAAATCTAAATATAAAAAAAAAAGCTAAACATTAAAAATAATATAAAAATAAAACTAAGCAAAAGAAATACAAAATAAGTAAATAAACATAAACCTAAACCTAAATAAACTAAAATAAACTAAAACTAAATTATAAAATAAAAATCTAAATAACCCTCTAACCACTAAACTAACCTACTAAACAAAAACCCTGACCCTAAACCCACCAAAACTAAACCTGACCCTAAACCAAAACCTAAACTATCCCCCTACTAAACTAACTAAATCCTAAACCCACCCTTTCAGTTAAACCCTAACTGATCACAACTAACTCTAATCTAACCCAGGCACAGGCTTCTAAACCTACCCCTTTCCTACCCTGGCTCAAATTGACCCACCCAAAACTAAGCTAATGTGACAACCTACCTGATCAAATACCTGACCATACTAACTGACCAACTAATAAACTAAAACCACAAACATCCATAAACCTCTAAACTAAACCCTAAAGCTAAACATTAAATCATGAACCCTAAACCATAAACTTTAAACTCACTGATCCCTGACCACAGCCTAAGCACTCACAAAACCCACCTAAAACCACCACTTCCTTAACCCCCTCCATAACCTCAAACCCTAAACCTAAACCCAAAGTAACTAAATAAATTAAAAAATAAACCTAAACTAAAACCTAATAAACTTAAATCTAAACTAAACCCTAAGAATGGGCGTAATAGGAAGAATGTTACCATCAATGAGGCTCAGTCTAGAGGCTGGCTGGCGAAGCGGTGGTTATCATAGTGGTGGTGTGGATCTTGGTGGATATGGAGGTGCTAGTGGATATGGAGTTGGTGGTCAGAGTAGTGGTGGTTATGGAGGCGGGAGGAGCAATAAAGGTTATAGACATTGTGGTGGTCGAGGGAGAGATCGGGGATTTGATTGTGGATCCTACTTGAGGAGTGAGTGGTTCTATGGGAACTTGAAATTAGATTCAATCACTTATGGAATTGTGTCTTTATAATATAGATGGTTCAAGTTATCTAAGGTTTTTGATTTGCTCTATGGATTCTCATTTTGATATATGTAACCACATGGGCCTTATAAAAGTTGGTGAGTTACTTGGTTGATAAACTAAAAAAAAAAAAGAAATGTTGAAGCTGAATTTGTTTTCTATTAAAAAAAAGAAAATAAAAAATTTTAAACACACTACTAAACCTAAACCTAAAACTAAACCTAAACCTAAACTAAACTTCTATAAAACTAAAATTTAAACCCAAGCCCTAAACTCACTCCTAAACCCTCCTAAACCCAAAACCCAAACCTAATAATCCACTAACTAAACCCACCCTAAACCTAAACCCTAAACAAACTAAACCCTCCAACCATAAACCCTAATCTTCTAAATACTTATGAAATCACCCCACCCCACTCTATAAACCAGCTAAAAACCTAAACAAAGTTAAACTTAAAATAAAATATATAAAAACCTAAAAATAAAATAAATATAATAAAATAAACATAAATAAACCCAACTAAACCTAAAAGAAATAAAATAAATAAAAACCTAAACTAAACTAAAAAATAAAAAACTTAAATAAAATAAAAACTAAACTTGAAATAAAAAAATAAACCTATAATAAAATAAAAAAATTAAATAAAGAACTAAACCTAAAAAATAATCCTAAAAATAAATAAAAAATAAAACCTAAACCCTCAATTAAAAAAATCCTAAACAAAAAATAAAAATAAACTAAACTAAACTAAATAAAAACCTAAAGCTAAACCTAAACCTAAACATAAACTAAATAAAATAAAATAAATAAACATAAACTAAAATAAAACATGAAAATAAACTTAAAATAAAAACCTAAAACCTAAACCTAAAAAATTAAAATAATAACCTAAACCTAAACTTAAAAATAAAAAACAAAACCTAAACATATAAAATAAAATAAAAATAAAAGTAAACTAAAAAATAAACTTAAAGTTAAACCTAAACCTAAAAAATAAACTAAAAAAAACCAAAACTAAAATAAATAAACCTAAAATTAATAAACTAAACTAAATAAAAATAAAAATAAGCCTAAATGAAAATAAAAAATAAAATAAGCTAAAATAAATAAAATAAACTAAATAAACTAAACCTTTATTTTAAAAATTAATAAATTAAAAAATAATAAAAAAACCTCGCCTATAGTTAAGTATAACCCTAAACTCTAAACACTAAACCCTAAACCTACAACTTAAACCTCCAACCCTAAAACCCAAAAAGCAAATCCTAAATCCTAACCCAAAATACTAAACATTAAACCTAAACCATAATAAACCTAAACTGGCGTGATAAATAAAAATAAAATAGATAAAAAAAACCAACCTAAATAAAGTAAAAAGTATTAAAATATAATAAAACTAAAAAACTAATCCTAAACTAAACCTAAACCTAAAGAAAATAAAATAAGAAAATAAAAGTAAAATAAAAAATAAAAAAACTAAACTATAAATTAAAATTAAAATAAAAAAAACTAAATAAAATAAAAAATAAAATAAAACTAAAATAAAATAAAATAAAACTAAATAAAACCTAAACCTAAAAATAAACATAAAAATAAAATAAAACCTAAAATAAAAGAAAAACTAAACCTAAAATAAACTAAAATAAATAAAACCTAAACCTAAACATAATATCAACTATACCTCAACCTAAAGCTAAACTAAATAAAATAAAATAAACTATAAATAAACCCAAACCTAAACTAAAAAATTTAACCTAAAAATAAACCTAAAATAAAAAGCTAAACCATAAACCTAAAAAATTAAAATAAAAACCTAAACCTAAACCTAAAATAAAAAATAAAATAAAATAAAATAAAATAAAATAAAACTAAACTAAACCTAAACCTAAAATAAACTTTAATAAAACCAAAACTAAAATAAATAAAACTAAAATAAATAAAGTAAACTAAATTAAAAATAAAAATAAACCTAGATGAAAATAAAAAATAAAATAAATGAAATGAAATTAAAAAACTAGATTAACCTAAACCTACAAGTTTACTTAATTAAATAAAATAAATAAATAAACCCTAACCATATACCCTAAATGCTAAAACTAACCCTAAACCCTGAACCTACAACCGTAAACCTTAAACCCTATACCTTAAAACCCTAATCACTAAACTCTAAATAATAAATGGTAAACCCTAAACCTGAAAACCCTAAACCCTAAAGTTTAAACCCTCAATCCTAAACCCTAAAACCTACAACCAAAAACCTTAAACCCTAAACGCCAAACCTTAAACCCTAAAGCCTAAACCTTAAACCCTAAACCTTAAAAACTTAAAAACCTAAAAGTAAACTAAATAAAATATAAAAATAAAATAAACAAAAAACCTAAACCTAAATAAAATTAAATAAAAATATAAATTAAAACCTAAACATAAACCTTAGCCTAAACCTAAAAATAAAATTGAAAATAAATACTAAACTAAAATAAAATAAATAAAAACTAAACTATGATAAAATAAATAAAAACCTAAAATAAATTAAAAAAATTAAACTAAAGTAAATAAAACCTAAACCTAAAAAATACAATAAAACTAAAAAATAAACATAAACTGAAACCTAAACCTAAGAAATAAACTAAAATATAAAACATAAACTAAAATAAATAAACCTAAAATAAAATAACTAAACTAAATTAAAAAAAATAAAGATAAGTAAAAATATAAAATAAAATAATCAAAATAAATAAAAAGTAAACTAAATAAACCTAAACCTACTAGTTTACTTAATTTTAAAAAAATTTGTAAACCCTTCACTCTAAACCCTAAACCCTAATTCGTAAAACTAACCTTAAAATTTAAACCCTAAACTAACCCTAAACCCTACCCTAACCCTCCCTAAACCCCTAAACCCTAAACCCTAAAACCATAAACCCTAAACTCTAAAAAAACCCTAACTTAATAAACCTAAACCTAAAAAGAATGGGTAACCTGAGGAACATCAATCACCTCCAGATCCAGGTGGATGGAGGTAAGGTGATATCATAGTGGTGGTGGGGATCTAGAGCTCTTCTTGGATATGGAGTGTGCTCACGTAGTGGTGGTTATGGAGGGAGCGATGGAGGTGTGAGTCATAGTACCCAAGAGGTGGGGGGGGGGGGGTAAATTGGGTGATATTAAAAATTTTAAAACTTAAATCTTAAATTTTAATTTTTTTATAGAAAATTAATTTTTTATTTTATAATGACATGATACAATTCTTAATGCAGCAAAAATAAAAGGGCAGTAAAGTAAAGAGAGATAATAGGCACACAAATTTTATGTGGTTCAAACCCAAAGCTGGACTACGTCCATATGCCTACTAGAATCCACTAAATGTAAAATAGCTTACAAATAATAATATGTACTCTCTAGAAAGGTAGTACAACCCCAAAATAAATTTTACACACACAAAAAGAATAATACAAAATAATAAATTTTGATAAAATAAATCTCTCACAAATATACCAGTAATGATCTCACAACTTATAAATGATCACTTACAACTTAAAATTTTGGCAAGATAATATGCTCACTTAATATTGAAATAAATATATTAAAGTGATCTTACTAAGATGTTTAAAATGATTTCAAAATAATTTACAATATTCTTTTTACACAATAAAATAAATTTCAGCAAGAATAATTTATTTTATTTTTCAAAAGATTCTTTCAATTAATGCTAATGATCACAAAGTACTTAAATAAAATGAGTATATGATAGATCTAAGTATGCTAGTAAGCTTTTAATTAAAAGAGATCTAGCAAATATAAAAATAATTTCAGCATAATAATTTATTTTAAATGCTTAAAAATACTTATAAAATAGATCTAAGAATAAATGATCTTTCAAAATAAGACTAATGAAGAAATATTTCAAGAAACCAAAATAAATTTGTAGGAAGTTAAAATTTTCAGCAAGTTGAAATAGATCCTACAAACTATCACAAGAGTTTTCACAAAAAAATGATTGAGAAACTTTGATGTGAAAAAATAATGTCAAAGACTAATCCACCAAAAGTATAAATTGGAAGAAGAATAAATAGATGGTGAAAATAGCATGAACAACAAATAAAAGGATTAAGATCAAGAAAACAAACTCAAGTAATTTGAGAAGGCTTGCTTAGTTGAAGATGTTGAAGCTTCCAAACTAAGGATTTGATCTTGCAATATTTGGATAACACTTGGAAGGAAAATCTAAGAAATTTTCTCTTAGATTTTCTGGAGAGATTTTGAATTTTGAATGAGGATATGCTTTCATGAAGAGAATGAGGGCTATTTATAGGCAAGAAGATCATATTTTAAAATATATCAAAACCTCATGTTATCATCTAATAATTTAATATTCAATAAAAATATAATTTATATTAAATAAATATTAAATTTAGCAGCCAAAATTTGGCTATTCACATGGGTAAGTCAAAAGTAATCAAATATGGCTCTTAATATATTCAAAGCATGCATGCATTCATTATAAAATCAGCTAATGTTTAGAAAATCATAATAAATTCAATTTTAATCAAAAGTGGGTCATGTAACCTCTTAAATTAAAGGAAAAAATCCAAGGAATCCGTTGGAGATGAAATCATATATGAATTCTTTGATTAATAAATGACTTTGGCTAAAATACAAAATTTTATATATTTTTTGTTAATTTTGACATGTGACATTTAAAAATTATGATATAATTTATATATAATCATAAATATGTTAGTTATCTTATAACCAACAAATTAAATTAAAATACTTAATTATATTAAGTAAATAAAATAATTATACTTAATAGTTTTTTTATCATTTATTACTTTGACAATTTTAATGCTATGTATGAAACATATAATTGTATAATTAATTAAAGATTTATATAAATTAACCTCATTAAAATAATATGTTAAGTTGTGAGCAAATTGATTCATGCCAATGAACTCATATGAATAGTCATATAACCCAAAATATTGTATCTTGAGCTTCACATTATCCTTTTCATTCTTCTACTCTTGCAATTTCCTCTAATTATATGATAATTAGCAATTGATATATCATAAAAATATTCATTAGAACATCCAAGCATTTGTTTGTTATCATCAAAATTAATCAAATTGAACATGAGGCTAATTAAACCAATCTCCCCCTTTTGATGACAATGAAACTAATGTGATTTTTTGATGAAGGTGCAAATTGACCTTTCATCATAGTTTTTGAAAAAAAATTCTCTTTAAAAAAATTTATGCATAAGAGATGAATAATGTTGCTCCCCTAAATGTATGCATAAAATAGACTTAATAACCAACATTTTACTCTTCTCCCCCAACATCAAAAGTGAGAACAAACTACATACAATTTTAAATATTAGGATCTAACATTCCAAGCATGCATCTTAAAGTACAAAAAGTTCTTACGGTAAGGGTTTTGTAAAATATCTAATTTGTATATCGGTACTAATAAAATTAATATTAACATGACCTTTCAAAACATGATCCTAATAAAATGATGTCTAATTTCTATATGCTTGGTTGGAGTCTTTGGATAGGATTTTTAGTCAAACTAATAGCACTAGTATTGTCACACTGTACTAGAATGTGATCTTGCTTAATACCAAAATCTTCTAATTGTTGCTTTAACCAAAGGACTTGAGAAACACACAACTATGTACTACTCGGAGTGGATAAAGCTACAATTTTGTTTCCTAGATGACCAAGACACAAGTGATGATCTAAAAAATGACATGTGCTAGATGTGCTTTTATCTACTTTTCATCTGCAAAATCAGCAATAAAATCACATGATAAAGAATTTTTAGGATACCATAAACTTTAGTAGTGCTATCAAATACCGAAGATAAACTTATGCTATTAAATGAGATTCTTTTGGGTTGGCACGAAAATGAGCACAAATAAATAAAACATAATATCAGACTACTAGTAGCAAGGTATAAAAGTGAACCTATCATACTCCTATAAAGTTTTTTGATCAGATTTTCCTAATTCATCTAAATCCAATTTTATAGATGGGCTCATAGGAGTTTTACTAGATTTAAATCTTTTCATGTCAAACCTCTCAAGCAATTCATTTTGTATACTTAGTTTGATAGATGAATGTGCCATTTTCTTGTTGCTTCACTTGAAGACCTAAGAAAAATTAAGTTCTCCCATCATACTCATTTCAAACTCTTTTTGGACATCAAAGATGAGAACTCATGGCATAAAGATTCATTTGTACTTCCAAATAATATATCATCTACATACACTTGTACCACAAATCATCATCATCTATGCTCTTAAGGAATAAGGTGGTATCTACTCTACCTTTCTAAATCCATGATCTATCAAAAGTTACTTAACCTATCATACCAAGCATTTTAAACCATATAAGGCTTTCTTTAATTTATACACATGATTTGGAAAATCAAGGCTCTCAAATCAGGTGGTTGCTCTACAAATACATTTTGGTCAATAAATCCATTCAAAAATGCACTTTTGACATCCATTTGAAAAAGTTTAAAATTTCTAAAACAAGCATAAGCAAGGAGTAACACGCTTCTAGTCTTGCTAGTGCAAAAGATTCTTCAAAATCTATACCTTCAACTTATGTGTACCCTTGTGCAACTAACTAGCTTTATTTCTAACAATACTGAATCATCTAGCTTATTCCTAAAGATCCATTTTGTTCCAATGACATTTTGATCTTGGGGTCTTGGGACTAATTCCCAAACATCATTTCTTACAAATTGATTCAACTCCTCTTAATAATCCAAAAATTATCATTTAATGCTTCTTCTAAATTTTTAGGTTCAACCTCAGATAAAAATTTTGAATGATCTACAACTTCTCTACTATGTCTTCTAGTCATAACTCCTTTTGAAGGATCTCTTATAATTAGTTCCTTTGGATGATTTTTATTATATTTCCATTCTTTAGGCAATGAATCATCCATATTATCTTCTAAAGATATTTTCTTAAAGTTATCAATCTCTTCATCAATCACTTCATTTCTAATAGGATCAATCAAATTTTCATCAAAAATACCATGTATTGATTCTTCTACAATCATTTTCTTCTTTGTAAACTCTATAAGCTCTACTAGAAAAGAGTATCCTAAGAAAATACCATCATCGATTTGCAATCAAACTTACCTAAATGATCTTTTCCATTATTCAAAATAAAGCATTTACATCCAAATACATGAAAGTGTTCAATCTTAGGCTTCTTTCCAAAAAAACAATTCATAGGGTGTCTTCTTCAAAATTTGATCTAAAATAGATCCTATTCATTACATAACATGCATTATTCTTACGCCCAAAATATTTTGGCAATTTATACTCATCAAGCATAGATCTACTTAATTCAATTAATATTCTATTTTTCTCTCTACTACTCCATTTTGTTGGGGAGTTCTAGGTGCAAAAAAATTATGTCTAATCCCCATGTTCATCATAATCCTCAAATAATTTATTTTCAAATTCCACCATGATCGGTTTGAACCCTATTAATCAAAGGCCTTGTTCTCTTTGAATATATTTAGAAAACTTTCTAAACTCACCAAACATCATCTTGTAAGTTACAAATAAAACCCAAGTATATCTGAGAAATCATCAACAATCACAAAACCATAATTTTTCCACCTAAGCTGGTGCTATTAGTAGGACCAAATAAATCCATGTGCAATAATTCTAGAGGTCTAGAAGTAGAAACAATATTTTTACTTTTAAATGAGCTTCTAGAATGCTTACCATGAAATACATGCATCACAACATAGTTTGAATGAAAATTTAATTTAGGCAATCCAACTACTAAATCAAGTTTGGAAATTTTATTAAGTGTGTGCATGTTAATATGACATAGTCTCCTATGCCATAACCATATATCATCATGAGTGCTTTTAAAACAAAGTAAATTCAAATTACATCACTATCTAAATCAATGACATAAATATTTTATATCTTTTATTACTAACAAAACATTTTCATTATTTTTTTATGCAACATGATGCATGGAATACTACATTCAAACCTTTATCATAATAATTAATAGAAATTAAATTATGTTTTAATCCTTCTACTAGAAAAACTTTATCTAAAGTGATAGAATTCTTACAAATAGAACCAATGCCAATGATCTTTCCCTTTGCATTATCTCCATATGTAACAAATCCTCCATCACTTGATTCTAAAGTTGTGAATTTATCTTTATCTCCCATCATATGTCTTGAACATCCACTATCCAAGTACCACATGCCTTCTTTGATTTTTTCTTTGAAGGCATTCCTACAAAAGAAACTCACATGTTAACTTTTGGAACCCAAACATGTTTGGGTCCACATTCTACATTTGAAGTAAGATATCTAGCATGGTTTGTGTAGTGTGTGTACCTTTTGGTACCATACATAAGATGATTTCTTAGTGTTTTGTAATTTACGTGCATAGCAATCAAATGAAATATGCCCTTTTATCACAATAGTTGCACCAAACATTAGTGTTTGCATATGACTTAGATGATAATTATAAGGTATATGAGTGGGATGTGTATGATGCAAATAATTTCTATTAAATGTTTTTCTTGATGAAGTATTATAATGAACTTGTGATTTCAAACATAATTCTAATCTTGCTTTTAATAAGATATTCTCTCTTTCAAGTTTACATACAAGTAAGGAACAATTTAATAAAAGTATTTTTACTTTTAAATTATCACATTCATTTTTAAATCACAAAATGCATATCTAAATTTTTATGTTCTTTTCTAAGGTTTTGTATTTTCTTTTTTTTTTATATTCAATAACTAAATCATTAAAAGCATCATCTAATTCATCATAAGATATATCATTACATACCTCTTGAGAATCTAAGTTGATTCTCCATTTTCCATAAGACATATGTTGACCTCTTCATTGGATGAGCAAGTACTTGATTCATTTGAATTTGGATTGGCCCATAAAGCCATCTTCTTCTTCTTATGGTACTTTTCTCCTTCATATTTTTCTTCTTTTCATCAATCTCTTTCTTCTTTGATTCAAGTTCGGACAATCACCTCTTATGTGTCGGGCTTTTCTAATGGTAGCAAATGATCCCCTTCACCTGTAGAAATTTTTAGTTTGAAATTTATAGTTTATAGAATTTTTATACCTTTCATTCTTCTTCCTTAGCAAGTTCCCAAGCCTTTTGGATAGCATGACCACCTCATCACTATCACTGTCCGAGCTTGAGGTGTTATGCTCATCATTGTAATCAACTTGTAATGCAATGGCTTTTCCTTTGTCCTTATCCCTTTTTGTTGAGTTATCCATCTTATCCCTTTGAGCAATAACTTTTTTCATGTGCTATCAAAGAACCCAAAAGATCAAGTGGATAAGTAGATAAATCCTTAGCTTCACTAATAATTTGTTACTTTAGCTTCCCATTCTTTTGGAAGACATCTAAGAATCTTATAGACTAAGTCTTGATTCTATATGTTTTCCAAAGAATGCAATGTAATTATTTTCATGAATCTAGTATACATATCAGAAATAGATTCAGAAGGAGACATATGAAATAACTCATATTCATGAACAAGTCTATTTATGTGAGCATCTTTAACTTCACTAGTTCCTTCATAAGTTATAATGAGTTTATCCCATATTTCTTTCTTTGTACTTAACATAGAAATTTTAATGTAATCATCATAATGTAAAGTATTACAAGCCCTAGCATTTAATTCATCAAGTTCTCTTTTCATTCATTCCTCAAAAGGTTTTCTACTTTAATTCCATTTACTTCTCTGGGTGTATGATATTGATGTGTCAACATATACCACATCGTGCATCTTGACCTCTTAAAATGTACTAATTCTATTTTCCAATAGTCAAATGGTACACTATCTAAAAGTGGAGGTCTATGAGTGGATTGTCCCTTAGTGAACCCTTTGGAAACCTTGTGCCATAGTGAAAAGATACTCTTGGATGTTAAGCTAAAGAAAGCCTAGCTCGATACCAATTGTGAGTCACTATAGCACCCAGGGTGGGTGAATTAAAATTTTAACTTAATAAATTTTAATTTTTTTATAGAAAATTAATTTTGATTTTATAATGATACAATTATTAATGCGCAAAATAAAAGTAAAAGTAGAGATAATAGGCACACAATTTTTCGTGGTTAAGCAAAAGCGGCCATCCACCTGGCTAGGAATCCACTAAATGCAAAAAATGGCTTACAAAAGTACTCTCTATGGGTGAGTACAACCCCTACAATAATATGTACTCTCTACAAGGGTAGTACAAATAAAATAAATTTTACAACACAAAAGAAAAATACAAAATAATAAATTTTGATAAAATAAATCTCTCACAAATATACCAAATGATCTCACAACTTATAAATGCTCACTTACAACTTAAAAATTTTGGCAAGATAATATGCTCACTTAATATTGAAATAAATATCTTAAAGTGATCTTACTAAGGTGTTGATAAATGATTCCAAAATAATTTCTCAATATTCTTTAACACATTAAAATAAATTTCAGCAAGGAATAATTTATTTTATTTTTCCAAAAAGATTCTTTCAATTAATGCTAATGATCACAAAGTACTTAAATAAAATGAGTATACGATAGAACTAAGTATGCTAGTAAGCTTTTAATTAAAGAGAGATCTAGTAAATATAAAAATAATTTCAGCACAATAATTTATTTTAAATGCTTAAAATATACTTCTAAAATAGATCTAAGAATAAATGATCTTTCAAAATAAGACTAATGAAGAAATATTTCAAAACCAAAATAAATTTGTAGGAAGTTAAAATTTTTTAGCAAGTTAAATAGATCCTACAAACTATCACAAGAGTTTATCACAAAAAAATGATTGAGAAACTTTGATGTGAAAAATAATGTCCAAAGACTAATCCACCAAAAGTATAAATTGGAAAGAATAAATAGATGGTGAAAATAGCATGAACAACTAAAAGGATTAAGATCAAGAAAACAAACTCAAGTAATTTGAAAGCTTGCTTAGTTGAAGATGTTGAAGCTTCCAAACCAAGATTTGATCTTGCAATCTTTGGAACACTTGGAAGGAAAATCTAAGAAATTTTCTTTAGATTTGCTGGAGATTTTGAATTTTGAATGAGGAATACTTTCATGAAGAGAATGAGTGCTATTTATAGGCAAGAAGATCATATTTTAAAATATATCATTACAAACCTCATGTTATCATCTAATAATTTAATATTCAATAAAATATAATTTATATTAAATAAATATTAAATTTAGCAGCCAAAATTTGGCTATTCACATGGGTAAGTCAAAAGTAATCAAATATGGCTCTTAATATATTCAAAGCATGTAGTATGCATTCATTATAAAAATCAGCTAATGTTTAGAAAATCATAATAAATTCAATTTTAATGAAAAGCAGGTCATGTAACCTCTTAAATTAAAGGAATAAATCTAAGGAATCCATTAGTGATGAAATCATATATGAATTCTTTGATTAAAAAATGACTTTTGTTAAAACACAAAATTTTATATATTTTTGTTAATTTTGATATGTGACATTTAAAAATTATGATATAATTTATATATAATCATAAATATGTTAGTTATCTTATAACAAATTAAATTAAAATACTTAATTATATTAAGTAAATAAAATAATTATACTTAATAGTTTTTTCATTTATTACTTTGACAATTTTATGCTATGCTATGAAACATATAATTGAATATTAATTAAATAAAGATTTATATAAATTACCTCATTAAAATAATATGTTAAGTTGTGAGCAAATTGATTCATGCCAATGAACTCATATGAATAGTCATATAACCCAAAATATTGTATCTTGAGCTTCACATTATCCTTTTCATTCTTCTACTCACGCAATTTCTAATGTATTAGATATGTAATTAGCAATTGATATATCTGAAACACATAAAAATATTCATTAGAACATCCAAGCATTTGTTTGTTATCATCAAAATTAATCGAATTAAACATGAGACTAATTAAGCCAACAGGAGGATGTAGCCATGGTACTGGTGGAGGGAGAGATCAGGGATATGATGGTTGATCAGGCTATTCGAGAGGTCGGGGTGGCTCTGAGCGAACTAGAAAAATTGGAGAATGGCCGATCCGATCTACTACTTATAGAATTATGTCTTTATAGTAAAAATGATTCTAGTTATTTAGGGTTTTTAACTTGCTCTATGAGTGCTCATTATTTATCTATGTCGTCGCTTGTGTCTTAGAAAACTTGGTGTATTACTTGGGTGATGAAATTGAATAGAAGAAATGCTGAATCTAAATTTTTTCTCTGTTATAAAAAATATAAACCTAAACCTCAAAATAAACCTAAAATAGAAACATAAAACCTAAACCTCAAAATAAACCTAAAATAGAAACGTAAAACCTAAACCTAAAAAATAAAATAAAAACCTAAGCATAAAAAAACTAAACTAAAAATTAAACCTAGACCTAAATTGAAAATATAAATTAAAATAAAAAAACCAAAAGTAAAATAAACAAACCTAAAATAAATAAATAAACTAAATAAAAATAAAAATAAACCTAAATTAAAATAAAATATAAAATAAATTAAAATAAATAAAAAGTAAACTAAATAAACCTAAACTGACCAGTTTACTTAATTTTAAAATAATAAAAAAATTATAAAATTAAAAAAAAAAACACAAACCCTAAATCCTAAACATAACCTTAAATCCTAAACCATAAAATTACAACTCTAAACACTAAACCCTAAATCCTAAAACACTAAACCCTAAACCTAAACTAAACCCTAAACCCTAAAACACTAAACCCAAAACCCTAAATGCTAAACCTGAAACCCTAAAGCCTAAACCCTAAAGCCTACAATCCTAAACCTTAAAGCCTAAACCCCAAACCCTAAATCATAAACCATAAACCCTAAACCCTAAAAACTTAAAAACCTAAACTAAATAAAACTTAAAAATAAAATAAATAAATAAACCTAAACATAAATAAAATAAAATAAAATAAAAACCTAAACTTAAACCTAATTCTAAACCTAAACCTAAACTTAAAAAATAAAAAAATAAAAAATAAAAACTAAACTAAAATAAAATAAATTAAAATCTAAACTAAACTAAAAAATTAAATAAACCTAAAAATATAAAACCTAAATAAAATATCACACAAATTTAAAATAAAAAAAATTAAATCCAAAATAAAAACTAAATAAAAACCTAAAACTATAAAATAAACCTAAAAATAAAACAGAAAATAAATAAAAAAACGTAAACCCTAAACTAGAAAAAAACTTAAACCTAAAATAAAAAATAATATAAACTTAAAAGTAAACTAAAAGTAAAATAAAATAAACTAAACTAAAATAAAATAAATAAAGCTAAACCTAAACCCAAAATAAACTAAACTTAAACCCTAAACTAAATAAAATAAAATAAATAAAAAATAAACCAAAACCAAATCTAAAAAATAAAACATAAAACTAAACCTAAAACTAAAATCTAAAATATAAACCTAAAAAAAAAAAAACCTAAACCTAAACATAAAAGTAAAAAATAAAACTTACAGATAAAATAAAAAATAAAAATAAAACTAAACTAAAAAATAAACATAAACCTAAACCTAAACCTAAAAAATAAACTTAAATAAAAAACCTAAATTAAAATAAATAAACCAAACTAAATAAAAATAAAAAATAAGCCCAAATAAAAATATAAAATAAAATAAACTAAAATAAATAAAAAATGAACTAAATAAACTAAATAAGCCTAAACCTATCATTTTACTTAGTTTAAAAAAAAAAACCTAAACCATAAATCCTAAACCCTAAACCTTAAGCCCTAAAACTAACCCTGAACCTAAAATAAATAAACTAAACTAATTAAAAATAAAAATAAAACTAAATAAAACTAAAAAATTTAGTAAACTCAAATAAATGAAAATAAACTAAACCTACTAGTTTACATAATTTTAAAAAACCCTAAACCTTATATCCTAAACCCTAAACCCTAAACAATAAATCCTAAACCCTAAACCCTAAACCCCTTAACTCTAAACCCTAAACCCTAAAGCCTTGGCTATTCATATTGGCTAAGGTTACTCTTGGCTTTATTATACCTATAAAATTACTATTCTGATCTAGCTATTAATAGGTGGTTGTTGCTCCTAATTGGCTTTCATCACTATGGGGCTATTTTACTTGTCTTGATGTTTCAGCTAGGTAGGGGTTTTTTCTTGGCTATTCATTCTCATGTTATGGTGGTATACTTAGGTGATGCTTCTCTTACAAGGGATTGGTGGGCTTCCTTTGCCATACTGAATAGTGTTTCCTTTCATTCTAGAGTGTATTTTGCTATTGCTTAGTATGCAGGTATTAAAGATGATATGATTTTAATCTAGTGGCAGCTGCCTTCCTCCAGGTATGTAGGCTATGATGGCTGGGATGATTTCACTCATAATTTGGCTGGTAGTAGCACTTTTGATGTAACCCTTCCTATGAAGTTTGGATGATCATGTTTGTGGCTACCCCATTCTATTGTGACTGAGCCTGAGCTTTCCTTCACACACTTCAAAATTTCTCACACTTTTATTTAGTTTTTCAGTTAATTTTGTTTGTATCTCTTTACCTATGCTAGTTTCTTCTTCTAGCTGTTTGCAGGTTCTGTGTTGTTTCCTTGTAGGTTCCTTCTATGAAGGTGGAAAATACTTCTCTCATCTTCTCAAGCTTTTGCTGAAGGCTGTCCTCTAGCTTTTCTTATTTTTGCTACTTTTGTATCTCTTGCTATTTTTCTTTTCGCTTTTCTTTTTTCCTTTTATTTTGGTTGTACTTAGATAGGGGATTCACTCTCAAGTCTAATTGTAGCTCTTTGAGCAGTAGTTCTTGAGTTTATCCCCACTTAAGGATCTTGTAACCCCCCTTTTTGTGGTAATAAAATTCCCCTACATGGGATTCTCTAAAAAAAACCCTAAACCCTAAAACCTACAATCCTAAACTTTAAACCTCAAACCCTAAACCATAAACCCTAAGTTAACCCTAAAGCCTAATAATGGGTAGAACCTTAACGACAGGAACATCACCGTCAACTAGGCTCAGTCTAGAGCTGGCAGTGGAGGCGAAGGCATAGGTGGCAATCACAGTGGTGGTGGGGAATCTGGAGGTGTTGGTGGATATGGAGGTGATTGTTGGAGCAAAGGCGCTTATGGAGCGAAGAGCAACCTACAAACCGGTGGTGGAGGAGAGATCGGAATATGATGACAAATCCAGCTACTCAAGAGGCGGAGGAGGTTTTGATGGGAACTGGAGAAATTAAAGAAAGGCCAATCCGATCTACTACTTATGGAATTGTGTCTTTATAGTAAAGACAATTCTACTTATCTAGGACTTTTGATTTGCTCTATGGGTGATCATTTTTTATCAATGTCATAGCTTATGTATTAGAAAACTTGGGGTGCTACTTAGTTGATGAAATCAAAAAGAAGAAATGTTGAATTTGAATTTGTTCTCTGTTTAAAAAAAAAAAACCTTAAACCTTAAACCCTAAAACCTACAACCCTAAACCCTAAACCCTAAACTTAAAATCCTAAACCCTTAATCCTAAACCCTAAATAAAAAATAAGTAAATTAAAATAACCCAAATCCTAAATGCTAAACCTTAAATCGTAATCCCTAAACCTACAACGCTAAATCTGTAAAATAAAATAAACTAAAAATTAACCTAAACTTAAAATAAAAAATAAACCCTAAAAATAAACGTAAAATAAAAACCTATAACCTAAACCATAAACTTTAAAATAAACAAAACCTAAAATAAACAAAATAAAATAAATCAAAACCTAAGCTAAAATAAACTAAACAAAATAAATAAAGCCTAAACCTAAACCTAAACCTTAAACTAAATAAAATAAAATAAATTGCAAAATTAAAATCTCAAAATAAAGTTAAAATAAAAAACTAAAACCTAAACCTAAAAAAAATAAAATAAAATCCTAAACCTAAAAATTAAAAATAAAAATAAAATTGAACTAACAAATAGGCATAAACCTACACATAAACCTAAAAAAACTAAAATAAAAATCCTAAACTAAATTAAATAAAACTAAGAAAAATAAACTAAACTAAATAAAAAAAAAATCTAAATGAAAGTATAAAATAAAATAAAATTAAATAAATAAAAAATTAACTGAATAGATTAAATAAACCTAAACCTTTAAACTTACTGTATTAAAAAAAAAAAACCTAAACCTAAACCTAAATCCCTAAACCTAACCTTAAACCTAAACCTTAAAACCTAAACTCTAAATCTTAAACCCTAAACCTAAAGTTTAAACTAAACCTTAAACTCTAACTCCCTAAACTCTTGTTAAACCTAAACCCTAAACCCCAAACCCTAAACCCTAAACTGTAAACACCTTAAACTCTAGAGTCTAAACACTAAATCCTAAACCCTAAACCCTAAACCAAAACCAAAAAACCTAAAACTCTAAACCTTAAAACCCTAAACCTTAAACTCTATACCTAAACTCTAAACCTTAAAACATAACAACCTAAAAACTTAAACCTAAACTAAATAAAACCAAAAAATAAAAAAAATAAAAAACCTAAACCTAAATAAAATAATAAAATAAGCTAAAATAAATAACAAACTAAAATCTAAACCTAAACCTAAAAATAAAATAAAAGTAAAAAAGTAAAAAATATAATAAAATAAAATAAATAAAAATATACACTGAACTAAAAAAAAAGAAACCTAAGAATAAAAAAACCTAAATAAAAAAAACTAAATGTTAAATAAAAATAAAATAAATTTAAAATAAAATAAAATATAAAGTAAATAAAAATCTAAACTTAAAAAATAAACCAAAATGTAAATAAAAAATAAAACTTAAACCCTAACTAAAAAAATTTAAACCTAAAATAAAAATAAAAAAATAAATAAAATAAAATAAACCTAAACCTAAACTAAAATAAACAAAACGTAAGCCTAAACCTAAAATAATCTAAATTGAAACCTAAATGTAATCTAAATAAAATAAAATAAACTAAAAAAAACTTAAACCTAAATTAAAAAATAAACCCTAAAATAAACATAAAATATAAACCTAAAACCTAAACCTAAAAAATGAAATAAAAACCTAAACCTAAACTTAAAAATAAAAAATAAAACCTAAACCTAAAAAACAAAATAAAATTAAAACCCAACTAAAAAATAAACTTAAACCTAAACCTAAACCTAAAAAATAAACTAAAATAAAAAATAAACTAAAATAAATAAACCTAAAATAAATAAACTAAACCAAATAAAAATTAAAAATAAACCTAAATAAGAATAAAAAATAAAGTAAAATAAATAAAATATAAACTTAATATACTAGACAAACCTAAACCTACCAGTTTAATTTATTAATATTTTTTTAGAAAAAAACCTTAAACCTTAAATCCTAAACCCTAAACCTCCAACCTTAAACCCTAAACACTAAACCCTAAAAGCATAAATGCCAAAACCATAAACCCTAAACCCTAAAACTAAACCTTAAACCCTAAACCCTAACCCCAAACCCTAAACCCTTAACCTAAATTGAAAGTAATTAAATAAATTATAAAATAAACCTAAACCTAATCCAAAACCTTAAAAGTGAGAAGAACCTTGATGGCAAGAACATCACCATCAACCAGGATCAGTCTAGATCTGGTGGTGGAGGTGAAGGTTGACTTGGCAGTTATCACAACAGTGGTGGGGGATTTGGAGGTGTTGGTGGATATGAAGGTGGTGATCGAAGCAATGGTGGATATAGTGGTGGGAGGAGCGACAGAGGTTATAGCTATCGTGGTGGCGGAGGGAGAGATCGGGGATATGATTGTGGATCCCACTACTCGAGAGGCTGGGGTGGTTCTGATTGGAATTGGAGAAGCTGAAGAACGTTTGATCTGATCTACTGTTTATGGAACTGTGTCTTTATAGTAGAGATGGCTCTATTTATCTAGAGTTTTGGATTTGTTCTATGTGTGCTAATTTCTGAACTATTTTGTTGCTTGTGTCTAAGAAAACTTGGTGTGTTACTTGGTTGAGGAAATTGAAAAGAAGACATATTGAATTTTAATTTATTTCTATTAAAAAGCATAAAAAACAAAACCATAAATCCTAAACTAAAACCTAAACCCTAAACCTAAAACCTAAACCATAAATTCCAAAAACACTAAACCTTAAACTCTAAACCCTAAACCTTAAAACCCTAAACCGTAATCCCTAAACCCTAAAACTTAAACCCTAAATAATAAACCCTAAACCCTAAATAAATAAAAAATAAACTAAATATACTAAATAAACCTCAACCAACCAGTTTACTAATTTAAAAAAAAACATTAAACCCTAAATCATAAACTCTAAACCCTAATCCCTAAGCCCTAAACCTTAAATCCTATACCTACACCCTACGAAAACCTAAACCCTAAATACTAAAAGCATAAACCCTAAAACCCTAAACCCTAAAACCTAAACCTTAAACCCAAAACCTAAAACATTAACCCTAAACCCTAAACACCAAACCCTAAACTTAAACCTAAAGTAATTAAATTAATTAAAAAATAAACCTAAATCTTAAAATCTAATATACCCAAACCTAAACCTAAACCCTATTAATAATGAACCTTGACGCAGAACATCATCACAAGGCTCGCCTAGATTTGGCATGGAGGTGAAGGCTGAGGCAGCTATCACAAAGGTGGTGGGGATCTAGAGATGCTGGTGGATATGGAGGTGATTGTCAGAGTAGTGGTGGTTTTGGAGGCAGGAGGAGTGACGAAAGTTACAGCAGTGGTGGTGGCGGAGGCATAGCTCAAGGCTATGATGGTGGATATCGCTACTCGAGAGGTTGGGGTGGTTCTAATGGGACAACAAAAACTAAAGATTAGCTCATCCGATCTGCTGCTTATGGAACTGTGTCTTTATAGTAGAGACGAACCTAGTTATTTATGGTTTTTGATTTGCTCTTTGTGTGCTCATTTTTTATCTGCATCGTCACTTTTGTCTTAGAAAACTTGGTGAGTTACTTAGTTGATAAATTTGTTCTCAGTTAAAAAAAAACCAAAAATTCTAAACCCTAAATTAACCCTAAACCTTAAACCCTAATAAGCTAAAAGCCTAAACCTAAACTAAATAAAACCTAAAAATAAAATAAATAAGAACATAGGATAAAATAAAATAAAATAAAATAAAATAAAAACATAAACTAAAACCTTAACCAAAACTTAAACCTAAAAAAGAAAACAAAATTAGAAATAAAAGCTAAGCTATAATAAAATAAATAAAAACCTAAAATAAACTAAAAAAATAAAAAACCTAAATAAAATTAAAACAAAACCTAAAATAAAAATAAATAAACTTAAAATAAAATATAATAAAAACTAAATAAAAACCTAAAGCTAAAAAATAAACCAAAAAATAAAACCTAAAAATAAATAAAAAATAAAACTTAAACCCAAAACTAAAAGAAACTAAACCTAAAATAGAAATACAATAAACCAAAACCAAAACTAAAGTAAACTAAACTAAAATAAATAAAACCTAACCCTAAACATAGACCTTATTCTAAACTAAATAAAATAAAATAAACTAAAAATAAACCAAAACCTAAACTAAAAAATAAAACCTAAAAATAAACTAAAATAAAAATAAATAAAAATAAACCTAAAATATAATAAAATAAAAATAAACCTAAATAAAAATAAAAAAATAAACTAAATAAACTTAAACCTACCAATATATGTAATTTAAAAATAGATAAATAAATAAAATAAAAAATTCAAACCCCAAACCCTAAACCCTAAACCAATAACCCTAAACCCTAAACCCTAAAACCCTAAACCCTAAACCCTTAACCCTAAACCTAAACCCTAAATGCTAAAACCATAAAACCTAAACCCTGAACCCAAAACCGTGAACCCTAAAACCAACAACCCTAAACCATAAACCCCAAACCTAAACCCTAAACCCCAAACCCTAAACCCTAAACCCTAAACACTAAAACTTAAACTAAATAAAACCAAAAAATAAAATAAATAAAAAAACATAAACATAACTAAAATAAAAAAATAAAAATCTATACTAAAACCTAAACCTAAAATTAAAATTTATAAAAATAAAAACTAAACTAAAATAAAATAAATAAAAACCTAAACTAACTAAAAAATATAATAAACTTAAAAATAAAAAACCTAAATAAAATAAAACCAAAACATAAAATAATAATAAAATAACCCAAACCTAAAGTACTTAAATAAAATAATAATAAAATAAAATAACAACTAAATAAAAACCTAAAGCTTAAAATAAACTAAAAAATAAAACTAAAAAATAAATAAAAAATTAAACTTAAACCCTAAACTAAAAAAAAACTAAATAAAATAAACTAAACTTAAATAAACAAAACCTAAACTTAAAATTTAAATAAACTAAACTTAAACCCTAAACTAAATAAAATAAACTAAACTAAAAATAAACCTAAACTTAAAATAAAGAAATATGACCTAGAATTAAACCTAAAATAAAAACATAAACCCTAAACCTAAAAATATAAAATAAAAACATAAACAAAAAAAATAATAAACAAATAAAACCTAAACCTAGAAATAAAATAAAAATAAAACTAAAATAAAAAATAACCTTAAACCTAAACGTAAAAAATAAATTAAAATAAAAAACCTAAACTAAAATAAATAAACATAAAATATATAAACTAAACTCAATAAAAATAAAAAATAAACTTAAATAAAAATAAAAAAGCAAAATAAACAAAGAAAAAATGAAAATAATCTAAATAAATCTAAATCTACTGGTTTACCTAATTTTTTTTTTTTAAAAAAACCTAAACCCTAAACACTAAACCCTAAATCCTAAACCCTAAATGCTACACCCTAAAACTGACCCCAAACCTTAAACCTTAAACCACAACCATAAACCAACAACCTAAGCCCTTAACCCTAAATCCTAAACCCTAAACCTTAAACTCTAACCTTAACCGTAAATATTAAATCCTAAAGCCTAAACTCTAAAACCATAAACTCTAAACTTTAAATAACCTAAACTCCTAAGCTAAACCTAGAAACCCTAAACTCTAATGCCTAATCACTAGACCCTAAAACCTAAACTAACCCTAAATAGTAAACTATAACCTGAACCCTAGACTTAAAACCTAAACCCTGAACACTAGACCCTAAACCCTAAACCCTAAACCCTAAACCCTAATAACCTTCAACCCTAAAGCGTAAACACTAAACACAAAACCCTAAAGCCTAAACACTAAACCCTTAACCCTAAAATTTTAAAAACCCTGAACCCTAAACCCTAAACTCTAAAACCTAAACCCTAATCCCTAACCCTAAACCCTAAAACCTAAAAGTATAAACCCAAGATGATAAACCATAAACCCTAAACCCTAAACCTTAAATAATAAACTTAAAATAAATAAAACCTAAACCTTAACCTAAAATAAAGTAAACCTAAACCCTAAACTAAATAAAATAAATTAAATTAAAAACAAACCTAAACCTAAACAAAAAATTAAAGCATAAAAATAAACTTAAAATAAAAACCTAAAACTTAAACCTAAAAAATAAAATAAAATCCTAAACCTAAAAATAAAAATAAAACCAAAACTTAAAAAAAAAACTAAACTAAAAAATAACCATAAACCTAAACCTAAACATAAAAATAAAATAAAAAACCTTAACTAAAATAAATAAACCTGGAATAAATAAGCTAAAATAAACAATAATAAAAAATAAACCTAAGTAAAAATAAAAAAATAAAAAAAACTAAAATAAATAAAAAATAAACTAAATAAACTAAATAAAGTTAAACCTACTAGTTTGCTCAATTTAAAAAAAACCTAAAATATAAACTAATCTTAAACCTTAAACCATAAACCCTAAACCCTAACCCAAACATAAATCCTGAACTGTAAACTAACCCTAAACCCTAAATCGTAAAAACCATAAACCCTAAAGTCTAAACCCTAAACTAACCCTAAATATTCTAAACCCAATAACCCTAAACCCTAACCACCCCTATACCCTAATCCCTAACCCTAAACCCTAAACCCTAAAAGAATAAATCCTAAAACCTAAAACCCTAAACCCTAAACCCTAAATTCTAAACCATAAACCCTAAACCCTAAACCCTAAACCCTAAACTCTAAACCCTAAACCCTAAAGCCTAAAGTTACTAGATAAACCAAAACCATAAAACCTAATAAATCTAAATATAAACCTCAACCCTAAAAATGGGCAGAACCTTGATGGTAAGAACATCATCGTCAACCAGGCTCAATCTAGATCTAGCAGTGGAGGCGAAGGCGGAGGTGGTGGTGGTTATCATAATGGTGGTGGGAGATCTGGAGGTGCTAGTGGATATGAAGGTGGTGGTCAGGGCAGTGGCGTTTATGGAGGCGGGAGGAGCGATGGAGGTTACAGCCATGGTGGTGGCGGAAGGAGAGATTTGGGATATGATGGTAGATCCTGCTACTCGAGAGGCCAGGGTGGTTCTGATGAGAACTAAGGAAAATACAGAACAACCAATCCAATTTGATACTGATTGAAGTGTATCATTATAGTAGAGATGATTCTAGTTTTCTAGGACTTTTGATTTTCTCTATCGTGCTGATTTTTAATCTATATTGACGCTTGTGTCTTAGAAAACTTGGTGTGTTACTTGGTTGATGAAATCAAAAAGAAGAAATGTTTGATATGAATTTATTCTCCATTAAAAAAACCAAAAACCCTAAACCCTAAACTAAAACATGAACCCTAAACCTAAAATCTAAACCCTAAACCCTAAACTAAAACTTGAACCCTAAACTTAAAACCTAAACCTTAAACCCTAAAAGCCCTAAACTGTTAACCCTAAACCCTAAACACTAATTGCTAAACACTAAATTGACCCAAAACTTAAACCTTAAACCAAAACCCATAAACCTACAACCCTAAGCCCTAAGCCCCAAATCCTAAACCCTAAATAATAAACCCTAACCTTAACCCTAAACCTTAAAACCTAAACCCTAAACCCTATAATTTTACTAAACACTAAACCCCTAGAAACCCTAAACCTAATGCCTAATCACTAAACCCTAAACCCTAAACTAACCCTAAACACTGAACTATAACATAAACCCTAGACCTAAAACCTAAACCCTAAACCCTAAACCCTAAAAACCCTAAACCCTAAAGCCTAAACACTAAACACTAAACCTTAAACCCTAAACCCTAAAATCTAAAAAATCCTGAACCTAAACCCTAAAACCTAATCCTTAAACCTAAACCCTAAACCATAAAAGCATAAACCCTAGAACCAAAACCCTAAACTCTAAACCCTAAATAATAAACCTAAAATAAATAAAACTTAAACCTTAACCTAAAATAAATTAAAGCTAAACCCTAAATTAAATAAAATAAATTAAATTAAGAATAAAAATAGACCTGAACTAAAAAGTAAGGCATAAAAATAACCTAAAATAAAAACCTAAAACCTAAACCTAAGAAAATAAAATAAAAACCTAAACCTAAAAATAAAAAATAAAACCTAAACTTAAAAAAACTAAACTGAAAAATAAACATAAACCTAAACCTAAACCTAAAAATTAAGATAAAAAACCTAAACTAAAATAAATAAACCTAGAATAAATAAACTTAACTAAATAATAATAAAAAATAAACCTAAATAAAAATAAATAAACTAAAATAAATAGAAAATAAACTAAATAAAGTAAAACTTACTAGTTTGCTTAATTTTTTAAAAAAAAACCCTAAACCATAAACTAACCCTAAACCCTAAACCATAAACCCTAAGCACTAAACCCTAATCCTTAAACCCTAAACCTTAAACCCTAACCCAAACCTAAACCCTAAACTCTAAACTAACCCTAAACACTAAATTATAAAAACCATAAACCTAAAAGTCTAAACCCTAAACCCTGAATCCTAAACCCTATTCTCTAAACCCTAAGTTAACCCTAAACCCTAAACCCTAAACCAAAATAGTAAACCCTATAAACCCTAAACCCTAAACTCTAACCCTAAACCCTAAACTCTAAACCCCAAACCCTAAACCCAAGCCTAAAATTACTAAATAAATAAAAAAATAAACCAAAACCCTAAAACCTAATAAATCTACACATAAACCTCAACCCTAAAAATGGCAGAACCTTGACGGTAGGAACATCACCACCACTGCTGGGCCTAGATCTAGATGGAGGCCAAGGAGGTGGTTATCGCAAAGGGTGGTGGGGATCTGGAGGTGCTGGTGGATATGAAGGTGGTGGTCAGGGCAGTGGTGTTTATGGAGGCGGGAGGAGTGACGGAGGTTACAGCCATGGTGGTGGCAGAAGGAGAGATCGGGGATATGATGATGGATCCTGCTACTTGAGAGGCCAGTGTGGTTCTGATGGGAACTAAGGAAACTACAGAAAAACCAATCCAATTTGATATTGATTGAAGTGTGCCATTATAATAGAGATGATTCTAGTTTCTAGGATTTTTGATTTGCTCTATCATGCTGATTTTTGATCTTTATTGACGCTTATGTATTAAAAAATTTTGTGTTACTTGGTTGATGAAATCAAAAAGAAGAAATGTTGAATCAAAATTTATTCTCTATTATAAAAACCAACAACCCTAAACCCTAAACTAAAACTTTAACCCTGAACATAAAATGTAAATCCTAAACTAAAACTTGAACCCCAAACCTAAAAGCTAAACACTAAACCCTAAAAGCCCTAAACCCTAAACCCTAAACCTAGACCCTAAACCCTAAACCCTAAACCTTAAACTCTAAAACCTAAATCCTAAATCATAAATCATAAACCTAAACACTAAATCTTAAACCATAAACCCCAAACCCTAAACCCTAAATAAACCCTAAACCCTAAAAAGCTAAAACCCTAAACTTACACTAAATAGAGCCTAAAAATAAAATAAATAAAAAATCCAAACAAAATTAAAATAAAAAAATAAATAATAAATAAAAACATAAACAAAAACTTAAATATAAAAAGAAATTAAAATAAAAAATAAAAAATAAACTAAACTAAAATAAAAAATAAACAACCTAAATAAAATAAAAATAAACCTAAAATTAAAATAAAATAAATTAAAAGTTATATAAAAATCTAAACCTAAAAACCAAACCAAAAAATAAAACATAAACCTGAAACTATAAAAAAATACCTAAACCTAAAATAAAAATAAAATAAAGCTAAACCTAAACTAAAATAAACTAAACCAGAATAAATAAAGCCTAAACCTAAACCTAAAATTAACTAAACTTAAACCTAAACCTAAACTAAATAAAATAAAATAAACTAAAAATTTACCAAAACCTAAACTAAAAATAAAACCTAAAAATAAACCAAAAATAGAAACCTAAAACCTAAACCTAAAAAAATAAAATAAAAACCTAAACCTAAAACTAAAAATAAAAAATAAAACCTAAACCTAAAAAATAAAATAAAAATAGAACTAAACTTGAAAATAAACCTAAACCTAAAAAAATAAACAAAATTAAAAAACCTTAAGTAAAATAAATAAATCAAAAATAAATAAATTAAACTAAATAAAAATAAAAATAAACCTAAATAAATATAAACCTAAATTAAAGTAAAATAAACTAAACCTAAAAATAAAAACAAAACTAAATAAATAAACTAAACCAAATTTAACTAAAATAAACTAAAATAATCCTAAACCTAAGCCTAAAACTTAAACCTAAATAAATAAAATAAAGTAAAATAAAATAAACTAAACATAAATTAAATAAACCTAAACCAACACCTTAACCTAAACCTAAACCTAAACCAAAAATAAATAAACTAAACTAAATAAATAAACCTAAACTAAACAAAAAATAAAATAAAAATAAACCTAAACCTAAACTTAAATTAAACTAAATAAATAAACCTAAACTAAAATAAAAAATTAACCTAAACCTAAAATGAAACCTAAACTTAAATAAAAACCTAAACCTTAACCTAAACCTAAAACCTAAATAAAAATAAACCTAAACCTAAATAAACCTAATAAAACTAAACTAAAATAAACATAAACTAAAACTAAATAAAATAAAGTAAATGAACCTAAACCTAAATAAAATAAACCTAAACCTAAATAAAACCTAAACCTAAACCTAAACTAAATAAACTTAAACCTAAACTAAAAATAAACCTAAACTAAATAAAACTAAACTAAATAAAACCTAAATAAACCTAAACTAAACAAACCTAAACATAAACCTAAACTTAAACTAAATAAAAAAAATAAACTAAATAACTAAATAAATAAACCTAAACTAAACTAAACAAATAAAATAAAACTAAACTAAATAAATAAATTGAATAAAACTTAAAACTTAAATTAAAATAAATAAAATAAATAAACTAAACTAAATAAACTAAACCTAAAACTGAACCTAAACCTAAAACTAAACTAAACTAAACTAAATTAAACTAAATAGATCCTAAACGTAAACTAAATAAATAAAGTAAATAAAATAAACTAAATAAACTAAACTAAAGAAATAATCCTAAACCTAAATAAAAATAAAAAATAAAACCTAAACCTAAACCTAAACCTAAACCTAAACTAGGTAAACCTAAACTTAAGCCTAAACCTAAACCTAAACTAAAGTAAATAAACTAAACTAATATAACATAAATAAACCTAAACCTAAACCTAAACCTAAACTAAACTAAACTAAATAAAAATACAATCAACTAAACTGAAAATCTACTACATAAATAAACCTAAACTTAAACTAAACTAAAAATAAACTAAAATAGTACTAAACTAAATAAAATAAACCTAAACCTAAACCTAAACTTAAACTAAATAAATAAAATATAATAAAATAAACTAAATAAACCTAAACCTAAACTAAGTAAATAAAATAAATATACTAAATAAACTAAATAAAATAAACTAAAATAAACGAAACTAAACTAAATAAACTTAAGACCTAAACCTAAACCTAAACCTAAACCTAAACTAAACTAAACTAAACTAAAATAAATAAAATAAACCTAAACCTAAACTAAATAAAATAAACCTAAATTAAACTAAATAAAACTAAATAAAACCTAAAATACATCTAAACCTAAACCTAAAACATAAACTAATATAAACCTAAACCTAATCCAAAACCTAATGAAACTAAACCCTAAAACAAAACCAAAACCTAAACCTAAACCTAAACCTAAATAAATAAACTAAACTAAACTAAACTAAAAGAAACCTAAACCAAAACCTAAAATAAATAAATCCAAACCTAAAACTAAAATTAACATAAAATTAAACCTAAACTAAATAAACCTAAACCTAAAATAAACCTAAAAATAAAAAATAAACCTACACCTAAACCTAAACCTAAACTAGGCTAAATTACCCTAAACCTAAATAAATAAACCTAAACCTAAATAAACTAAATAAACTAAACTAAATAAAAATAGTCCTAAACCTAAACAAACCTAAAATAAAAATAAACCTAAACCTAAACCTAAACCTAAAGAAATAAACTAAAATAAATAAACTAAACTAAATAAACTAAAAAAAATAAACCTAAACCTAAACCTAAATAAACCTAAACTAACTAAATAAACTAAAAAACATAGACCTAATAAACTAAATAAACCTAAACTAATATTTAACCTAAACTAAACTAATAAATAAAACCTAAACTAAACTAAACTAAAATAAACCTAAACTAAACCTAAACCTGAACCTAAATAAATAACTCTACTAAACTAAATAAATAAACCTAAACTAAACTAAACCTAAACCAAAACCTAAACTAAACTAAACTAAACTAAATAAAACCTAAACCTAAACTAAATAATCTAAAATAACCCTAAACCTAAACCTAAATCTAAACTAAATAAATAAATAGAACCAAAACCTAAACCTAAGTAAAATAAACCTAAATTAACCTAAAAATAAATAAACCTAAACCTAAAATAAACCAAAACCTAAACTAAAATAAAAATAAACCTAAACTAAAAAAATAAACCTAAACCTAAACATAAACTAAACTAAAATAAAACCTAAACTTAAACAAAACTAAACTAAACAAAATATTAAAATAAATAAACTAAAACCTAAAATAAATTTAAACCTAAACCTAAAGAAATTGAACTAATTAAATAAACCTAAACTAAACTAAATAAACCTAAAACTAAAATAATCAAAATATACTAAATAAAGTTAAACCTAAACCTAAACCTAAACCTAAACCTAAACATAAACCTAAACCTAAATAAAGCCTAAACCTAAACCTAAATCTAAACTTAAACTAAATAATCTAAATAAAAATAAACCTAAACCTAAACCTAAACCTAAACTTATACCTAAACCAAGCCTAAGCCTAAAGCTAAACTAAAATAAATAAAACTAATAAACTAAATAAACCAAAACTAACCTAAAATAAACTAAATTAATAAACTAAATAAAATAAACCTAAACCTAAACTTAAACCTAAACCTAAACCTAAATTAAATAAACTAAATTAAATAAACCTAAACTAAAAAATAAATGAACTAAACTAAATAAACCTAAATAAAACCTAAACCTAAACCTAAATGTAAACCTAAACCTAAACTAAAACCTAGACATAAACTAAAACCTAAACCTAAACCTAAACTGTTGGTAGGCTATGATGGCTGTGATGATTTCACTCCTTCTTGGTTTGATAGTAGCTCTTGTGATGAACCCTTCCGCTGATGTTTGGATGCTCATATTTGCATCTGCCCTAATTTGGTGTGACTGAGCTTGATCCTTCTTTCACACACTTCTCTTTAATTTTTCTCAGTTTATGCTTCTCTCATTTTTCACTTTCGATGTACTACTTTAACTATTTTAATTTCTATCTTTCTTCATTTTTTGAGATGTACTTCTCTTTTTCCCTTGTAGGTTTTCTCTCTACTGGAATGCATTCTGTCATTGTGCAAAGCTTTGGCCCTGATCTATCCATTGGCTTATCTATGTTAATCACTTTTATCTTTTGCTTTACTTTTCTCTTTTATTTTGCTTTTGGTTGTACTTAGATAGGGGATTTACTCTCTAGGCTTATTGTAGCTCTTTGGTTTGAGTTTATCCCCTTATGGATCTTGTAACCCTCTTGTGGTAATAAAATTCCCCCTATATGGGGTTTCCCAAAAAAAAAAACCTAAACCTAAACTAAATAAACAAAAATAAACCCAAACCTAAACCTAAACCTAAATAAACCTAAATTAAGCCTAAACCTAAGCCTAACTAAATAAATAAAATAAACTAAACTAAATAAACCTAAACCTAAACTAAATAAAATAAACCTAAACATAAACCTAAACTAAACTAAAATAAATAAACGTAAACCTAAACCTAAACTTAAACCTTAATAAATAAACTAAACTAAATAAAAATAAAATAAATAAACCTAAATCTAAACTTAAACCTAAACCTAAACCTAAACCTAAACCTAAAACCTAAACCTAAACCTAACATAAAATAAATTAAATAAAATAAACTAAATAGACAAACCTAAACTAAAATAAATAAACGTAAACCTAAACCTAAACCTAAATAAATAAACCTAAAAACCTAAACCTAAACCTAAACCTAAAATAAATAAATAAACTTAAAATAAAATGAACCTAAACCTAAAATAAAACTAAATAAACTAAACTAAAAATAAACCTAAATAAAAAAACCAAAACCTAAACCTAAACCTAAACTAAAATAAAGAAACCTGAAAAATAAAATAAAATAAAAAATAAATAAACCTAAACCTAAACCTAAACCAAAATAAACTAAATAAATAAAAACCTAATCCTAAACTAAACTAAATGAATTAAAACCTACATAAAATAAACTAAATATAATAAACCTAAAAATAAACCTAAAACCTAAACCTATACCTAAACCTAAACTAAATAAACCTAAATCTAAACTAAATAAACTAAAACCTAAACTAAATAAATAAACCTAAACCTAAAACCTAAACTTAAACATAAACCTAAACTTAAAAGCAAAAATAAAACCTAAAAAATAAACAAAATAAAATAAACCTAAACCTAAACCTAAACCTAAATCCTAAACCTAAACCCTAAACTTAAACCTAAATTTAAACCTAAACCTAAACCTAAACCTAAACTAAATAAACTAAAATAAAACTAAACCTAAACCTATACCTAAACCTAAACTAAACCTAAACTTAAACTTAAACTAAATAAACAAAATAAATTAAACTAAATAAACTAAATAAACTTAAAGCTAAACCACATAAAATAAACCTAAACATAAACCTAAATTAAAATAAAAAATTAAAAAATAAACCTAAACCTAAACTAAAAAATAAACCAAGATAAACTTAAATCTAAACCTAAACCTAAACTAAAAAATAAAACTTAGAAATAAACCTAAAATAAAAACCTAAAACTTAAACCTAAAAAAATAAAATAAAAACATAAACATAAACCTAAAAATAAAACTAAAACCTAAACCTAAAAAATAAAAGAAAAATAAAACTAAACTAAAAAAATAAACATAAACCTCAACCTAAACCTAAAAGAATAAACTAAAATAAGTAAACCTAAAAAAATAAACCTAAAATAAATAAACTAAACTAAACTAAACTAAAGAAAGCTAAACCTACATGTTTACTTAATTTAAAAAAAAAACCCTAAACCCTAAACCCTAAAGACTAAACCCTAAACCCAAATCCCTTAACCCTGAATCCTAAACCCTAAACCCTAAACCGTAAACCCTAAACCGTAAAGCTAACCCTAAACCCTAAACCCTAATCCTACAACCCTAATCCATAAACCCTAAACCCTAAATTAACTCTTAACCTAAACCAAACTTAAACCTTAAACTAACTATAACTAACTTAAACCTAAACTAAACCCTAAACTTTAATTAACCTAAACTAAATCTAAAGATCCTAAAGATAAACTAAATTTAAATCCTAAACTTAAAAACATTAAGCTCTAAGCCACTAAACCTAAAACCCTAAACCCTAAGTCCTAACTCTAACTAAACCCTAAACCCTAAAACTAAACCTTAAACTCTAAATCCCTAAACCTACCTAAGTATTAACTAGAATCCTACACCCCAAGCTCCTAAACTAACCTTAAACTATGTAACCTTAAAACCTAAACTATAAACCCTAAATAAAACTAAAACCTACACTAAAGCTAAACACAAATGCTAAACTTAAACTCTAAAATTTAAAACCCTAAACCTGCATAATCCTATACCTAAAAGTATAAACCTAAAACTTAAAACTATAAACTTTAAGTTTAAACCCTAAACTATAAACTAACTAAACCTAAACCTTAAACTAAACTTATAACCTAAACCTAAACCCTAAACACTAAAACCGTAAACACTAAACCCTAAACCATAAAACCTAAACCCCAAACCTTAAACCATAAACCCTAAACCCTAAACCATAAATCGTAAACCTTAAACCCTAAACCCTAAACCCTAAACCCTAAACCCTAAACCATAAACCCCTAGAAACCCTAAACTCTAATGCCTAATCACTAAACCCTAAACCCTAAACTAACCCTAAACATTAAATAATAACATAAACCCTAGACCTAAAACCTAAACCCTAAACCCTAATCCTAACCTTACACCCTAAACCCTAAAAGCATAAACCCTAGAAACTAAACCCTAAACACTAAACCCTAAATAATAAACCTAAAATAAATAAACCTAAACCTTAACCTAATATAAATTAAACCTAAACCCTAAACTAAGTAAAATAAATTAAATTAAAAATAAACATAGACCTGAACTAAAATGTAAGGCATAAAAACAAACCTAAAATAAAAACCTAAAACCTAAACCTAAAAAAAATAAAATAAAAACCTAAACCTAAAAATAAAAAATAAAACCTAAACTTAAAAAAAAAACTAAACTAAAAAATAAACATAAATCTAAACCTAAATCAAAAAAATAAGATAAAAAACCTAAACTAAAATAAATAAACCTAGAATAAATAAATTGAACTAAATAATAATAAAAAATAAACCTAATAAAAATAATAAAATAAACTAAAATAAATAAAAAATAAAATAAATAAAGTTAAACATAATAGTTTGCTTAATTTATAAAAAACCCTGAACCATAAACTAACCCTAAACCATAAACCCTAAACTCTAAACTAACCCTAAACCCTAAATCGTAAAAACCATAAACCCTAAACTCTAAACCCTAAACATTGAATCCTAAACCCTATTCCCTAAACCCTAAGCTAACCCTAAGCCCTAAGCCCTAAACCCTAAATAGTACCCTATAAACCCTAAACCTTAAACTCTCAACCCTAACCCTAAACCCTAAACCTAAACTCTAATCCCCAAACCCTAAACCCAAGCCTAAAGTTACTAAATAAATTAAAAAATAAACCAAAACCCTAAAACCTAATAAACCTAAACATAAACCTCAACCCTAAAAATGGGCAGAACCTTGACGAGAGAAACATCACCATCAAACAGGATCAGTCTAGATCTGGTAGTGGAGGGGAAGGGGGAGCTGGTGGTTATCGCAACGGTGGTGGGAGATCTGGAGGTGCTGGTGGATATGAAGGTGGTGGTCAGAGCAGTGGAGTTTCTTGAGGCGGGAGGAGCGACGGAGGTTACAACCATGGTGGTGGTGGAAGGAGAGATCGGGGATATGATGGTGGATACAGCTACTCGAGAGGCCAGGGTGGTTCTGATGGGAACTAAGGAAACTACAAAATAATCAATCCAATTTGCTATTTATTGAAGTGTGTCATTATAGTAGAGATTATTCTAGTTTTATATGATTTTTGATCTATATTGACACTTATGTCTTAGAAAACTTGGTGTTTTACTTGGTTGATGAAATCAAAAAAAAATGTTGAATATGAATTTATTCTCTATTAAAAAAAGCCAAAAATGTTAAACCCTAAACTAAAACTTCAACCCTAAACCTAAAATGTAAACCATCAGCCCTAAACTAAAACTTGAACCCTAAACCTAAAAGCTAAACCTTAAACCCTAAAAGCCCTAAACCCTAAACCCTAAACCCTAGACCCTAAACCCTAAATGCTAAACCCTAAAACCTTAAACCTTAAACCCTAAACCCTAGAACCTAAATCCTAAATTATAAATCATAAACCAAAACCCTAAATCCTAAACCATAAACCCCAAACCCTAAACCCTAAACCCTAAACCCTAAACCCTAAACACTAAAAAACCTTAAACCCTAAAAACTATAAACCTAAACTTAAACTAAATAGAGCCTAAAAATAAAATAAATAAAAAATCTAAAGAAAAATAAAATAAAAAAATAAAAAAATAAAAAAATAAAATCATAGACAAATACCTAAACCTAAAAAGAAATTAAAATAAAAATAAAAAATAAACTAAACTAAACTAAAAAAAAAACCTAAATAAAACAAAAATAATCCTAAAATAAAATAAAATAAACCAAAAATAAAATAAAATAAAAATTACATAAAAAATCTAAACCTAAAAACCAAACCAAAAAATAAAACATAAACCCGAAACTACAAAAAAATACCTAAACCTAAAATAAAAATAAAATAAACTAAACCTAAACTAAAATAAATTAAACTAGAATAAATAAAACATAAACCTAAACCTAAAATAAACTAAACCTAAACCTAAACCTAAATTAAATAAAATAAAATAAACTAAAAATATACCTAAAACTAAACTAAAAAATAAAACCTAAAAATAAACCAAAATAGAACCTATAACCTAAACCTAAAAAAATAAAATGAAAACCTAAACCTAAACCTAAAAATAAAAAATAAAACCTAAACCTAAAAAATAAAAAAATAGAACTAAACTTAAAAATAAACCTAAACCTAAACCTAAAAAAATGAACAAAATTAAAAAACCTTAAGTAAAATAAATAAATCAAAAATAAATAAACTAAATTAAATAAAAATAAACCTAAATGAACCTAAACCTAAATTAAAATAAAATAAAATAAACCTAAAAATAAAAACAAAACTAAATAAATAAACTAAGCCAAATTAAACTAAAATAAACCTAAACCTAAGCCTAAAACCTAAACATAAATAAATAAAATAAAGTAAAATAAAATAAACTAAGCATAAATTAAAAAACCTAAACCAACACCTTAACCTAAACCTAAACCTAAACAAAAAATAAATAAACTAAACTAAATAACTAAACCTAAACTAAATAAAAAATAAATAAAAATAAATAAAAATAAAATTAAACCTAAACATAAATTAAACTAAATAAATAACCCTAAACTAAAATAAAAAATTAACCTAAATCTAAAAAAAAAACTAAACCAAAAACCTAAATAAAAATAAACCTAAACCTAAATTAACCTAATTAACCTAAACTAAAATAAACATAAACTAAAACTAAATAAACCTAAACCTAAATAAAATAAACCTAAACCTAAATAGAACATAAACCTAAACCTAAACCTAAACCTAAACTAAATAAACTTAAACCTAAACTAAAAATAAACAAAAACTAAATAAAACTAAACTAAATAAAAACTAAATAAACCTAAACTAAACAAACCTCAGCATAAACCTAAACTTAAACTAAATAAGAAAATAAACTAAATAACTAAATAAATTAAAGCTAAACCTAAATAAACTAACCTAAACTAAACTAAATAAATAAAATAAAACTAAACTTAATAAAATATGAATACCTAAAACCTAAATTAAAATAAAATAAAACTAAACTAAATAAACTAAACCTAGCACTAAACCTAAATAAACTAAACTAAAATAAATTAAACTAAATAAAACCTAAACCTAAACTAAATAAATAAACTAAACTAAAGAAATAATCCTAAACCTAAATAAATAAACATAAATAAAAATAAAAATAAAACTTAAACCTAAACCTAAGCCAAAACTTAAACATAAACCTAAACTAAATTAAAACCTGAACCTAAACCTAAACCTAAACTAGATAAAACTAAACTTAAACCTAAACCTAAACCTAAATTAAAGTAAATAAACTAAAATAATATAACTTAAATAAACCTAAACCTAAACCTAAACCTAAACTAAACTAAACTAAATAAAAATATAATCAACTAAACTGAAAATCAACTAAATAAACCTAAACTTAAACTAGATAAAAAAGTAAACTAAAATAGACTAAACTAAATAAAATAACCTAAACTAAACTTAAATAAAATAAAATAAAAGATAAATAAATAAACCTAAACTAAACTAAGTAAATAAAATAAATATAATAAATAAACTAAATAAAATAAAATAAAATAAACCTAAACTAAATAAACTAAATTAAATAAACCTAAGACCTAGACCTAGACCTAAACCTAAACCTAAACTAAACAAAACTAAACTAAATAAAAAAAAACCTAAACCTAAACTAAATAAAATAAACCTAAATTAAACCTAAACCTAAACTAAATAAAACTGAATAAAACCTAAAATAAATCTAAACCTAAACCTAAAACATAAACTAATATAAACCTAAACCTAATTAAACTAAACCCTAAATCAGCCCAAACCTAAACTAAAAACCTAAATAAAATAAACTAAACTACTCAACTAAACTAAAGAAATGTAAACCAAACAAAATAAATAAATCTAAACCTAAACCTAAAATTAACCCACCTAAACTAAAAACGACTTAAAATAAACCTAAAATAAAATTAACATAAACTCCACTATAAATTAACCTAAACCTAAATAAAATAATTAAACCTAAACCTAAATAAAACTAAACTAAATAAAATAAACCTAAACCTAAACCTAAACCTAGAAATAAACTAACATAAATAAACTAAACTAAATAAAATAAATAAATAAACTAAACCTAAATAAACCTAAACTAACTAAATTAACTAAAACCTAGACCTAATAAACTAAATTAAACTAATCTTTAACCTAAACTAATAATAAATAAACTAAACTAAACTAAACTAAAATAAACCTAAACTAAACCTAACCTAAAATAAATAAACTAAACTAAACTAAAAAATAAACCAAACTAAACTAAACTAAATAAACCTAAACCTAAACCTAAACCTAAACTAAACTAAATAAACTAAAATATACTAAACTTAAAGCTAAATAAATAATAAAACCTAAACCTAAGTAAAATAATTCTAAATTAAACTAAAAATAAATAAACCAAAACCTAAAATAAACCAAAACCTAAACTAAAATAAAAATAAACCTAAACTAAAAATATCAACCTAAACCTAAACCTAAACTAAACTAAAATAAAACCTAAACCTAAACAAAACTAAACTAAACAAAAAGTTGGAATAAATAAACTAAAACCTAAAATAAACCTAAACCTAAACACAAATAAATTGAACTAATTAAATAAACCTAAACTAAACTAAACAAAACTAAACTAAATAAACCTAAACCTAAAATAATCTAAATAAACTAAATAAAGTTAAACCTAAACCTAAACCTAAACCTAAATAAAGCCTAAACCTAAACATAAATTAAATAAACTAAATAAAAATAAACCTAAACCTAAACCTAAACCTGAAGCCATACAACCTAAACTAAGCAAGCTAAGCTAGGCTAAATAAATAAAACTAATAAACTAAAATAAACCTAAATAAACTGAAATAAACTAAATTAATAAACTAAATAAAATAAAACCTAAACTAAAACCTAAACCTAAAATAAATAAACCTAAACTAAAAAATAAATGAACTAAACTAAACTTAAATAAACCTAAACCTAAACATGGCGTGAACCTAAAACCTAAACTAAAAATAAACCTAAATAAACTAAATAAAATAAACTGACCTAAACCTAAACCTAAACCTAAATTAAGCCTAAACCTATGTCTAAATAAATAAATAATAACTAAACTAAATAAACCTAAAACTTAAACTAAAATAATACCTAAACCTAAACCTAAACTAAACTAAAATAAATATATAAATCCTAAAACCAACCTACCAATAAAAAAACTAAATAAAAATAAAATAAATAAACCTAAATCTAAACCCTAAACCTAAACCTAAACTAAAACATAAAACCTAAACATAAACCTAAAACTAATAAATAAATAAAATAAAATATAAAAATAATTAAACTAAATAAACCTAAACAAACCTAAAAACCTATACATAAATAAATAAAAAAAAATAAACTTAAAATAAAATGAACCTAAACCTAAAATAAAACTAAATAAACTAAACTAAACCCAACTAAATAAATGAATCTAAACCTAAAATAAAACTAAATAAACTAAACCAAAAATAAACCTATATAAATAAACCTAAACCTAAACTAAAATAAATAAACCTAAAAAAATAAAATAAAATAAAAAATAAATAAACCTAGTCCTAAATAAACTAAATAAATAAAAACCCAATCCTAAACTAAACTAAAACTAAATAAAATAAACTAAATAAAATAAACCTAAACCTAAACCCCAAACCTAAACTAAATAAACCTATATAAACTAAATAAACTAAAACCTAAACTAAACAAATAAACCTAAACCTAAAACCTAAACTTAAACATAAGCCTAAACCTAAAAGCTGAAATAAAACCTAAAAATTAAACTAAATAAAATAATCCTAAACCTAAACCTAAACCTAAACCTAAACCTAAACCTAAACCTAAAGTAAAACTAAATAAACTAAAATAAACCTAAACCTAAACCTAAAACTTAAAAATAAACCTAAAACTTAAACCTAAGAAGAATAAAATAAAAACATAAACATAAACATAAAAATAAAAAATAAAACCTAAACCTAAAAAATAAAAGAAAAATAAAACTAAACTAAAAAAATAAACATAAACCTCAACCTAAACCTAAAAAAATAAACTAAAATAAATAAACCTAAAATAAAATAAATAAACCTAAAATAAATAAACCTAAAATAAATAAACTAAACTAAATTAAAATAAAGAAATAAACCTAAATAAAAATTATAAAATAAAAATAAACTAAAATAAATAAAAATAAATAAGAAACTAAACCTTCTACAGTTTCTTTAAAAAACCAAACTATAAACCCTAAGACTCCACTTTAATCCTTGATCCTAAACCACCTAAACCAGATAAATCCTAAACCCTAAACTACCCTGACCCTAATTTAAACTAAACACTAAACTAAACTTTATCCTTGACTAAACTTTGTCCACCCATCCCACTCTTCTCTGACCCTACTCCTGAGCTCTAAATTCCCTCCTAAACCTATGCTTCCACAAGACTAAATCTAAACTAACCCACTCTCTAAACTTTCCCTCCTAAACCCACAACTCCTAAACCACACACTCCCTAAACCTTTCTAACTGACCCTAAACTGACCTACTCCAACCTAAACTGACTCTTTCTCTGACCACATGATACTAAACCTAAACCTCTACTCTTCTCTGGGCCCTGGATAAAACCTTGACCTAAATCTTTGACCCTAGGCCCTTACTGTTAAACCTTGAATACAAAGAAAACTGAAAAACACTAAATTACCAGCCAGGCCCTAAAGTTTACCCTCTTTGATCCTGTAAATCCAACCTAAACCTACTTTTAAACTAACTTAAACTCTAGCCCTATAACCACTCTCCTGGCCTAAAACCCTGACCCTGGGCCCTAATAAACCCTGGGCCTTAGCCCCAAACTTACCACCAGGCCCTGGGCACTAAACCCTAAACCTAAACCTGGGCTAACTGGGCCCCCTAAACCCTAAACCCCAACCCCCAAACTGACCTCTCTGGGACCTAAACTCCACTGGGCTCTGAGTTATAACAAACCTAAAAGCCAAATGAGGCAACCTAAAATGCTTAAACCTAAAAAATAAGCCTTAAATGACCTAACTAATAACTAAAACTCACAAAGACAAACACTAAACCTAAACTAACTAAACCCCTACAGATTAATCCTAATCCTAAACCCTAAAGGCATCAACCCAAAACTAAACCTAAACTAAACCTAACCCCTTTGAAACCCTAAACAAACTCTAAACCCCAACCCTAAAACCCTAAACCCCCCTAAACCCTCACTAAAAACCTAAAAAATCCTAAACCCTAAAACCTAAAAGCCTTGAGGGTGGATGCCTTATGATTGATCTTTTGACTTCCAAAAGTGGGCAATATGGAATTATACTTTCTAAAGTAGGTAGAGCTCTCCTTTCAACTCTATTTTAAAATCACTCATGTATGGAATGAAGGTAATGCATGTGTTGATTACCCTGCTAATCTGGCTAGACTAGATGGCATAAAATTCTTTGATCAACATACACTTCCTAAAAATTTGTGTGGTTTGGTTAATTTAGACAATACTGGACTCCTTTACCTCAGAAATTAATTCATCTTATTATTTGGGCCTGTTGTATTATCTGTTTAACTGCATGTCCAACTTCTATTTAGTGTTGTTGTTTCCCTGGATGTTGCTGATGCATCTTCCTGATAACCCATTCTGGTTATTTTTTGATCTCTATGGCATCTACTGCTGGATTAATTACCCTAAACTTATTTGCGGTCTTATTGCTTCTGTTGTTTTCATTATTAATAGTAAGGTGTTCCCTATTTTTCTTACCTGCCAGTTGAAGATATTTTCACTTATTAGCCGGATCTGTTGGAGGGAGATGTTTTACTTTCTGCTTTACTTTTTAATCAAAAGGGACATACTTCTTGCCATCAATATTTTATTTATGGGTCTTACTGTATGTATTTTCCATTTTATGATTAAGGCTATGTTTTGTCTCTTTTCCTTTTTCTATAAATCTGTGCTAGGGCTCATGACTTTGATGTCTCATTATTTAATTTTTATATCTTTGTATAGCTTCATGACAGGCCCTAATTTATCTATCTTTTCTCTCTTTAATAGGGTTGTGGCCCCTCTTATGCTCCCTGAACTCACCTCCATAACCTGTAAGGAGAGAAACTGCAATACCTTATTATTATTACTTTTTCTTTGCAGGATCAGAATTACTTCTTGATTTCCTTCTAGCCTATTTTTACAAAATGATGTTGGCTTCGCTGTTGGTCTGTTTTTCTTTATCTTGAAGGATTTCAATGATGTCTCTCCTTTGAACCCTTTTCGTGTTTATGTTATAACATTATTTTTTTACTGGATTATCTTTTGGTGGGTGCAATAGTTGTTTTGTTGTTTTAATTATTGGCTATTGGATTTTTGGGTCTTATGTCCAACAGGCTACTTCTGGGGTTATTTTTCTGATTATTCTTGCTAACCTCACCTCCCCAACCTATATGGAGAGAAACTGCAATATCCTTGTTATTATTATTGTCTCTTTGCAGAATTGGAAATACTTTTTATATTCTTTCTAGTTTTCTTTTACAGATGATGTTGGCTTAGCTACTGTTCTGCTTTTCTTTTTCTTGGAGGACTTCAATGATGGATCTCCTTTGAACCCCTTTCATGTCTATATTATCTTATGGTGGGTGCAATTGTTTTGCTATTTTATTTGTTGGTTGTTGGATTTTGGGTCTTATGTCCTTTCGCTTTAGGTTATTTTTTGATTGTTTTCTTTGTGATCGCAACTTATCTCCTGATGTTTGTTGTCTATTTAATCTGCTACTATTTTTTCCATCTTGGTTCAGTTAGACTTGTGCAGATCATTATGATTATGCTATTACCTAATTGGTTATTAACTTATGCACTGTCTATGCTAGCTAGTTGTTATTTGCTACCTTGGTTTTTGGCTGAACTGGATTATCAGGTTTTATGCCCAGCAAGCTGCTACTGGGGTTGTATCTATGATTATTTTTATTTGGTGTTGTTTGGGCTGGGGTGCAGCTTATTACCTGTGGCTTCTGGTCCACCATATCTGCTATTGCATTCCCATCTTGGTTTTGTTAGACTTCTGCATTTCCTGTTGTATTTTGGGTTTGGGTTATGCTGTCTCGCTTTACATTTACTGTTTGTTAACTTCTGCAATGATTTTTAACAAGGGGGTTGTTAACATCTACATTGCTTATTCTGAATGGATTCCTTTTCTGGGCCATATTCCTGAGCTGTACTCTTGGCCTGTAAGTTTCATATCCCATATGATTAGGATGATGTTATTTACATGCTAATTGATTTGCTTAGCAGGATTATAGCAGGCTTTTCAACCGGTTGTATATTGTTTCTATCCTCTGCCTGGCCTTTTTTGCTATTTTTTTATGGTGGGTTTTCATGCTGGTCTAATTATACTCTTGGCTCTGGTATTAAAAAGGTGGATCTGGCAAAGATGGTTCATTTTCATATGTGTAGGGATTCTCATGCTATGGTGACTATATTAATGATATTTATCCTGCATGGGATCCCCTTTCCCATTCTGCTCTTTGTTGTCTCCTTTTCTATTGTGTATATGGCTTTGTTTAGGTTTGCAGGTACTAAGGCTCATAAGACTTTCAACAAATGGCTGATATCTTCCTCAGGTTTGTAGGCTATGATGGTTATGATGATTTCACTCCTTTTTGGTTTGGTAGTAGCTCTTATGATGTAACCATTCCACTGAAGTTTGGATGCTCATATTTACATCTGCCCCAATTTGGTGTGACTGACCCTGAGCCTTCTCTCACACACTTCTCTATAATTTTTCTCAATTTATGCTGCTTTACTTTTTCACTTTGTCTGTATTGCTTTAACTGTTCTAATTTTTATCTTTCTACATTTTTGCAGATGCATTTCTCTTTTTCTCTTGCAGGTTTGCTCCCTAGTGCCATGCATTCTCTCATCCTGAAGAGGTTTGGCCCAGATGTATCCTTTGGCTTATCTATGTTAATCATTTTGTATCTTTTGTATTCTTTTTCTCTTTTATTTTTCTTTTGGTTGTACTTAGATAGGGGATTTACTCTCTAGGCTGATTGTAGCTCTTTGAGCAATAGTTTTGGAGTTTATCCCTTTAAGGACCTTGTAACCCTCTTTTTCTAGCAATAGAATTCCCTGTATATGGGGTTTCTCAAAAAAAAACCCTAAAAACCTAAAAGCCTAAACCCAAACAAAATAAACCCTAAAAATAAAATTAACAAAAAAACCTAAAACTAAAATAAAATAAAATAATAAAATAAAATAAAAACCTAAACTAAAATCTAATCCTAAACCTAAACCTAAATGTAAAAATAAAATGAAATAAAAAATAAAAACTAAACTGAAATAAATAAATAAAACATAAACTAAACTTAAAACAAAATAAACCTAAAACTAGAAAACCTAAATAAAATAAAACTAAATAAAAAATAAAAATAAAATAAACTTAAAATAAATTAAAATAAAAACCTAAACCTAAAAAAGTAAACCTAAAAAAAACCTAAACCCTAAACTAAAAAAAAAAAACCTAAACCCCAAATAAACATAATAAAATAAACCTAAACCTAAACATAAATAAATAAAACCTAAACCTAAAATAAAGTAAACTTAAACCCTAAATAAAATAAAGTAAAATAAACTAAAAATAAACCTAAAAATAAATTACAAAATAAACTTAAAAATAAACCTAAAATAAAAACTTAAAACCTAGACCTAAACCTAAAAAAAAAAATAAAACCTAGACCTAAAAAATAAATTAAAAATAAAATAAAACTACAAAAATAAACATAAACCTAAACCTAAAGCTTAAAAATAAACTAAAAAAACCATAAACTAAAATAAATAAACCTAAAATAAATAAACTAAACTAAATAAAAATAAAAAATACAACTAAATAAAAATAACAATTAAAAACTAAACTAAAAAAGCCCCTAAACCTTAAGCCTTAAACCCTAAACCCTAAACCCTAAACCATAAACCTAGCCTTGAACTCTAAAAATTAAACCTAAACCCTAAAACCCTAAAACCCTTAACCTTGAACTCTAAATAAACCTTAAATCGTAAACCCAAAACCCTAAAAAGCCTAAACCCTAAACAAACGCTAAACCTTAAGCTAACTCTAAACCCTAAACACTAAACACTAAACCTTAAAAACTTAAACCCTAAAGCCTAAACACTAAACCTTAAACTCTAAACCTTATGCCTAAACCCTAAACCTTAAAACCATAACCCTAAATCCTAAATCTTAACCATAAACCCTAAACCTAAACCTAAACTATAAAAAATCTAAAAATAAAATAAATAAAAAAACCTAAACCTAAAAAAATTTAAGAAAAAATAAAATAAAAACCTGAACTTAAACCTAAACCAAAACCTAAAAATAAAATATAATAAATAATAAAAATAAAATAAATAAAATATAAACTAAACTCAAATAAACCTAAGAAATAAAAACATAAATAAAATAAAAACTAAATAAAAATATAAATAAAACAAACTTAAAATAAAATAAAATAAGAACTAAAAAAACCTAAACCTAAATAATAAACCTAAAATAAAACTAAAAATAAATAAAAATAAAATCTAAAACCTAAACCAAAAAAATAAACATAAAATAAAAATAAAATAAACTAAATAAAATAAAATAAACTAAAACAAATAAAACCTAAACCTAAACTTAGACCTAAACAAAATAAAATAAAATAAACTAAAAATAAACCTAAACCTAAACTAAAAAATAAAACCAAGAAATAAACCTAAAATAAAAACCTAAAACCTAAACATAAAAAATTAAATAAAAACCTAAATTGAAATCTAAAAATAAAAAATAAAACCTAAACCTAAAATATAAAATCTAAAAATAAACCTAAAATAAAAACATGAAACCTAAACCTAAAAAAATAAAATAAAAACCTAGCCTAAAAATAAAAAATGAAAATAAAACTCAATTAAAAAACATATCTAAACATAAACCTAAACATAAAAAATAAACTAAAATAAATAAAGTTAAAATAAATAAACTAAATTAAATAAATAAAAAATAAACCTGAATAAAAATAAAAAATAAAATAAACTAAATCAAATAAAAATTAAACTAAATAAAACAAAACCTACCTATTTACTTAATTATAAAAAAAAAACCCTAAACCCTAAACCATAAACCCTAAACCCTAAACCCTAAACCCTATACCTTAAACCCTAACCCTAGACCCAAACCCTAAACCCTAAAAGCATAAACCTTAAAACCCTAAACCTTAAATGTTAAACTATAAACCCTAAATGTTAAACCCTAAACCCTAAACTCTAACCCTAAAACCTAAACCTAAACCCTAATCCCTAAACCTCAAACACTAAACCTAAACTCAAAATAACTAAATAAATTAAAAAATAAACCTAAACCCTAAGAGCTAATAAACCTAAGCCTAAAGCTAAACCCAAAGAATGCCAGAACCTTGACAGTAGGAGCATCACCATCAAACAGGGTTAGTCTAGTTCTAGCAGTGGAGGTGAAGGTTGAGGAGGCGATTATCGCAATGGTGGTGGGGGATCTGGAGGTGCTGGTGGATATGGAGTTGGTGGTTGGAGCAGTGGTAATTACAGAGGTTGGAGGAGCGTTGGAGGTTATAGCCGTGGTGGTGGCGGAGGGAGAGATAAAAAATATGATGGTGGATCCTTCTACTAGAGAGGCCAGGGTGGTTCTGATGGGAACTAGAGATAATGAAGAATGACCAATCCATCTGCTACTTATGGAACTCTCTTTACAATAGAGACGGTTCCAATTATCTAGGGTTTTTGAATTACTCTTTGCATGCTCATTTTTTATCTATGTCATCGCTTGTGTCTTAGAGAACTTGGTGTGTTACTTAGTTGATGAAATAAGAAAGAAGAAATGTTAAATCTGAATTTGTTCTCTGTTAAAAAAACAAACCAAAAACACTAAACCCTAAACTAAAACCTGAACCCTAAACTTAAAACCTAAACCCTAATCCCTAAACCCTAAAAATAAAAATAAAAAATAAAAAATAAAAAAATTCTAACCCTAAATGTTAAACCCTAAACCTTGAACATACAACTCTAAACCCTAAACCCTAAACCCCATAACCCCATAACCGTAAACCAAAACCTTAAACCCTAAACCTTAAACCCTAATAAGAAACTAATAAAACACTAAACTAAATTAACTAAAATTAAAACTAATAAATGATAAACTAAAACTGATAAACTAATAATAAACAAAAACTAATAATAAACTATAAAAAAACTAATAAAATTAACTAAACTAAACTGACTAAATAATAACTAAAAAAATAATAAACTAAGAATAACAAAAACCAACTAAACTAATAAACAAAGTAATAACTAAATTAAACATAAACAAAAAAACATCACTAATAAACTAACTAAAAATAAAATAAACTAATAAAACCAATAAAACCTAAACTAAACCTAAACTAATAACTAAAAATAAATTAATAAATTAACTAAACTAAACCCTAATAAACAACTAACTAATTATAATAACTAACTAATAAACCTAAACCCTAAAAATAACTAACCTAATAAATAACTAACTTATAATAAAACTATACCCAATAACTAAACTAATAATAACTAAACTAACCAAACTAAAAATAATAACTAATAAACTAACTAAATAACTAAGAAATAACTAATAATAACAACTAACTAATAACTAAAAACCAAACTAAATTAATAAACAAATAAACTAACTAAACCTAATAATAAACTTACTAGATAATAATAACTAAAACTAATAATAAAACTAAAAAAATTAATGAACTAAAACTAAATAACTAAAAACAACTAACCCTAAACTAATAAACTAATAATAAACTAAACTAAACAGAATAAATAACTAAATTAATAATAAGAATAATAATAATAATAATAATAATAATAAAAAACTAAACCAATAATAAACTAAATAATAAACAAAACCTAAATAAATAAATAAGCTTAATAATAATAAACAAACCTAATAAACTAACTAATAATAATAAACTAATAAAACTAATTAAACTAATAATTAATAATAATAATAATAAATAAACTAAACTAAAAACTAATGATAACTAAAAAACACTAAATAATAATAAAACCTAATAAAATTAGAAACTAACTAAACTTAACTAATAATAATAATAAACTAAATAATAAATAACTAAAACTAAACTAAACTAAACACAAAACTAGCTAAACTAATAAATAATAATAAACTAAATGAAAACTAACTGATAAAACTAATAATAACTAACTAATAATAATAAACTAATAATAACTAAACTAACTAAATAAATAACTAATAATTAATCTAACTAAAACTAATAAACTAATAATAGTAATAACTAAAATTAATAATGCTAATAATAATAATAATAACTAATTAAAATAAAAACTAAACCCCTAAACCTAAATTAATAAAACTAATAATTACATACTAAATTGAAGTAAAATAACAAATAACTAAACTAATAAAATTAATAGTAATAACTAAATAATAACTAAAAAAACTAATATACTAATAATAAAACTAAACTAAAACTAACTAATAACTAATTAATAAAACTTTGTAAACTAATAAATAATAAACTAAAAACATAATAATAACTAATAAAAAACTTAAACTAATAATTAACTAAATAAACCTAATAATTAATAACTAATAGACTAATAAACTAATAAACGAACTAACTAAAAAAACTAACTAATAAAACTAAACTGATTACTAAATAAACCTAAACCCTAATAAATAATAAACACTAAAATTGAACTAATAAACTTATAATAATAACTAAATAACTAACTAAAACTAAACCTAAGCCTAAACTAATAAACTGTAAAAACTAACTACTAAATAAACATAATAATAATTAAACCTAATAAACTAACTAATAAACTAACTAATAATAAACTAATAATAAAACACCTAACTAAAAAAATTAATAATAACTAACTAATAATAAACTAACAAACTAATAACTAAATAAAACAAAACTAACTAAATAACTAATTTATATAACTAAACTAATAAATCTAATAAATAAACTAATAATAATAACAATAAATCCAACTAACAAAGACTAAATTAATAAAAACTAATAATAATAATAATAATAATAATAATAATATAATAACTAACTAACTAAACTAATAAACTAATAATAATAAAACTAATAATAAACTAACTAATAAATAACTAAATAACTAAACCCTAAACCCTAAATAAATATATAAACTAAATAATAATGATAAAACTAATAATAGTAAACATAAATTGATAATAATAATAATAATAAACTAAAGAAAAAACTAAACTAAAATAAAATTAGCAATAAACCACCAGACTAAACTAATAATAATAATAAATAATAAATAACTAATAATAACTAATAAAAAACTATACCATAAACTAATTAAAAAACTAATAATAATAAACTAATAAACATAAACCCATAACTAAACTAATCAAACTAATAAACTAAACTAATAAATAAATAAATAAAGTAACTAAACTAAACCACCAACCAAAACTAACTAAATTCTAACTAATAATAAAACCATAAACTAATAATAAAAACTAATTAATAATAACTAAACTGACTAATAATAACTAATAAATAAACTAAAATAAACTAAACCCAATAAATAAACTAACTAAATAAACTAACTAAATAAACTAATGAACTTAACCTAAAATGCCCCCACCCTACTAAACTAACCCAAAATAATAATAACTAAAACTAAATATAATAAAACTAAACTCATAACCTAACTAAAACTAAACTAACTAAACTAAACATAAAACTAATAATAAACTAACAATAACCTAAAATTGACAAAACCTAATAATAACTAATAAAGACTAAACCTAAATCCTAAACCCTAAAACTAAACTAAACCCTCTTATTAAGTGATTTCGAGATCCCTCGCATTCTTGGTGAGTTTTTGAGCACTTTCTCTCTTGGTTTCCTTATAGATTGTCGGCCTTGGGCCAATCTTGACATGTTCTTGTCACGACGCTATGACTCATGGTGTCGACTTCTTTAAATTCATGGGTTAAATCCCATGTGCCGATGGATCTCATTAGGGGATCAGATATTTTGGGTAATCCTACCTCTAAATTACCTGGTTTTACTAAATCTTTCAAAGAGAATTTAGATGGTAAGAATTCCTCCACTGAGCCTCCTTTAAATTTACTTCATATGAATTTTAAAGGTACTCTGACAATTATGATTTCAGATGAGGATATTGGAAGATTAGGTGAGCCTTTTGATTTTTTTTTTTTTAGAAAATTTTCATTTAAATAGCCAAAGATGGAAGATATTTATTTTTTTTTCATAGCTTAAATTTATCTAGTTCTTTTTCTATTAGGTTGATTGATGCAAGGTATGTTCTAATTAAACTTTCAAATGACCTTAATTATCGAATAAAATTTTTTAGGCATTCTTACTATGTTTTCAATTGTCAAATGTGTATTCTGAAGTGGACACCTATGTTTAATGTTAATGAAGAGTCTCCTATTGTTCCCATTTGAATTTCTTTACCTAACTTGCAAATTCATCTATTTAATCATCAGATTCTTTATGTTATTGGGTCAATTTTTGGTTGGCCTTTACTAAAAAAATATCTAAAATAAATTTAGTTGGGTTAGAAGAAATGCAGTTATTTTTAGAAAGTTATTTTTGAACTTTCCCAATTTTTGTAATCATTAAGATTCATAGGCATGAAATTTCTAAATGCATTATTACTCATCCCTCTCTAGGAAGAAAATGACCTAAGAATTCAATTATTGAAAAATTGATGATTCTCTCAAGTTGGATAATGGAAAATCTATTTTTCAAAATTTTGATGCTTTGTAAAACTAGATTTTTGAATCTTCTGAAAATGTTTTACCTATTAATGATTTGTCTAATGCAGAAGGTAATTTTGAAGTTTCTAAAAAAGTTTTTAATAAAAATCATGCTTTAAGTACTTCTTTTGATGATTCTGTTAAAGGGAAGACTTTAGAGGTTGTGGTTAATGATTCTAATGGTTTGGATGCTATGCATAAGTCCTTTCATGATGATGGTTCAAATATTGTTGATGCTAACCATTTCCTCCAATTAGTTGGTTATTTCTCTTTCTCCTAGCTTTTAGATCATGGGAAAGAGACTATTTCTTTGCCTTCTTTAATTGAGAATGGTGGTAAATGATATGTTAACTTATGGTCCTAACAATCTTGTAAATATTGGTGAACCTTCTTAAAAAAAAGATTTAGATACCTGTGATAATTCTGTCATTATGAATAGTTATATTTCAGTTCAAAATAATGGTTTTTCTATGGTTGGTAATTATGTTCAGAATTTTGGTAATATACTATGTGTTTCTAGTGGATTTGAATCTTATTTTAATCCCTTACATGAAGATTGTACTAAAAATCTAGAGTATGCTTCTCTTGCTTTTTTTATGAATGAAGATAGGGAAGATACTCTTTATATTTTATTGGAAGGTGAAAATATTGATAATTATCTTTTAAATAAAGTTGTTCCTACTCCTTCTTTCACTTTTGATTTTGAAATGCATACTATTTCTGATTTTCCTTTGCCTATTGTTGTGGATGATTCTGAATGCTCTTCTTTGGAATTGATAGATTCTACTAATCCCCATGCATTTTATAACAATATTTGATTCATTTTTGGATGGAGATATTTTGGAGAAAGGGTATGTTTATAAAATTGTTTACAAGAAGAAAAAGAAAAAAAGTGTTCATATTTATGCTCCTCCAAACTTGCCAAGGGTTACTCGTTCCAATGCATCTTGGAAGTAATCTCTCATGTCCTTGGGAGGTTTTTTTTTCTTTTGGCTATTTTTTTCTCTGTTGGTTGAGCTTTTGATGTGTCTTTTCTTGTTATCTAGAGTATTGGCTTTCTAATTTTTCCTCCTTTTGGCTTGTTTAGCTTCTTATTTTCGGTTTATTATTTTGTGTCCTTGGGTTAGTTTTATCTGGTATTCTTGTTTGTCTTTGTTTGGTTGGTACTTTGCTCTTTGTTGGTGGTAGGTTGCTTTTGTTCTTGGTATGTAGTTTGTCAATTAGTTAGCTGTTTCTCTAACTATTTATTTTAGCTTTTATTGGCCTTTCTTTTGTTTGTTGGTTTAGTTCTCTTAATCTTTCATGGGCTATTTTTCCTAGGTGCTCTGTTGTATGGCTGCTATGTTAGTTGTTTCCTTTCCTTTGGTTGGTGCCTTGGTGGCTTTGGATTAGTGTTATTGTGGGCTCTATTGGCTTGGTGCCTTGCTGGTTTTGGTTTGGTGTTGTTGTGGGCTCTGTTGGCTTTCTCTTTGAGGGCTCTTTTCTTTTTTTAGGGCTATGCATTTTTTTTCTCCCTCTTTTTTAAGAGGTGTTCATATTTGGTTTTGTTGGCATTGTCTTATGTTAATTTTATATGTTGCTCTCCTCTCTCTTCTATTTCTGCAGACCTTTTCTTTGGCTATGTGTATTATGATAGGTTTGCATTTTTCTTTAGGGGATGGCTATGATGATATGATGGATTTTTTTCCTTGATATTTTTGTGGTGGTGACTTTTTGTAACCCTTCTTTGAAGTGGATACACTTAGGATTTGATTCCCTCATTATTATGATTATCCTTCTTTCCTAATATCTGAGCTTGAGTTTTTTCTCTTTATGTTTTCTGATCTCCTTCTAGTGAGATTTCTTTCGTTCTCTTTTAGTTGGTCTCTTCTTCTTCTTGGAGGGAGCTAAAGTCTTACTGATGGTCTCTTTTTTTCTTAGATGGAGTTGTTTAGTTGAGTTGCATGTTTCCTTTTCTTATGGATCTTCCCCTCTTTAGAGGTTCTTTTGGTGCTCCATGGATTCTTCCCATTTGCTATCTTTTATTTGGCTTTTAAGTTTTGTCTTTGTTTTTTTTTCTTTATTGTTGTTTGATGCATTAGTTTAGGGACTAAACTCTTTAGGATTCTCCTATAGCTCATTTGAGTAGTAGTTTTTGTTCTTTTTGAGTTTAGTCTTTAATATGCTCTTCTTTTACCTATTTTTTCAGAGCAATAAATTCCTTTTAGTTAAAAAAAAAAATCTTACACCCTAAATCTTAAAACCTTAAACCCTAAACCCCTAAACCTTAAACCGTAAAACCTAAACCCTAAACATTAAACCCTAAAAATATAAAAACCTAAAAACCTAAACCTAAATTAAATAAAACCTAAAAATAAAATAAATAAAAAACCTAAACCTAAATAATATAAAATAAAAATAAAATAAAAACCTAAAGTAAAACCTAAACCTAAACCTAAAAATAAAATTAAATAAAAAATAAATTAAAATATAATAATAAAAACCTAAACAAAATTACAAAATAAAATAAACCTAGGAATAAAAAACCTAAATAAAATAAAAACTAAACATAAAATAAAAAAATACACCTAAAATAAATAAAATAAAAACTAAATAAAACCCTAAACTTAAAAAATAAACCTAAAAATAAATAAAAAATAAAACCTAAACCCCAAACTAAAAAAAAACTAAACCTAAAATAAAAATAAACTAACCAAAATAAAATAAACCTAAACCTAAACTAGAATAAACTAAACTAATATAAATAAAACCTAAACCTAAACCTAAAATAAACTAAACCTAAACCTAGTCCTAAACTAAATAAAATAAAATAAACCAAAAAATAAACCTAAACCTAAATTAAAAAATAAAACTTAAAAATAAACCTAAAATAAAAACCTAAAACCTAAACCTAAAAAAATAAAATAAAACTTAAACCTAAACCTAAAAATTAAAAAAAAAACCTAAACCTAAAAAATAAAATAAAATAAAACTCAACTAAAAAATAAGCCTTAACCTAAAAATAAACTAAAACAAAAACCCTAAACTAAAAAATAAATAAACCTAAAATAAATAAACTAAACTAAATAAAAATAAAAAGTAAACCTAAATAAAAATAAAGATAATATAAACTAAAATAAATAAATAAAAAATCTAAAGAAACTAAAGAAACCTAAACCTCTGTTACTTAATTTAAAAAAAAAACCTAAAGCCTAAATCCTAAACCATAAACCCTAAACCTACAACACTAAACCTATAACCCTAAACCCTAACTCCTAAATCCTAAACCCTAAACCCTAACCCTAAACCTTAAAAGCATATACCCTAAAACCCTAAACCTTAAACCCTAAACCCCTATTGAGCTGATTTTTACAAAAGGTGATCTTAAAGAAGTCAGGAAAGAGGTTGTGGAAATATAATGTTGGTGTTCCTGCCTATGTTGGTCTTGTTGCACCTATTGATGTTGTGGTTACTCAAGGCATCACTGGTCTGGATCCTTCATTGACTTCTTCCTTCTAAGTTCTTAACATCCCAACTAAGATAAAAAAGGGTATTGTTGAAATAATCACCTCAGTTGAGCTGATTAAGAAAGGCGATAAGATGGGATCCTTAAAGGTTGCTTTCTTCGCTAAGCTAGGGATTTGGCCATTCTTTTATGGCCTTGTCATCTAGTTTGTGTATGATGATGGTTTAGTGTTCAGTCCTGAGGTGCTTGACTTAATTGAAGATGATCTCATCGAGAAGTTTTTGGAAGGCCTTTTAATGATCACTTCTCTCTCATTGGCCCTCTCTTATCGCACCCCTGCTGCAATGCCCCACATGTTCATCAATGCTTTCAAGAATTTCCTCATTGTCATGATTGCCACTGATTACACATACTTGCAGGACGAGAAGGTTAAATAGTATTTCAAGGATCCTAGTAAATTTGATGTGGCTACTGTGCCTAATGCTTTTGCTACTCCTGATGTTGCTATTGCTCCGGCTATTGTAGTGGAAGAAAAGAAGGAAGAGCCAACTAAGGAATTTGATGATTATATGGGTTTTAGCTTTTTCGACTAAGATTTCTTGGCCTTCTACAAAATAAAATTTTATTGTCTTTGGGAGTTAAATCATTTTGTGAAATACTATTTTTGTGTATTTTTGAATCACACTTTTTTTTATCCTATTTTATTAGTTGTTAGAGGATAACGTCTTGTTTGATTTGGTAATTTCTTGTTTGTTATGGAATCATTTGAGTTTAAAAATATATAAAAAAACCCTTAAACCCTAAACCCTAAACCCTAACCATAAACCCTAAATCATAAACCCTAACATTAACCCTAAATCCTAAACCATAAATCCTAAAGCCTAAAACCTTCAACCTTAAACCCTCAACTAACCTTAAACACTAAACTATAAACCCAAAAAACCCAAATGCCTAAAGCCTAAAGCCTAAAGCCTAAACCCCAAACCCTAATCTAACCCTAAACCCTAAACCCAAAAAACCCTAAACCTAAAGTTTAAATACTAGACTAAACTAAACCTAAACCTAAACCCTAAACACTAAACCTAAAACTATAAACCTAAACTAAACCTCCTAACCTATCCCTAAACCCTAAACATACAACATAACCCTAAACCTAAACTTAAACCTAAAATTTAAACTTAAGGCCCTAAATCCTAAATTATAAACCTTAAATTAAACCCTAAACCCTAAACCCTATACCCTAAACCCTATACCCTCTACCCTAAACCCTAAACCCTAAGCTCTAAACCCTAAACCCTAACCCTCACCTTAAACCTGAAACCCTAAACACTAAATCCTATAACCCTAAGCTTTAAACCCTAAACTAAACCTAAACACTAAAAAAATAAAACCCTAAACCCTAAACCCTTAACTAAACTCACCCCTAAACCTACCCCTAACTTTAAACTATAAAACAAACCCTAAACCCTAAACCCCAACCCTAAAATGCTAAACCCTAAAACCCTAAACCCTAAACTCTAAACCTTAAACACAAACCTTAAACCCTAAAACTAACCCTAAACCTTCAACCCTAAACACTATACCCTAAACTTAAAACCCTAAACCCTAAACCCTAAAACCCTGGACCATATACCCTAAACCCTAAACCCTAGACCATAAAACATATAACCCTAAACCTTAAACCCTAAACCCCTAAAAATGTAAACCTAAACTAAATAAGACCTAAGAATAAAATAAATAAAATACTTAAATTTAAAAAAATAATAACCTAAACTTAAACCTAAACCTAAAAATAAAATAAAATAAAAATAAAAGTAAACTTAAATAAAATAAATAAAAACCTAAACTAAACTAAACAATAAAATAAACATAAAAATGAAAACCCTAAATAGACTAAAAACTAAATATAAAATAAAAATAAAATAAAACTAAAATAAAATAAAATAGAAACTAAACAAAATCCTAAACCTAAAAAATAAACCTAAAAATAAATAAAAATAAAACCTAAACCTTAGATTAAATAAAAACCTAAACCTAAAATAAACATAAACCTAAATTAAAATGAACTAAATTAAAATAAATAAAACCTAAACCCTAAACTAATCCTAAACCCTAAACCTTAAACCCAAAACCCTAAATCGTAAACCCTAAACCATAAAACCTAACATAAACCCTAAATCCTAAACCCAAAACATTGAAGCCTAAAACCTTGAACCTTAAACCCTAAACTAACCCTAAACCCTAAAGCCTAAAGCCTAAACCCTAAACTAAAAACCCTAAACACTACCCAACCTAAACCTTGCTAACCTAAACCCTAAACTACAAAACCTAAAACCTGGGCCTAAACACTAAACCCTAAATCATAAACCCTAACTCTAAACCCTAAACCCTAAACCCTAAAACACTAAACCCAAAACCCTAAACCCTAAACCCTAAACCCTAACCCTAAACCATAAACCTAAAACTAACCATAAACCCTAAACCTACAGCCCTAAACCCTAAGCCCTAAACCCTAAAACCCTAAATCCTAAACCCTAAACCCTAAACCCTAAACCCTAAACCCTAAAACACTAAACCCTAAACCCTAAATTATAGAACCTAAAACCCTAAACCCTAAACCATAAACTCTAAACCATAAACCCTAAAACGTAAACTAAACCCTAAAAACCTAAAAACCAAAAACTAAACTAAATAAAACCTAAAATTAAAATAAATTAAAACCTTAAATAAAATAAATTAAAAAAACTAAACATAAAATAAAAATAAAATAAACATAAAATAGAAACCTAAACTAAAACCTAAATAAAAAATAAAATCAAAATAATAAATAAAAGCTAAATTAAAATAAAATAAATGAAACCTTAACTAAACTAAAATAAAATAAACTTAAATAAAAAACCTAAATAAAATAAAAACTAAACGTAAAATAAAAATAAAATAAACATAAAATAAAAACTAAATAATAACCTATACCTAAAAAATAATTAAAGAACTAAACCTAAACCCTAAACTAAAAAAAACCTAAACCTAAAATAAATAAAAGAAAATAAACATAAACCTAAACTAAAATAAACTAAATTTAAAATAAATAAAACTTAAACCCTTAATCCTAAACTCAAAACCCAAAACCCAAAATTGTAAACCCTAATCCTTAAACCCTAAAACCCTAAACCCTAAACCCTACATCCTGAACCCTAAAACCCTAAACCCTAAACCCTAAACCCTAAACCCTAAACCCGAAACCCTAAACCCCATATCTAAACCCTAAACCTACATCCAAACCTGAAAACCCTAAACCTAAACCCTATAAACCTAAACCTAAACTAAATATAACCTAAAAATAAAATAAATAAGAAAACCAAAACCTAAATAAAATAAAAATAATAAAATAAAATAAAAACCTAAACTAAAAGCTAAAATAAAAGTAAAAATAATAAAAACTATACTAAAATAAAATAAATAGAAACCTAAAATAAACTAAAAAATATAACAAACCTAAAAAATAAAAGAAAAGATAAAATAACCTAAAATAAAAACTTAAACCTAAGTAATAAACCTAAAAATAAATAAAAAGTAAAACCTAAACCTAAAATAAATAAATAAAAAAATTAAACCTTGACAAAAATAAACTAAGCCAAAATAAATAAAACCTAAACCTAAACCTAAAATAAACTAAACCTAAATAAAAACCTAAACTAAATAAAATAAAATAAACTAAAAATAAACATAAACCTAAAGATAAACCTAAAATGAAAACCTAAAACCTAAACCTAAAAAAAGTAAAATAAAACCTAAACCTAAACCTTAAAAAATAAAAATAAAATCTAAACCTAAAAAATAAAGTAAAAATAAAACTAAACAAAAAAATAAATGTAAATCTAAACCTAAACCTAAAAGATAAACTAAAATAAGAAACCTAAACTAATTTAAATATGCCAAACAAAATAAAAGTAAAAATATACCTAAAGAAAATATAAAATAAACTAAATAAACTAATTAAACCTAAACCTACCGATTTCTTTAATTAAAAAACCTTAAATGCTAAACCTTAAACCCTAAACACTATATCCTAAGCCCTAACACCTAAACCATAAACACTAAAACCAACCTTAATCGCTAAACCCTAAGCCTACAACCCTAAACCCTAAACCCTAAAAAATCCTTAACCCAAAACCCTAAAACCCTAAACCCTAAACTCTGAACACTAAACACTAAATCGTAAACCCTAATCCTTGAACCCTAAAACCTAAGCCCTAACCCTAACCTTATCCCAAAACCCTAATCCCTAAACTATAAACCTTAAAACACTAAACTTAAACCATAAATAAACCCTAAACCCTAAACCCTAAACACTAAAAACCCTAAACCCTAAAGCCTAAACCATAAACCCTAAATGTTAAGCTAACCCTAAACCCTAAGATAACCCGAAACCCTAAACCCCAAAAACCTTAAACCCTAAAGCCTAACACTAAACCAAAAACCTAAAACCTAAACCCTAACCCTAAACCCTAAACTATAAAACCCTAAATCCTAAACCCTAAACCCTAAACCCTAAACCCACCCTAAACCTACAACCCTAAAACTAACCCTAAACCCTAAACCTACAATTCAAAACCCGAAACCCTAAACCATAAAACCCTAAACCATAAACCCTAAACACTAAACCCTAAACCCTAAACCTTAAACCCTAATCCCCAAACCCTAACCCCTAAACTATAAACCCTAAACCATAAACCTTAAACCCTAAAACTAAAAAATTAATCCTAAACTAAATAAAACCTAAAAATAAAATAAATAAATAAAACCAAAACCTAAATAAAAAACCTAAACAAAAACATAAAACTAAACTTAATCCTAAACCTGAAAATAAAATAAAATAAAACATAAAAACTAAATTAAAATCAAATAAATAAAAACCTTAACTAAACTAAAAAAATAAAATAAACATAAAAATAAAAAACCTAAATAATATAAAACCAAGATGCAAAATAAAAATAAAATAAAACTAAAATAAAATAAAAAAAACTAAAAAAACCTAAACCAAAAAAATAAACCTAAAAATAAAACTTAAAAATAAATAAAAAATTAAACCTAAAGCCCCAAACTAAAAAAAAACCTAAACCTAAAATAAACATAAACCTACACTTAAATAAAACCTAAATGCTAAACTAACCCTAAACCCTAAACCCTAAAAAGCTAAAAGCTAAACCCTAAAATAAATAAAACTTAAAAATAAAATAAATAAAAGAACCTAAACCAAAATAAAACAAAAAAATAAAATAAAATAAAAGCATAAACTAAAGCCTAAACCTAAACCTAAACATAAAAAGAAAAAAAACTAAATAAAATAAAATAAATAAAAATCTAAACTAAACTAAAAAATAAAAAACCTAAATAAAATAAAAACATAACCAAAATAAAAATAAAATAAAGCAAAAAATAAAATAAATTAAAATTAAATAAAACCTAAACCTAAAAAAGCCAAAAAAATAAAACCTAAAAATAAATAAAAAATAAACCTAAACCTTGTAATAAAAAAAAACCTTAAACCTTAGATAAGAATAGAATATAACTAAACCTAAACTAAAATAATTAAAACTTAAACACAAACCTAAAATAAACTAAACCTATACCTAAAGCTAAACTAAATATAATAAAATTAACTAAAAATAAACCTAAACCTAAACTAAAAAATAAAACATAAAAAAACCTAAAGTAAAAACCTAAAACCTAAACCTAAGTAAATAAAATTAAAACCAAAATGTAAAAATAAAAAATAAAAAGTAAACTTAAAATTAAAATAAAAATAAATATAAAACTAAACTAAAAGAACAAACCTAAATAAAAAGCCTAAACTAAAATAAATAAACCTAAAATAAATAAACTAAATTAAATAAAAATAAACCTAAATAAAAATAAATAATAAAAGAAACTAAAATAAATAAAAAATAAACTACATAACCAAAATGAACCTAAACCTACCAGTTTACTTAATTTAAAAAAACCATAAACCTAAATCCTAAACCCTAAACCCTAAACCTTAAAAAACCCTAAACCCTAAATGCCAAATCGTAAACCCTAAACTCACCTTAAACCGTAAACCCTAAACCATAAAAAGCCAAAAACCTAAACCTAAATAGAATAATACCTAAAATAAAATAAATAAAAAGACCTAAATCGTAATAAAATAAAATAAATAAAAGAAATAAAAACCTAAACAAAAAGCTAAACCTAAACCTAAACCATAAAAGAAAACAAAACTAAACTAAAATAAAATAAATGGAAACCTAAACTAAACTAGAAAAATAAAATACCTAAATAAAATAAAAAACTAAACCTAAAATAAAAATAAAATAAACCTAAAATAGAATAAAATAAAAACAAAATAAAAACCTAAATAAAAATAAAATTTAAAATAAACCAAAAAAAAAAACAAAATAAACTAAAATAAATAAAAAATAAACTAAATAATCCTAAACCTACAAGTTTACATAATTTAAAAAAAAAAACCCTAAACCCTAAACCCTAAACCCCAAATCCTAAACCTACAACCCTAAATCGTAAACCCTAAATCCTAAAACCCTAAACCCTACACCCTAAACCCTAAACCCTAAACCTTAAAACCTAAACCCTAAACCCTAAACCCTAAAACCTAAACCCTAAACCCTAAACAAACCTAAAACCTAAACCTAAACTAAATAAACCTAAAAATAAATAAAATAATAAACTAAAACCTAAATAAAAAAAAAGAATAAAATAAAATTAAAACCTAAACCTAAACATAAACCTAAATTTAAGCCTAAAATATAATAATATAAAATAGAAATTAAACTAAAATAATATAAATAAAAATCTAAACTAAACTAATAAAATAAAATAAACTTGAAAATAATAAATCTAAATAAAATAAAAATTAAACATAAAATAAAAATAAAATAAACATAAAATAAAATAAAGAAAAACCAAATAAAACCTAAACCAAAAGATAAACCTAAAAATAAAACCTAAAAATGAATAAAAAAACACAAACCAATAACTAAAAAGAAACTTAAACCTAAAATAAACAAAATAAAATAAACCAAAACCTAAACTAAAATAAACTAAACTAAAATAAATAAAACCTAAACCTAAACCTAAAATAAACTAAACCTAAACCCCAAACAAAATAAAATAAAATCAACTAAAAATAAACCTCAACTTAAACTAAAAAATAAAACCTAAAAATAAACCTAAAATAAAAACATAAAACCTAAACCTAAAAAAATAAAATAAAACCTAAACCTAAACCTAAAAATTAAAAATAAACCTTAAACCTAAAAAATAAAATAAAAACAAACTAAACTAAAAAATAAACATATACCTAATATAAACTAAAATAAAAAACCTAAAATAAATGAACTAAACTAAATAAAAATAAAAAATAAACATAAATAAAAATTTAAAATTAAATGTACTAAAATAAATAAAAAATGAACTAAATAAACCTAAACCTGCCAGTTTTATTAATTTAAAAAAAAAAACTTAAACCCTATACCCTGAACCTAACCTAAAGTAACTAAATAAATTAAAAAAGAATCCAAAACCCTAAAACCTAATAAACCTAAACCCTAAGAATGGGCATAACCTTGATGGCAGGAACATCACTCATCAACAGCTCAATCTAGATCTAGTGTGGAGGCGGCGAGGCAAAGCTTATCACGTTGGTGGGCGTCCGGAGGTGTTGATGGATATGGAGGTGGGGTTTATGGATCCACGTGGATTGACAAAGGTTACAATCATGGTGGTGGCGGAGGGGAGAGATTGGGGATAAGATGGTCGATCCTGCTACTCAAGAGGCTGAGTTGGTTTTGATGGGAACTAGACAAATTGAAGAATGCCTGATTCGATCTGCTACTTATGGAACATTGTCTTTATAGAAGAGATAAATCTAGTTATCTAGGGTTTTTGATTTGCTCTATGCGTGCTCTTTTTTTATCTATGTCATCGCCAGGTCTTAGAAAAAATTTTGTGTGTTATTATAAAATCAAAAAAGAAGAAATGTTGAATCTGAATTTATTCTCTGTTAAAAAAACAAAAACCTTAAACTCTAAATGTAAAACTTAAACCCTAAACCCTAAATGCTAAAACCCTAAACCCTAATCCCAAAACCTTAAACCCAAAAACCTAAACCCCAAACCCAAAACTAAAAACCCTAAACTCTAAACCCTAAACCCTAACCCTAGACCTAAACCTTAAACACTAAAACCCTAATCCAAACCTTAAACTAACCCTAAATCCTAAACCCTAAATAAAAAAAACCAAAACCTGAAGCCTAAACCCTAACCCTAAACTAACCCTAAACTCTAAGATAATCCTAAACCCTAAACCCTAAAATCCCTAAATCGTAATACCCAAATACTAAACCATAAACCCTAAACCCTAACCCTAAACCCTAAACCTAAAACCCTAAAACTCTAAAACATAAACCCTAAACCATAAACCATAAACCCTAATAACCTAAAAACCTAAACCTAAACTAAATAAAACCTAAAAGTAAAAATAAATAAAAAAACCTAAACCTAAACCTAAAAATAAATAATTCAGTTGCATTGTTAACTAAAAGATTAAACCCTATAAAACCTGAAACTAAACTACAAAAAATAAAATAAACAGGAGGCAAAACTAAATGTGAAATAAGAATAAAAATAAAACTATAATAAACCTGAAGAAACTAAAATAAAACTAAAGAAAAACCTAAACCTAAACAAAATAAAACCTAAAAATAAATAAAAAATAAAACCTAAACCTTAGACTAAAAAAACATAAACCTAAAATAAAAATAAAATAAACAATATAAAATAAACCCAAACCTAACTAAAATAAACTAAACTAAAATAAATAAAACCTAAACTTAAACCTAAAATAAACTAAACCTAAACCCTAAACTAAATAAAAGAAAATAAACAAAAAAATAAACCTAAACCAGAATTAAAAAGATAAAACCTAAAAATAAACATAAGATAAAAACCTAAAACCTAAAATAAATAAAACATAAAACAATAATAAAAAAACCTAAACCTAAATATAATAAAAATAAATAAATAAAATAAAAACATAAATTAAAACCTAAACCTAAACCTAAACCCAAAAATAAAATAAAATAAAGAATAAAAACTAAAATGAAATAAAAAAAATAAACAAAATAAAAAAAACCTAAATAAAATAGAAACTAAAGCTAAAATAAAAATGAAATAAAATTAAAATAAAATAAAATAAAAACTAAATAAAACCTAAACCTAAAAAATAAAACCTAAAAATAAATAAAAAATAAAACCTAAACCCTAAACTAAAAAAAATCTAAACCCAAAATAGGAATAAAATTAACCTAAACTAAAATAAATAAAACCTAAACCTAAACCTAAAATAAACTAAACCTAAATGTAAACCTAAACTAAATAAAATATAATAAACCAAAAATTCACCTAAACCTAAACTATAAAATAGAACCTAAAAATAAACCTAAAATAAAACCTACAAGCTAAACCAAAGAAAATATAATAAAAACCTAAACTTAAACATAAAAATAAAAATAAAACCTAGACCTAAAAAAGAAATAAAAAAAAAAAAACTAAAGAAAAAAAAACTTAAACCCAAACTTAAACCTAGAAAATGAATTAAAATAAAAAACCTAAAATAAAATAAATAAACCTTAATTAAATAAACTAAAATAAATAAAATAAAACTAAACCAAAATAAAAATAAAAAATAAAATAAAACAAAATAAATAAATAATAAACTAAATAAAGCTAAACCTTCTAATTCACTTAATTTTTAAAAAAAATTTAAAAAAATTAAAGAAATAAAACCTAAAAATAAACCTAAAAGAAAAACCTGAAACATAAACCTAAAAGAATAAAATAAAAGCCTAAACTTAAACATAAATTTAAAAATAAAAAATAAAACCTAAATCTAAAAAATAAAATAAAAAATAAAATTGAACTAAAAGATAAACCTAAGCCTAAATCAAAACCTAAAAAATAAACTAAAATAAAAAACCTAAACTAAAATAAATAAACTAAACTAAATAAAATTTTGAAATAAACATAAATCAAAAATAAAATAAACTAAAATAAATAAAAAATAAACTAGGTAAACTAAAAAAACCTAAACCTATCATTTTACTTAATTTTTTAAAAAAACTCTAAACCCTAAGCTCACCCTAAACACTAAACCTTAAACCCTTAACCCAAACCCCTAAAAACACTAAATCCTAAAGCCTAAATACTAAACCCTAAACCCTAATCCCTAACACTAAACCCTAAATCTTAAAACCCTAAAACCTAAACCCTAAAAACCTAAAAACCTAAATTAATTAAAACCTAAAAATAAAATATCAAAAAAACCTAAACTAAAAATAAAATAAAAAAATAAAAGAAATAAAAACTTAAACTAAAACCTAAACTTAAACCTAAAAATAAAAGAATAAATTAATAAAATTATACTAAAATAAAATAAATAAAAACCTAAACTAAATTAAATAAAAACCAAATAAACTAGAAATAAAATAAAATAAAAACTAAATAAAAACCTAAACTTTAAAAATAAACCTAAAAATAAAACCTGAAAATAAATAAAAAATAAAACCTAAACCCTAAACTAAAAAAAAAACCTAAACCTAAAATTAAAATAAAATAAATAAAATAAAAAAAACCTAAACCTAAACTAAATTAAATAAAACGTAAGCCTTAAATAAACTAAACCTAAACCATAAACTAAAAAATAAAATAAACTAAAAATAAAGCTAAACCTAAACTAAAAAATAAAACCTAAAAATTAACCTAAAATAAAAACCTAAACCTAAAAAAATAAAATCCAAACCTAAATCAAAACTTAAAATAAAAAATATACCTAAACCTAAAAGATAAACTAAAATAAAAAACTTAAACTAAAATAAATAAACTAAACTAAATAAAAATAAAAAATTAAACTAAATAAAAATATAAAATAAACTAAAGAAATCTAAACCTGCGTTTACTTAATTTAAAAAACCCCCTAAATTCTAATCCCTAAACACTAAACACTAAATCCTAAACCCCTCAAACAAACCTATCTAAACCCTAAATCCTCCTAAATCTTAAACTATACCTAAACTAAACAAACCCTAAACCTTCCCACTCCCAAACTAAACCCTAAACTAAACCTAACCTCCTGATCCTAATCTAAACTCCTTAACTATAAACTCCACCAAAACTCCCACTAAACTTCTTAACCACACTATAAACCTAAACCTCTATCCTAAATAATAAACCCTAACTAACTACCTAAACCCTAAACCTAAACCTAAAATAAACTAAACTCTAAACCTAAACTAAACTTAAACCTAAACCAACTAACTAAACCCAAACCTAAACTAAACATAAAACTAAACCTAAACCTGAACCCTAAACCCTAAACCCTAAACCTAAACTAAAACCTAAACCTTAAACCTTAAACCTTAAACCCTAGACTCTAGAAACCTAAACCTCATAACCCTAGTTCTCCCTTACGGCACTATGTAAATTTCATTTTCCCCTTCATCAGTGCATCCCCATCTCATGTTTTTGGTGGATCCTTCATCATTCTCGACCATTTTCTAGTGTCTTTTGAATCTCTGGCAGCTCACATGATGTGTCTCTTCTGAATGTGGCTATGGTGAAATCAAACCCATGGATTAAATCTCCCAATTCAGATGATCCAGCTAGGGCATCAAATTTTTTGGGAATTCCTGAACCCAATGCCATTTCTTCTATTAAATCCATTAAGGATGCACTTTCTGGTAAAAGTTCTAACTCTTCTGACTCGATGAATCTAATTTTGACTTCTTTTTGAGATATGCTTGCCATCATGTATTCAAATAATGATGTGGAAAAGCTTACAAAACCTTTCAAATTTACTTTGGTTAGAAAATTTTTGTTGCACCAGTTGAATTTGGAAATGATCTGATCCTTTTTTAATAACTTTAAACTTTTGGGTGCTTTCTCTATTAGCTTGATCGATCTAAGATGTATTTCGATTCAACTTATGAATGATTTGGATTATTCAAGGGTTTTCTCATGTCGATCTTATTTTTCTTTAACTCTCAAATGCATTTGTTAAAGTGGTCTCCTATTTTTCCTATAAAGGATGAATCACCTATTGTTCCTGTGTGGTCAGCTCTTCCAAATATTAGAATCTACCTGTCAGGTTTTATTTATTGTCATGGCTCTTTTGGTCGGTCACTCCAAATCGATCAGGTGTCTATGAAATCCTATCCCTGTGTTGCTCGTATATTGGTTGAACTTGACATATCTAAAAAATAATTCTAAGGAGGTCTAGATTGGATCTGAAAAGTTTGGTTATTTATAAAAGGTCGAATTTGAAAATTTTTAGTTTTATGTTCCCATTGCAAGATACATGGTCAAGAAAATTCAAAGTGTTTTGTTCTTTAGCCGCATCTTAAAAATAAAATTTTGATTGATCATAACTCAAACTTAGCTTTTGATAAAGTTAATAAAACTATTTTTGTGCCTAAAAATAACTTAAATATTGATATTAGGTCAAATTTTTTGGAATCTTTTGATGTTCCTAAAATTTTGATTCTACTTATCATTCCGACCATGACAAAGGTACTAATGATGTTGAAAAAGATGGTTTTCCCAACAACCTTTCTCTACATGAGAATATGCCTATTATGGCTAATTCCAAATTTAAAGAGGCTGAAAAAAATGATGATTCATTCTCTAATGAGTCTATTCCTGCTTCTTTGTTGGCATTAATTGATGAGAATGAGGATTTAAATGATAACTTGAATGTAGCTGAAAAACACTGATTCTGACATTGGTAATTCTGCTTTAAATGATATTATTTCCTCTCCTTCCCCTAATTCCAAGATTGATCTTCATTCTAATTCACTTTTCAACAAGATGTTGATTTGGAAGAAGGGAAAGTTGTGATTAGAGATGTTCTTACTGATCCTTATCCTATTAATAATATTTTTAATCAATCTCTATCTGATGGTGACACTTTGGATAAAAATAGAAAATTCCAAACTATCCTTAAAAAGATTATTAAAAACTCTAGGATGTAACCTCTTACTCTTGTCAAATCTACTAGATCTGGATCCTCTTCACATAAATAATGTGTTGTTTCAATTTTTTACTTAGAAGAGGATTTGTTATTCTTTCTCTCTCTCTTTATTATTATCCTTTAATTTCCTTTTAAAATTTTATTTATGTTTAATTCTTTTATTTGAAATGTTAGAGGGATTGGTACCCTCATTGTTCTTAATCATATTAGAAATCTCTGCAAAATTAACAATATCTCTTTACTTATTGTTATTGAACCTCTTATACATGCTGGTAAAATAAATCATGTTCCTAGAATGCTTGGCTTTAGTAATTTTTTCTCTAACATCAATAATAAAATTTGGTACTTTTAGAATAGCTTCTTAAATGTTTTAATTTTAGATGATCTACAACAAGTTGTCAATGCTCAAATTTCTTTTAGTGACTCTTGTGTGATGGGTTCTTTTGTATATGCTTCTTGCAATAGAGTTGGTCGAAATGTTCTTTAGGAGAATTTGAGAAGTTTTGCTCTTTCTGTTAACAAACCTTGGTTGGTTGGGGGTGATTTCAACACTATTCTATATTCTTTAGAAATAAGGAGTGGTTGCTTTCCTAATATTCATTATATAGAAGAATTTTCTAATATGATTCTTGATTGTAATCATTTTTACATTAGTTTTAAAGGTTCTAATTATACTTAGCAAAACTCTAAGCTTTGGCAACATTTAGAAAGAATTCTTTTGAACTCTCATTGGATTAATCAATGGCCTCTTACCTCTGTTGACCATTTTAGTAGAACTTTTTTTGATCATGCCACACTTTTGGTTTATGTTAAAGAAGACTCTGAAATATTAAACATCTCTCCCTCTTTTAGATTTCAAAATATGTATATTCAGCATTTAAATTTTCTTAAAGTCATGGCCATTAACTGGATTGCCCCTTCACACTCTTATATTTCAAATAGGGGTATGAATAGATTATGGTTTAAGTTTAAAAGGCTCAAATAAAGTCTGGTTTGGTGGAACAAACATTATTTTAAAAATCTTTTTGCTAATATGAAAAATAAGGAACATTTGGTTTGTGATCTTGAAAATGATGTTTTAACTCACTCTTTCAAGCTTAAGGATTCGAATGAAGAAAAAGATAAACTTGTTAATTATCATAATATTGAAGAGACCTATTGGCAAAAAAAAAGCTGCTAGTAAATATATTGCTGATGGGGACAAGAATACCATGTATTGTAATGCTTTATTTAATAAAAAGAGAGCTTTAAATTATATCCATAAAATGAAAAATGATATTGGAGATTGGATCACTAATATTAACTTTGTTAAAGATTATGTTATTACCCACTTTAGAAATATGCTTAATAAAAGCCACTCTTATGAAGCCTTTTCTAATTCATATTTAATCCCTCTATTATTACCAATGATGATAATCATTGGCTTACTAGGTTTCCTACTGAAGATGAGATTGGTAAAATTCTCAATAGCATGAACTTTGATTTATTTGCTAGTGAGGGTTATATGACTCAATTTTTCAAAATTGTTGGTCTATTATTAAGCATGACTTAATCGATGCAATTGTAGATTTTTTTTATTGGTGATCCTCTCGTTAAATATTTTTCAAGAACTTCCATTATTCTCATACCTAAAAAGATTATCCAAATTACTGGAGTGATTTAAGACCTATTAGTCTTTGCACTTTTTTTAAAAAAATTGATTTCTAAAATTCTTACTAATAGAATTAGTCCTTTACTTCAAAAAATTATCTCTCTCTCAAACCGCTTTGTTAGAGGGAGATCTATATCTGATAACATTCTGCTTGCTCAATAGCTTATTCATGATTTGGATGTTCCAACTAGAGGTGGAAACATCCTTTTTAAATTAGATATTTCTAAAGCCTTTGATAATATCTATTAGGATTACCAATTAAATATCTTGCATTTATTTAGTTTTTCTGATAATTTCATTGACCTTATTAAAAATTGTATTAATAATGCACGGTTTTATTCTTTGTAATGGTGAAGCATTGGTTTTTTTTTCATGGATTGAGACGGTCCTTCTTTGTTTAAATGGTTTATTAATATGATCCCCATCATGTATTGCTAAAACTCTTGGTGGCATCCTGTTTCTCATCTTAGCTTTACTAATTATTTCATTATCTTTATAATGCTTCTTTTCATCATATCAAAAGACTTACAAAATTTTTAAATAATTTTGGTAGAGAAAGTGGTCTTTCTATTAATGAAAGTAAGAGCTACTTTATTGCCTCCTATAAAATGTATAATAATAAAATCAATCATATCTTGAGAATCACTAACTTTAAACACCAACAACTCCCTATTAAATATCTTGGTGCTCCTCTTTTCGAAGGTAAAAAGAGATCCCATATTTTTTATAAGCATATCCAAATATTTGTAATAAAATTTTGGTGTGTGAAATTTACTTACTTTCATTTGGTGGTAGGCTTACTTTTTTTAGGAGTACTCTTAATTGGATGCCTTTATATCTTATTCAAACCATTATCCCTACTAATTTTATCTTAAATAGAATTAATCATCTCCTTAATAAATTTTTTTGGGGCTCAAATAATTCAGTTAAAAGGATGCATTGGACTTCTTGGCATAAATGTTGTGGTCCTCGGGTGAAGGTGGACTTGGCTACAAACCTATTCGTGAAGCTATTACTACCTTCTCCCATAAACTTTGGTGGAATTTTAGAAAAAATAGATAGCCTCTCAGCTAATTTTATGATAACTAAATACTATGAGGGTAAGCACCCACTAATCTGTACTTATAAAGTGGTGACTCCCAGTTTGGAAAAGGCTTTGCTCCATTAAATGGGAGGTTGAATCTTTGATATCTTAGGGTTTAAATTCACGATCTTCTTTCTTTTGGCAAGACAACTGGATTGGTGGTGGTTCTATTGATTCTTTTTTATCTACCTATTCTACTATTGCTACTTAAGTTAACTCCTTTTGGCTTAATAACAAGTAGAATGATAGTAAATTTAGTGAATTTATTCCCATCTCTCTATTTGATAAATTTATTGATATTCTTATCTTTTCCAACAAGCCTGATCAAATTCTTTTTAAGCTATCTTATAATGGTGATTTTATTCTTAAAGAGGCTTGGAATTATATTAGAGATGCTCATATTTCGTCTAATGTATTTATTAAACTTTGGAATGATATCATCCCTATCTCTTATTCTATCATTGCTTGGAGAATTCTGAAAAACTTCATTCTTGTTGATTACCTATTCTCGGATAAAGGATTTCATTTACCTTCCAAATGTTATTGTTGTTTTCATTTCAAAAATGTTAATCATGTTTTTGTCAATGGTGCTATTGGTACCAAATTATGGGTTCGGTATGATTTTTTAATACTAATCATTTCCATGGCTTTCTTTTTTTATATCAACTTCTTGAAGCTTGTTTCCACAAAACTATGAAAGGTCATATCAAATTTTTAATTTCCATTACCTTTATTTGGTTCAAATGGATGTATAGAAATAATGCTAAATATCATGGTATTCCTATGAATCATAAAATGATTATTGCTAGAACCATAAAAAAATTCTTGCTTTATTTAATGCTAATTTAATTAGTTACACACATTTTAGAGGTTACAAATTTGTGGCCAAAAAATTGGTCTTTACCCATGAGATCACCTTCTGAAAGAAGATAGGATTATATATTGGATAAAACCTCATAATAATATTATTAAAATTAATATTGATGGCTCTGTCTCTTAGAAAACATTTGGTGGTGGTGGTATTTTTAGGGATTTTGAAGGTAATGTCATTTGTGCTTTTGCTTATCCTTTTAAAGCTTATTCTGTTATCTATGCTAAATTAATGGATGTAAACAGAGCTATTGACATTTGTTTGCAAAAAGGTTTCTTCAATCTTTGGATTGGCGTTGATGCTCTTTTACTCATTGACATGCTGACTTCCACTAAGATGGGGAATGTAGATTTATTCTATCTTCTTAATCATACTAGAACACTCCTTTCTCAAGTATGCTTTAAAATTTCTCACATTTAGCATGAAGGAAATGTCTTTGTATATTTTCTGGCTAATCTAGGTGCTAAATTAAATGATCTCACTCTTTATGATCATATTAATATTCATAAACAATTATGAGGCTTGGTTAATCTGGATAACACCGAATTATCTTATCTTAGAAATTAATTTTGCTTTGTGTTTTTTTGGTTTTCTATATTTTTATCTGTGTGCATTTTCATTTTCTTGCATTCCTCTGGCTGCTTCACTCTCTTGTCTGGTTTGTGCTGTAATAATTGGGAGATCTCTTTGAGGTGGTGGTTGGTTGTTCAACCTCTATTGTTGGAGAGGTGTTCTCATTGGCTGATTATTTTATTTAGGGACATGAATGTCGATAGTTTCTTCAAGTGCTTCCATCAACTTATGGTGGCCTCCTTTTAGGTCATGCCTCTACCTAGTTTTGGCTTTTCCCTTTTCTTAATTGTATTGAGTTTCCCTCTAGTTTTCTTGTTATTTCCTAACTTAGGAAGGTTTTTCTGCTACTATTTTTGGGCCTAGTGGGTGCTGCTGTTTGTTACTACCCTCTACCTAGCTGACTTGGGTTGCTATTATTTGATGCATACTCTTGATCTTTTCACTCTTGAGTTTGTGCTAGGCCTTTTGGTGGTTTTTATCTATTCATCCTTTTTAGGCTTGGTAGCTTTTGTTTGTTGGTTTCTCCCTTTAACTTGTGGTTGAAGGGTGCTAATTGGTGGTTGCTAGTAACCTGTTTTCTCTTTGGTACTAGTTTTTTTTATCCCTGGACTCTAGAAGGGGCCTTATCTATTTTCCATACCACTTTAGTTGGTTGTTGGTGGTTGGGTGGTCCTCCCAGGCTACAAATCTTTGTTTGGTTAGGTGATTACCATTTGTTTCTTTGTTGTTTTTGGTGGCTTACTATTGGTTTATCACTAAACCCTAAACTAACCCTAAACCCTAAACCCTAAGTCCCAAAACCCTAAACCCTAAACCCTAAACCCTAAAACCCTAAAGCCTAAATCCTAGACCCTAGACCCTAAACCCTAATCCCTAATCTAACCCTAACCCCTAAGCTAACCCTAAACCATAAACCCTAAAGCATAAACCCTGAAAACCCTAAACTCTAAATCCAAAACACTAAACCCTAACACTCTATCCTAAATAATAAACCACGAAACTAAGCCAGAAACCCCAAACCTAAACCTAAACCCTAAAACTAAACTAAACCTAAACTAAGCCTAAACCTAAAACTAAACCTAAATCTAGACCTAAACTAAAAAAACCCAAAACCATAAACTAAACCTAAAAAACTAAACTAAACTAAACTCTAAACTAAAAACTAAACCTTAAACTTTAAAACCCTAGACACTAGAAACCTAAACCAAGTAACCCTAGTTCTCCGTGCTATGTCAATTTCATTTTCCCCTTCATCAGTGCATCCCCATCTCATGTTTTTGGTGGATCCTTCATCATTCTCGACCATTTTTTGGAGTCTTTTGAATCTCGGATGCTCACATGATGTGTCTCTCTGAATATGGCTATGGTGAAATCGAGCCCATGGATTACATCTCCCAATTCGGATGATCTGACTAGGCATCCAATTTTTTGGGGATTCTTGATCCCAATTCCATTTCTGCTATTAAATCCTTTAAGGATGCACTTTCGGGTAAAAGTTCTACCTCTTCTGACTCGATGAATCTGATTTTGACTTCTTTTTGAGATATTCTTGCGATCATGTATTCAGATCATGATGTCGAAAAGCTTACAAAACCTTTCGAATTTACTTTGGTTGGAAAATTTGTGTTGCACTAGCTGAATTTGGAAATGATCCGATCCTTTTTTTATAACTTTACACTTTCAGGTGCTTTCTATATTGGCTTGATCAATCTAAGACATATTTTGATTCAACTTATGAATGATTTGGATTATTCAAGGGTTTTCTCATGTCGATCTTATTTTATCTTTAACTGTCAAATGCATTTGTTAAAATGGTCTCCCCTTTCTGCTATAAAGAATTAATCACCTATTATTCTTGTGTGGTTAGCTCTTCCAAATATGAGAATCTACCTGCCAGGTTTTATTTGCTGTCAGGGCTCTTTTTGGTTGGCCACTCCAAATTAATCAGGTGACTGTTGTGAGATCCTGTCCCTCTGTTGCTCGTATATTGGTTGAACTTGACATATCTAACAAATTTCCTAAGGAGGTCTAGATTGGATCTGAAAAGTTTGGTTATTTACAAAAGGTCAAATTTGAAAAATTTTAGTTTTATGTTCCCATTGCAAGATACTTGGTCATGATAATTCAAAGTGTTTTGTTCTTGAGCCACATCTTAAAAATAAAATTTTGAATGTTCATAACTCAAAATTAGCTTCTCATAAAGTTAATAAAACTATTTTTGTGCCTAAACATAACTTAAATGTTGATATTAGGTCAGATTTTTTGGAATCTTCTAAAGTTCCTAAAATTGTTGATTCTACTACTCATTGACCATGACAAAGGTATTAATAATGATGAAAAAGATGGTTTGCCCAACAACCTTTCTATACATGAGAATATGCCTATTATGGCTAATTCCAAATTTAAAGAGGCTGAAAAAAATGATGATTCATTCTCTAATGAGTCTATTCCTACTTCTTTGTTGGCATTAATTGATGAGAATGAGGATTTAAATGATAACTTGAATGTAGCAGAAATTCTTGAGCAAAACACTAATTCTGACATTGGTAATAATTCTTTAAATGATATAATTTCTTCTCCTTCCCCTAATTCCAAGATTGATCTTCATTCTAATCCCACTTTTCAAGAAAATGTTGATTTTGAAGGGGAAAGTTGTGATTAGAGATGTTCTTGCTGATCCTTATCCTATTAATAATATTTTTAATCAATCTCTATCTGATGGTGACACTTTGGAGAAAGATAGAAAATTCCAAACTAATCTTAAAAATGATACTAAAAACTCTAGGATTTAACCTCCTACTCTTGCTAGATCTACTAGATCTAGATCCTCTTCACATAAATAATGTGTTGTTTAAATTTTTTACTTAGAAGAGGATTTGTTATTCTTTCTCTCTCTATTTATTATTATCTTTTAATTTCTTTTATTTTTAATTCTTTTATTTGAAATATTAGAGGGATTGGTATCCTCATTGTTCGTAATCGTATTAGAAATCACTGCAAAATTAACAATATCTCTTTATATATTGTTATTGAACCTCTTATACATGGTGGTAAAATAAATCAAGTTGCTAGAATGCTTGGCTTTAGTAATTGTTTCTCTAACATCAATAATAAAATTTGGTACTTTTAGAATATCTTCTTAAAGGTTTTAATTTTAGATGATCCAGAACATGTTGTCAATGCTCAAATTTCTTTTGGTGACTCTTGTGTGCGTTGGGTTCTTTTGTTTATGCTTCTTGCAATAGAGCTGGTCAAAATTTTCTTTGGGAGAATTTGAGATGTTTTGCTCTTTCTGTTAACAAACCTTGGTTGGTTGAGGTGATTTCAAAACTATTCTATATTATTCAGAAAGAAGGAGTGGTTGCTCTCCTAATATTCATTATATGGAAGAATTTTCTAATATGATTCTTGATTGTGAACATTTTTACATTAGTTTTAAAGGCTCTAATTATACTTGGCAAAACTCTAAGCTCTGGAAACATTTATAAAGAATTTTTTTCAACTCTCATTGGATTAATCAATGGTCTCTTACCTCTGTTGATCATTTTAGTAGAACTTTATCGAACTTTTGGTTTATGTTAAAGAAGACTCTAAAATATTAAACATCTTTCCCTCTTTTAGATTTTAAAATATGTATATTCAGCATTTAGATTTTCTTAAAGTCATGGCCATTAATTGGAATGCCCCTTCACACTCTGATAATTCAATTAGGGGTATGAATAGATTATGGTTTAAGCTCAAAAGGATCAAACAAAGTCTGGTTTGGTGGAACAAACATTATTTTATAAATCTTTTTGCTAATATAAAAAACATGGAACTTTTGGTTTGTGATCTTGAAAATGATACTTTCACTCACTCTTCTAAGCTTAAGGATTTGAATGAAGCTAAAGATAAACTTGTTAATTATCGAATATGGAAAGAGACCTATTGCGAAAAAAAAGGCGCTAGTAAACATATATTGATGGGATGGGGGAATACCATTTATTTTCATGCTTTATTTAATAAAAGAGAGCTTTAAATTATATCAAAAAAAAAATGATATTGGAGATTGGATCAGATATTAATGTTATTAAATATTATGTTATTAACCACCTTAGAAATATGCTTAATAAAAGCCAGTCTTATAAAGCTTTTCTAATTTGCATTTAATCCCCTCTATTATTACCAATGATGATAATCATTGGCTTACTAGGATGCCTATTGAAGATGAGATTGGTAAAGTTCTCAATAACATGAACTTTGATTTCGTTGCTAGTCTGGAGGGTTATACAACTCAATTTTTTCAAAATTGTTGGTCTATTATTAAGCATGACTTAATCGATGCTATTGTTGGATTTTTTTATTGGTAATCCTCTCCTTAAATATTTTACAAGAACTTCCATTATTCTTATACCTAAAAAGATAATCCAGATTCTTGGAGTGATTTCAGACCTATTAGTCTTTGCACTTTCTTTAAAAAATTGATTTCTAAAATTCTTACTAATAGACTTAGTCCTTTACTTCAAAAAATTATCTCTCTCAACCAAACTAGATTTGTTAGAGGGAGATCTATATCTGATTATATTTTGCTTGCTCAATAGCTTATTCATGATTTGGATGTTCCAACTATAGGTGGTAACATTCTTTTTAAATTAGATATTTCTAAAGCCTTTGATAATATCTAGTTGGATTACCATTTAAATATCCTGCATTTATTTGGTTTTTCTAGTAATTTCATTAACCTTATTAAAAATTGTATTAATAATGCCTGGTTTTTTATTTTTTGTAATGGTGAATCATTAAGCTTCTTCCTTTTTTTTCATGGATTGAGACAAGGAGGTCCTTTGTCCCCTTCTTTATTTATTTTTATAGTGGAATACCTTTCTAGGAGTTTAAATGATTTATTCAATAACAATCCTAGCATGTACTTTAGAACTCCTCATGGTATCCTATTTCTCATCTTAGCTTTATTGATGATTTCATTATCTTTTATAATGCTTCTTTTCATCATATCAAAAGACTTAAGAAATTTGTAAATAATTTTGGTAGAGAAAGTTATCTTTCTATTAATGAAAGCAAGAGCTACTCTATTACCTCCTCTAAAATATCTAATAATAAAATCAATTATATCTTGAGAATCACTAACTTTAAACACCAACAACTCCATATTAAATATCTGGGTGCTCCTCTTTTCAAAGCTAAAAAAAGATCTCATATTTTTGATGAGCTTATCCAAAAAATTTCTAATAAAATTTTGATGTGGGAACTTCACTTACTTTCATTTGGTGGTAGGCTTACTTTGTTTAGGAGTACTCTTAATTCGATGCCTTTATATCTTATTCAAACCAATATCCCTACGAATTTTATCTTAAATAGAATTAATCATCTCCTTAATAAATTTTTCTGGGGCTCAAATAATTCAGTTAAAAGGATGCATTGGACTTCTTGGCATAAATGTTGTGGTCCTCTGGGTGAAGGTGGACTTGGATACAAACCTATTCATGAAGCTATTACTGCCTTCTCCCATAAACTCTAGTGGAATTTTAGAAAAAAGATAGCCTTTAGGCTAATTTATGATAGCTAAATACTACGAGGGTAAGCACCCTCTAATCTATACTTACAAAGTTGGTGACTCCCCAGTTTGGAAAAGGCTTTGCTCCATTAAATGGGAAGTTGAATCTTTCATATCTTGGGTATAAATTTGAGATCTTCTTTCTTTTAGCAAAACAACTGGATTGGTGGTGGTTCAATTGATTCTTTTTTATCTACCCATTCTACTACTACTACTAAAGTTAACTCCTTTTGGCTTAATAATAAGTAGAATGATAGTAAACTTAGCGAATTTATTCATATCTCTCTATTTGATAAATTTAGTGGTATTCCTATCTTTTCCAACAAGCCTGATCAAATTCTTTTTAAGCTATCTTATAATGGCAATTTTATTCTTAAAGAGGCTTGGAATTATATTACAGATGCTCATATTTCATCTAATGCATTTATTAAACTTTTGAATGATATCATCCCTATCCCTTATTCTATCCTTGCTTGGAAAATTAGAAAACTTCATTCTTGTTGATTCCTTACTGGGATAAAGGATTTCATTTTTTCCTTCAAATGTTTTTTGTTGTTTTTTTATTTCAAAAATGTTAATCATGTTTTTGTCAATGGTGCTATTGGCTCCAAATTAAGGATTTGGTATGATTTTTTTTAATACTAACCATTTCCATGGCTTTCTTTCTTTATATCAACTTATTGAAACTTGTTTCCACCAAACTATGAAAGGTCATATCAAAGTTTTAATTGCCATTACCTTTTTTTGGTTCAAATGGATGGATAGAAATGATGCTAAATATCATGGTATTCCTATGAATCATAAAAGGATTATTGCTAGAACCACAAAAAAAATTCATGCTTTATTTAATGCTAAATTAATTAGTAACACACATTTTAGAGGTTGCAAATTTGTGGCCAAAAAATTGGGTCTTTACTTGCATGAGATCACCTTTTGTAAAGAAGATAGGATTATATATTGGATAAAAACTCATAATAATTATTAAAATTAATACTGATGGCTCTGTCTCTTAGAAAACATTTGGTTGTTGTGGTATTTTTAGGGATTTTGAAGGTAATGTCATTTCTGCTTTTGCTTATCCTTTTATAGCTTGTTCTGCTATCTATGTTAAATTAATGGATGTAAACAAAGCTATTGACATTTGTTTGCAAAAATGTTTCTTCAATATTTGAATTGAAGTTGATGCTCTTTTACTCATTGACATGCTGACTTCCACTAAGTTGGGGAATGCAGATTTATTCTATCTTCTTAATCATACTAGAACACTCCTCTCTCAAGTATGCTTTAAAATTTCTCACATTTGGCATGAAGGAAATGTCTTTGTATATTTTTTGGCTAATCTAGGTGCTAAATTAAATGATCTCACTCTTTATGATCATCTTAATTTACCTAAACAATTATGAGGCTTGGTTAATCTGGATAACACCGGATTACCTTATCTTAGAAATTAATTTTGCCTTGTGTTTTTTTGGTTTTCTATGTTTTTATCTGTGTGCATTTTCATTTTCCTGCATTCCTCTGGCTGGTTCACTCTCTTATCTGGTTTGTGCTATAATATTTGGGAGATCTCTTTGAGGTGGTGGCTGGCTGTTCAACCTCTGTTGTTGGAGAGGTGTTCTCATTGGCTGATTATTTTATTTAGGTATCTGAATGTCAATAGTTTCTTCAAGTGCTTCCTTGAACTTGTGGTGGCCTCCTTTTAGGTTATGCCTCTGCCTGGTTTTGGCTTTTCCCTTTTCTTAATTGGTACTAATTTTGCCTCTAGTTTTTGTTGGTTATTTCCTTACTTAGGAAGGTTTTTCTGCTACTATTTTTAGGCCTGGTGGGTGCTGCTATTTGCTACTACCCTCTACCTAGCTGGCTTGGGTGGCTATTATTTGATGGCTACTCTTGATCTTTTCACTCTTGAGTTTGTGCTAGGCCTTTTGGTGGTTTTTGTCTCTTCATCCTTTTTAGGCTTGGTGGCTTTTGTTTGTTGGTTTCTCCCTTTACCTTGTGGCTGAAGGGGTGCTAATTTGTGGTTGCTAGTAACCTGGTTTCTCTTTATTACTAGTTTTTTTTATCCCTGGAGTCTAGAAGGGGCCTTGGTCTATTTTACCACTGGTTTCTTTGTTGGTGGTTGGGTGGTCCTCAGGGCTACAAATCTTTATCAGTTGGGTGATTACCATTTATTTTTTTATTGTTTTGGTGGCTTCCTATTGGTTTGTCACTATGCCTATCTTTCTCTGTTGGGATTGCCTCCCCTTTGGTATTTCTCTTATCGAGTTGGCTCATCTGCTGCATTATTAATTAGCTCGGTGGCTTTGTGGGCTGGCTGGTTTGGTTGGTTTTCATTTTGATCAATTATTAGCTAGTAAGGTTTCCTTTTTGGTGGTTTTTCTTTATTTTAGTTTTGGCCTTATGGTGGTTATTTGTTGGTTGCTAATTCTGGCTATTTGCTCACTTGGGTGGATGCTATTTTTTCTTGAGTGCTGTTGGCTTGGTCTATTATTTTGGCTAAGGATTTGGATTTCTTTTGGTTTCTTTGGCTCCCTTTGTTTCTTATCTCTTGCCTCTTGGTTGGTAGGGTGGGCTTGGTTATTTTCCCTACTGCTCTTGGTGGTGATTTTTTGGTGTTATTTGGATTCCCTTTGGTCTCCTCATGGGCTCTTTTTCCTCTCTCTAGGGCTGCTATTTTCCCGTGGCTATGTTTCTATCTCTGAAAGAGGTATTGCGACTGCCTTTTTATTTCATGCCTCTAATGTCTGGGTTGGACTGGTGGTTGCTGTTAGTGTTGGCCTTATTCTCTAATCTGGTTTGGAATTGCTGGTTTCTTGGTGCTAGTTGTAGGTTGATGTTTTTGTTTTGGGCTGTTACTTGTGGTTGTCTGGTGACACTAGTGGGTTTGGTTTCAATCTTTGGTGGCTTTGCTTTCTAGGTGAAATCTTGGCAGCTACTCTTTCATTTCTATTGTGGTGGTTTTGTTGATGGTACTTCCTTTTGGGCTTGGTGACCTTTAGTCGGCTGGGTGATTTTGCCGTTGTTTTTTCTTGGGTAGCGTACTAAGAATTGTTGACTTTCACTCTTTGGTTGATTGTCTTCATTGAGGTAAGTGTGAGATGATGGTTAGATGATTTCCCTATTAACTTTTTGCTAGTAGCAACATATGTGACTGTAACCCTTCTTTTGAAGTCTGGATGCTCACATTTATGGTTGCCCCTTAAGATGAAGGTGACTGAGCCTGAGCCTTATTTAAAATTTTCTCTTATATTGCTCTTTATTATGTGCTTAAGATAGTTATGCTAATTACATCTTCTATTTGCTTGCAATATTCTTTTATAGGTTCTTTGCAGGTTTCAGATCCTAGATGTGGATTATGCAACTCTCAACAGACTTCTGATTCTAGTAGTGGGCTTTGGCTGATCCTCCAATTTACTATGTTGTTGTTTAATTATTTTTGGGTCTTTTATTTCTTTTGCTTAGGTTTTTATTTCCTTGCTTTTGTTGTATTAGATAGGGGACTTTTCTCTCTTGGTTGAATGTAGCACTTTGAGCAGTAATTAAGAAAATTTTTCCCTCTTAAGGAACTTGTACTCCTTTATTTGTGGCAATAAAATTCTCCCCTATATGGGTTTTCTTAAAAAAAATCCTAAACCCTAAACCCTAAGCCCTAAACCCTAAACCCTAAAAACCTAGAAACCTAAACCTAAACTAAATAAAACTTAAAAATCAAATAAAGAAAAAACCAAAACTTAAATAAAATAAAATAAAAATTTAAACTAAAACCTAAACCTTAAAATAAAATTAAAAAAAAATAAAAAAAAACTAAAATAAAATAAATAAAATCCTAAACTAAACTATAAAATAAAATAAACCTAAGAATAAAAAACCTAAGTAAAATAACACTAAAACCAAATAGAAGTAAAATAAACAAAATAAAATAAAAGTAAAATAAACCTAAACCTAAAATAGAAGTAAAATAGACAAAATAAAATAAACCTAAACTAAAATAAATAAATAAATAAAATAAACTACCTAAACCTAAATCTAAATAAGATAAAATAAACTAAAATAAACTTAAACTAAAATAAAACCAAAATAAACCTAAAATAAAATCCTAAACTTAAACCAAATAAAATAAAATCTATAAACCTAAAATGAAATAAAATAAACTCAACTAAAATAAACCTAAACCTAAACAAAAAAAAAAAAACTAAAATAAATCTAAATTAAAATAAACTAAAATAAAATAAAAATAAAACTAAATAAAAAATAAAATAAAGTAAAATAAATTAAATAATTAATAAACTAAATATATGCTAAGTAAACTAAACCTATGGGTTTGCTTAAGTTAAAAAAAAAATCTTAAATCCCAAATCCTAAACACTAAACCCTACCCTAAACCCTAAACCTACACTAAACCTAAATGCTATAAAACCCTACTAAAACTCTAAAGCATAAGCCCCAAAATCATAAAACTTAAACCCTAAACCCTAAACCTTAACCCTAACCCCACTCAACCCCAAAACTAAACTTAGTAACTAAATAAATTATAAAATAAACCTAAAACCTAACCTAAACTTAAACCTAAACCTAAACCTTAAGAATGGGGGAACCTTGTGGCAGAACATCACGTCAACCAGGCTCGTCTAAATTTGGCGGTGGAAGGTGGGCGGAGATTATCTCGGTGGTGGATGGAGATGCGGGTGGATATTGAGGTGGTGGTCAGAGCAGTGGTGGTTATGGAGGCGAGAGGAGCAACAAAGGTTACAACAGTGGTGGTGCCGGCAGGAGAGATCGGGGATATGATGGTGGATCTCGCTACGCGAGAGGCCAGGGTGGTTCAGATGGGAACCAGAGAAACTAAAGAATAGCCGATCTAATCTACTTATGAAAGCTCTTTTAGTATAGATTGTTCTAGTTATGGGTTTTATTTGATCTCTACTCATTTTATCTATGTCGCGACTTGTGTCTTAGAAAACTTAGTGTATTACTTGGTTGATAAAATTGAAAAGATGAAATGTTGAATCTGAATTTGTTCTCTATTAAAGAAAATAGATTCCAAAAACCCTAAACCCTAAACTAAAACTTGAGCCCTAAAATTAAAACCTAAACCCAACAATTTGTTAGAGCCTTTTATTGCGCTGACTGAACCTTTGTTGATCCTTTTGGATTTGACTTTTGGTTTTGGTGGTTGGTGGTTGCCTATGGCCCTCTTTGTGTGGTTATTTTGTCTTCTGGTGATTTGCATTCACTGCAGCTTATTTTTTCTTTTATTTTTCCTTTAGTTGATGGTTTCATTTTTGAGATATTTAGACATTTGTGGTTGATCACCATGGTTTGGCTTGGTGACTACTTATTGTTGGGACTTTGGATTGAGGGCTCCTATCATGGTTTTATTGGTTGTTTCTCTATTAATTGATGCGGTGCTTTTATTGGTGGTTACGGTTTCCCTAGTTTAGAGCTTGGATGGGTATCTGGTTAATGGTTATTATTTGTGTTCTAACTTTGTTCTAGCCTCTCTCTAGGTTATTATGATTAGTCATTATGGTTTTTGTTTGGTGGTTTGACTGCTAGCTGGTTTCTGCTCATTTTCTTTTCGTTTAATGGTGCTATATCTAGAACTCTATTGACTGTTATCCTTAGATGTTTATTCATTTTAGGTATGCTGGTTATGATGGCTTTGATTTTACTCGCCACTTCTCTCTAGTTAGTAGCACTACATATGATTGTAACACTTCTTTATGAAGTTTGGATGCTCATATTTATTGTTCCCCCTTAAGATGATCCTAGCGAGAGCCTTCTCTTCTAAGCTCTCTCCTTTTCCTCTCTTTATCCTTATCTTCTTTTTATGACTTTTCCCTTTGTAGTGTTTTTCAAATTTCTTTTCAGGTTAGAACTTTACAAGGGAATGGTGGCCTTCTCGTCAACCAAGTGATGTTGTTGTGGATCTTGCCTATCTAGCTTTCTCAAAGGAATCATGAACTTCTACTTATTCATCCTTTTATTTTCGGATTTATTTTAGTCTTACTCTGTGTATTTTTCTCATATGCTTTTTAGGCGTTGTATTTGCTACTTTATCCTTATCTTTTTATAATGTACTTAGAAGGGGGTTTAGCTCTCAATGTTTCTTATAGCTATGAGAGCAGTAGAATTTTAGAGCTTTACCCTTTTAAGGATATTATATCTATTCCTTTTATGGTAATAAAATTCCAACTTTCCAAAAAATAAAAACCCTAAACCCAAACCCTAAACCTAAACAATAAACCGTAAAGTCTAAACCCTAAACTCTAAAACCCTCAACCCTAAACCCTAAACTAACCTTAAACCCTAAAGTCTAAAGACTGAACCCTAAAACCTAAGCCTAAACCCTAAACCCTAACCCTAAAATCTAAACCCTAAAAGCATAATACCTAAAATTCTAAACCCCAACTAAACCCCACCCCTAAACCTAAACACCAAACCTTAAACTAAACCTTAACTAAATAAATTAAAAATAAACTAAACCCTAAAATCTAATAAACCTAAAACTAAACCTAAACCTTTAGAATGGGCAATACCTTGATGGTAGGAACATCACCATTAACCAGGCTCAGTCTAGTTCTGGTGGTGGAGGTGAAGGCGGTTATCACAGTGGTGGTGGGGGATCTGGAGGTGGTGGATATGGAGGTGGGTGGTTATGGAAGCGAAGCGGATGTCTCAGTGGTGGTGGCGGAGAGATCGAGGATGTGATGGTTTATCCACTACTCTGAGAGTTGAAGTTGATGAATGGAGAAATTGAAGAAAGGCCTATCTGATCTGCTGCTTATGAACTGGGTTTTTACAGTAGGGACGGTTCTAGTTATCTAGTGTATTTGAATTGCTCTATGTATGCTCATTTATTATCTATGTCATCACTTGTCTCTTAGAAAACTTGGTGTGTTACTTGGTTGATGAAATTGAAAAGAAGAAATGTTGAATCTAAATTTGTTCTCTATTAAAAAAAAACCAAAAACCCTAAACCATAAACTAAAACTTGAACCCTAAACCCTAAACCCTAAACTCAAAACCTAAAACCCTAAACCTACATCCGTAAACCCTACACCCTAAACCCTAAAACCCTAAACCCTAAACTTTTAACCTAAACCCTAAACCCTAAAACCCTAAACCCTAAACTCTAATCCCTAAACCTTAAAACCTGCAACCCTGAACCCTAAACCCTAATCCCCAAACCCTAAACCTAAATAAAATAAAAACCTAAACTAAAACTTAAACCTATACCTAAACCTATAAATAAAATAAAATAAAAAATAAAAACTAAAATAAAAAGAAACTTGAGACTAAACTAAAATTAAAATAGGCTATGGACAAACAACTTAAATAAAATAAAAACTAAACGTAAAATAAAAATAAAATAAACATAAAATAAAACAAAATAAAAACCTAAACCTAAAAAATAAACCATAAAATAAAACCTAAACCCTAAACTAAAATAAAAACCTAAACTAAAAACAAAAATAAAATAAGGAAAATAGAATAAACCTAAACCTAAACTAAAATAAACTAAACTAAAATAAATAAAACCTAAACCTAAACCTGAACTAAATAAAATAAAATAAACTAAAAATAAACCTAAACATAAGCTAAAAAAATAAAACCTAAAAATAAACCTAAAGCTTAAACCTAAAAAAATAAAATAAAAACCTAAACCTAAACCTTAAAAATAAAATAAAAATAAAACTAAACTAAAAAAATATACTCAAACCTAAACTTAAACTTAAAAAATAAACTAAAATAAAAAACAAAAATTATAATAAACTAAACTAAATTAAATAAAAAATAAACCTAAATAAAAATAAAAAATTAAATAAACTAAAGTAAATAAAAATAATAAACTAAATAAACCTAAACCTACCAGTTTACTTAATTTAAAAAAAAACCCATAAACCCTAAATCCTAAACCCTACCCCTAAACCCTAAACCTACAACCCTAAACCCTAAGCCCTAAACCCCAAAAACCCCTAAACCCTAAACCATAAACCCTAAACCTTAAAAACATAAACTCTAAAACCCTAAACAATAAACCCTAAACCCTAAACAATAAGCATTAAACCCTAAACCCTAAACCCTAAACCCTAACCATAAACCCTAAACCCTAAACTCCAAACCCTAAACCTAAACCTAAAGTAACTAAATAAATTTAAAAATAAACTTAACCCCTAAAACCTAATAAACCTAAACCTAAACTTAAACCATAACAATGATATCTCCTTCTGATGGAGGTCAAAATTATTTCTAGTCGGTACTGCTGAGCTTTGGTAGCCCTCTGGTTTTGGTGGCTCTCTCATCTTATTGATCTCTTACTGTGTTGGTTTTACGATGGCCTAGTGATTAGCAAGCTTCGAAGCTTTTTTGTTTGCCTTTTTTTGTAGCATCTTTTTTTTTTCCTGTGAGGGTTTATTGGCTGGTGGTTGCTTGAAGGCTATGGTTTTTCCAGCCTTTTTCTTTTGGTTTTGGCTATATAGTATCGTGATTGTTGGTTGAGGATGGCCATGGGCTTTGTTCCTTCCTAGGTAGTTACTCTCTTTGGAGCTGTTACCTGCCATCTAGTTTTTGTACCCCTTTTCTAGTGATTTCTTGATGTTTTTTTGTGGTGTTTGCCTACTGGTTGGATGGCTTAATGGCTTGTCATTCCTTTCTATTGTGGGATGAACCTGTATGTGGCTTGGGTTGTTGTTGGTTCTGCTGCTATTTCTGTTGATTCTTGCTACTATGGTTGGCTGGGAGTCCTTGATGGCTGGCTATAGTTGAGATGTTGGTTGGTGGTTCTGCAGAATTTTTGGTTCTTTACCATTTATCTTTATTTTTTTCGTGTGGCTTTATGGTGGTTGTTTCATGGATGTTGTCTTGTTTGGTTGGTTACATTGCTCTAGTTTGGCTGGATGTTTTGCTAGTAGTTACATATTTAATCTTGATAGACTGGAACTTGGCAAGCTCTTGGTTATTGGCTATTATGGTTGGGATGTTTCCCTATTATCCTTTTGGCTGGTAGCACCATATGTGATTATATCCCTTCTTCTTAAGTTTGGATGGTCACATATCCTGTTGTCCCTTGAGTTGAATGTGACTGAGCCTGAGCCTTATCTAAGATTTTTATCATGTTGTTTTTTTTGTGTACTTGGCTTGTCCTTATTTCTAAATACTTTTCTTTATCTTAAGTTCTTTGGAGGTTTGTGGAAGGTTTGGGGCTGTATGTGGTTTCTGCATCTCTTACATGATTTTGGGATATAGATGGCTTTGGCTACCCTTCTTGGAATTTTGTGCTATTTCTTTCTTAGTTTTTGTCTTTTCTTTTTTTGGCTATGGTTTTCTTGTAATAGGTAGGGGATTTATCTTTTTAGGCTAATTGCAGCTCTTTGAGCAGTAGTTTAGAGATTTATCCCCTTTAAGGACCTTGTATCCCTTTCTTTTTGGCAATAAAATTCTCCCACTTTTCATTTAAAAAAAACCCTAAGAATTGGCAAAACCTTGATGGCAGGAACATCATCAACCAGGCTCAGTCTAGATCTTGTAGTGGAGGCAAAGGCGGAGGTGTCTATTATCGCAATGGTGGTGGGGGATCTAGAGGTGCCGGTGGATATGGAGGTGGTGGTCAGAGCAGTGGTTGGTATGGAGGTGGGAGGAGCAATGAAGGTTACAGCAGTGGTGGTGGCGGTGAGAGATTAAGGATATGATGGTGGATCCCACTACCGAGAGGCCGGGATGGTTTTGATGGGAAATGGAGAAACTAAAAAATAACTAATCTGATCTGCTGCTTATGGAATTGTGTCTTTACAGTAGAGACAACTCTAGTTATCTAGGGTTTTGATTTGCTCTATGCATGCTATTTTTTATTAATGTCATTGCTTGTGTCTTAGAAAACTTGGTGTGTTACTTGGTTAAAGAATTCGGAAAGAAGAAATGTTGAATCTGAATTTATTCACTATTAAAAAAATAATAAAACCAAAAGCCTTAAACTAAAATGTGAACCTACCATAAACCTAAACCCAAAACCTAAACAGTAAACCTAAAACCCTAAACCATAAACCTAAACCATAAAACCTAAATCATAAACCCTAAACTAAACCTAAGAAAAACCCTAAATCCTAAACCCTAAACACTAAACTAACTTTAAATTGTAAGCCCTAAAAAAGGTAGAAACCTAAACAAAACTAAATAAAACCTAAAAATAATATAAAAAATTAGCCTAATCCAAAATAAAAAAATAAAAGAAAATAAGATAAAAATAAAAACTAAAACTAAAACCTAAACCTAAACCTAAAAAGAAAATAAAATAAAAAATCAAAACTAAACTAAAATAAAGAAATAAAAACCTAAACTAAACTAAAAAATAAAAAAACTTAAGTAAAATAAAAACTAAACTAAAAATAGAAATAAAATGAACCTAAAATAAAATAAAATTAAAAGTAAATAAAAATATAAACATGAAAAAAACCTATAAATAAAACCTAAAAATAAATAAAAAGTAAAACCTAAATCCTCAAAGAAAAAAAAACTTAAACCTAAAAAAAATAAAATTAACCTAAACCTAAACTAAATTAAACTAAACTAAAATAAATAAAACCTAAACCTAAACCTAAACCTAAAATAAACTAAACCTACACATTAAACTAAATTAAATAAAATAAAAATACTAAAAATAAAACTAAACCTAAACTAAAAAAACAACACCTAAAAATAAACTTAAACTAAAAACCTAAAACCTTAACCTAAAAAGATAAAGTAAAAACCTAAACCTAAACCTAAAAATAAAAAATAAAACCTAAACCTAAAAAAATTTAAAAAAATAAAACTAAACTAAAAAATAAACTTTAAAACCTAAATCTAAAACTAAAAAGTAAACTAAAATAAAAAACATAAACTAAAATAAATAATGTAAACTAAATAAAAAAAAGTAAATAAAAAAAAAAAATAAAATAAACTAAAATAAATATAAAATAAACTAAATAATCCTAAACCTACCATTTTATTTATTTAAAAGAAAACCATAACCCTATACCCTAAACCTACAACCCTAATCCTATAACCCTAAACCCTAAATCCCTAAACCTTAAAACCTTAACCCAAAAACTTAAAAACTTAACCCTAAAACCCTTAACCCTAAACATTAAATCCTAAATCGTAAACTCTAGTTCAGAAAATAAAAAACCTTAAACCCTAAACTAAAACCTAAACCCTAAACATAAAACCTAAACACTAAACCCTGAACCTTAAAAACTCTAAACCCGAAACATTAAACCCAAAACCCAAAACCCTAAACCCAAAAACCCTAAACCATAATCTTTAAACCCTAAACCCTAAAACCTAAAACCTAAATCAAAATAAGAAAATAAAATAAAATAAAATAAAATAAAAACCTAAACTAAAACCTAAACCTAAACCAAAAAATAAAATAAAATAGATAATAAAAACTAAACAAAAGTAAAATAAATAAAAACCTAAACTAAACAAAAAAATAAAATAAAACTAAAAATAAAAATCTAAATAAAAACCTAGACCTAAAAATAAACCTAAAAATAAATAAAAAATAACACCTAAACCCTAAACTAAAAAAAATCTAAACATAAAATAAAAATAAAATATATAAAATAAAATAAACTTAAACGTAAACTAAAATAAAATAAACTAAAATAAATAAAATGTAAACCTATACATAAAATAAACTAAACCTAAAACTAAACCTAAACTAAATAAAATAAACTAAACTAAAAATAAACCTAAGCCTAAACTAAAAAAAAAAAAATAAAACCTAAACCTAAACCTAAAAAATAAAATAAAAATAAAACTAAACTAAAAAATAAACCTAAACCTAAACTTCAACCTAAATAATAAACTAAACTAAAAAAAAACTTCAACTAAAACAAACAAACTTAATATAAATAAAGTAAATTAAATAAAAAAATATTCCTAAATAAAATAAAAAATAAAAGAAACTATAATAAATAAAAAATAAACTAAAACCTACCAGTTTACTTAAATTTTTTTTAAAAAAATTCTAAACCATAAACTAAAAATAAAAACCAAAAATAAACCTAAACCTCAAAAAATAAAATAAAAACCTAAACCTAAACCAAAAAATAAAAAATAAAACCTAAACCTCAAAAATAAAATTAAAATAAAATAAATTAAAAAAATAAACTTAAACCTAAACCTAAACCTAAAAAATAAACTATAATAAAATACCTAAACTAAAATAAATAAACTAAACTAAATAAAAATAAAAACAAATCTAAATAAAAACAAAAAATTATAATAAACTAAAATAATAAAAAAATAAACTCAATAAACCTAAACCTACTAGTTTACTTAATTTAAAAAAAATAAAAATTAAAAAATTAAAAAAACCCCTAATAGTAAACCTTAAACCCTAAAGCAAACCCTAAACCCTAAAACTCTAAATCCTAAACTCTAAATCTTAAACCCTAAAACCCTAAACCCTAAACCTTAATCCATAAACCCTAATCCCTCAACTCTATTAAAAAAATACCTTAAACCTTAAGCCTTAAACATAAACCTTAAACCCTAAACTAAAACTAAAACCCTAAACCTAAAACCTAAACCTTAAACCCTAAACACTAAACCCTAAACCTAAACCTAAACCTTAAACCTAAACCATAAACCTTAAAGTCAATCCCCAACCAAAATAAAATAATAAACTAAAATAAACCTAAACTAAAACCTAAACCTAAACTTAAACGTAAACCTAAACTAAACTAAAAAAAATAAAATAAAAAAGAAAACTAAACTAAAATAAAATGAATAGAAACCAAACTAAAAAAAATAAATAAAATAAACCTAAATAAAATAAAAACTAAACCTAAAATACAAATAACATAAATTTAAGATAAAATAAAATAAAAACTAAACAAAAACCTAAACCGAAAAAATAAACCTAAAATATAATAAAAAATAACACCTAAATCCAAAAATAAGAAAACCTAAACCTAAAATAAAAAATAAAATAAACAAACTAAAATAAACCTAAACCTAAACTAAAATAAACTAAATTAAAATAATTAAACTTGAACCTAAAATAAACTAAACCTAAACCTAAATCAAAAATAAACTAAACCTAAACCTAAACCTAAACTAAATAAACTAAAAATAAACCTTAGCCTAAACTAAAAAATAAAATCTAAAAATAAACCTAAACTAACAACCTAAAACCATAAACCTAAAAATAAATAAATAAAACCAAAACCTAATAATAAAAAATAAAACCTAAACCTAAAAAATAAATAAAAATAAAACTCAACTAAAAAATAAACTTAAACCTAAAAATAAACTAAAATATAAAAAATCCTAAACTAAAATAAATAAACTTAATATAAATAAACTATCCTAAATAAAAATAAAAATAAACCTAAATAAAAATAAAAAATAAAATAAACTAAAATAAATAATAAATAACTAAATAAACCTAAACCAATTGGTTTACTTTAATTTTTTTTAAAAAAACTCAAAATGCTAAACTTTAAACCCTAAACCCTAAACCTATAGTGCTAAACACTAAACCCTAAACCCAAAACCCTAATCCTACAACCCTAAACCCTAAACCCTAAACCATATACCCTTAACCCTAAAAAACCCTAAACTTTAAACCCTAAACCTTAAACCCTAAACCTTAACTCTAAATCCTAAACCTTAAAAGCATAAAACTTAAAATTCTAAACCCTAACCCTAAACCATAAACCCTAAACCCCAAACCCTAATCCTAAGCTTAAAATAATTAAATAAATTAATAAAGAAACCTAAACCCTATAACCTAACAAATCCAAACCTAAACCTAAACCTAAATCCTAAGCATGGGCATAACCTTGATAGTAGGAACATCACCATCAATCAGGCTCAGTCTAGATCTGGAGGTGCTGGTGGAAATGGAGGTGGTGGTCAGTCTAGTGGTGGTTATTGAGAGGTGAGGAGGCAGGTTACAACTGGTGGCGGAGGGAGAGATGGTGGAATCATCAAGGCTAGGGTGGTTTTGATGGGAACTAGAGAAATTGAAGAGCGGCCTCTTCGATCTGCTGCTTAACGAACTATGTCCTTATAGTAGAGATGGTTCTAGTTAACTAGGGTTTTTGATTTACTTTATGCATGCACATTTTTTATCTATGTTGTCGCTTATGTTTTAGAAAACTTGGTGTGTTACTTGGTTGATGAAATCATGAAGAAGAAATGTTGAAAATGAATTTGTTCTCTTTTAAAATAAAGTAAAATAAAAAACCCTTAACTATAAAGAAAAGATAAACCTTAAACCTAAACCTAAACCCTAAACCCTAAACCCTAAAATTGTAAACCCAAAACCGTAGCCTAAAACCTAAACCCTCCCTAAACCCTATACCCTAAAAAGCTAAAAACCTAAACATAAACTAAATAAAACCTTAAAATAAACTAAATAAATAAACCAAAACAAAAATAAAATAAAAAATAAAAGAAAATAAAAACCTAAACTAAAACTTAAACCTAAACCTAAAAAAGAATATAAAATAAAAAAAAAAAACTAAAATAAAATAAATAAAAACCTAAACTAAACTAAAAAAGAAAAAGCCTAAATAAAATAAAATACTATACTTAAAATAAAAATAAAATAAACCTAAAATAAAATAAAATAAAATAAAAGAAAAATTAAAAAAAGATAAAAAAACCTAAAAATTAATAAAAAGTAAAACTTAAACCCTAAACTAATAAAAAACATAAACCTAAAAAAAAAACTTAAACCTAAACTAAAATAAATTAAATAAAAATAAATAAAACATAAACCTAAATAAACTAAACCTAAACTTAAACCTAAACTAAATAAAATAAAATAAACTAAAAATAAACTAAAACCCAAATTAAAAAATAAAACCTAAAAATAAACTAAAAATAAAAACCTAAAAGCTGAGCTTCAAAAAATAAAATTAAAGCCTAAACTTAAACCTAAAAAGAATAAATAAAACTTAAACCTAAAACTACAATAAAAATAAAACTAAACTAAAAATAAAATAAAGTAAAACTCCTAAAACCTAAAATAAATAAAATAAACCAAATAAAAATAAAATTGAACCTTAATAAAAATAAAAAATAAAATAAACTAAATAAGCTTAATAAACCTAAACACATCGATTTACTTAATTTAAATAAATAAATTACAAAAACCCTAAACTCTAAACCTAAAATCCTAAACCCTAAACCCTAAACCCTACCAACAAACCTCTCCTAAACCCACCCTAAACCTAAACCACCACCCTAAACCTAAACCTAACTCCACCCTAAACCTTAAAAACCCTAAATAATAAAGCCTAAACACTAAACTCTAAACCCTAAACCCTAATCCCCAATCCCTAAACCCAATCCCTAAACCCTAAACCCTAAAACCTTAAACCCTAAACCCTAAACCTAACCTAACCCTAAACCCTAAACCCTATATGCTAAACCTAAACCTAAAGAAACTAAATAAATAAAAAAATGAACATAAACCCTAAAACCTAATAAAAAAAACCAAAACCTAAACCTAAATCCTAATAATGGGCAGAACCTTGACGGGAACATCGACGCCAAGTTGGCTTAGTCTAGATCTACCGATGGTGGAAATGGTGGAGGCACTGGTTATCACTGTGGTGGTGGGGGATTCGAAGGTGCTGATGGATTTGGAGGTGGTGGTTATGGAGGCAAGAAGAGCGACAAAGATTATAACTGTGGTGGTCATGGAGGGATAGATTGGGGATATGATGGCAGATCCCACTGCTCGAGAGCTAGTGGTGGTTCTAATAGCAACTGAAGAAACTAAAGAATGACCAATCCAATCTGCTACTTATGGAACAATGTCTTTATAGTAGAGACAATTCTAGCTATCTAGGGTTTTGCTTTATGCGTGATCATTTTTTATCTATGTCATCACTTGTGTCTTAGAAAACTTGGTCTGCTACTTGGTTGGTGAAATCGAAAAGAAGAAATGTTGAAAATGAATTAGTTCTCTGTTAAAAAAAATCTTAAATCCTAAACCCTAAAATAAAACCTAAATTCTAAACTTAAAACCTAAACCCAAAACCCTAAACCCTAAAAACCATAAAACATAAACACTAAATCTTAAACCCTAAACCCTAAACCTTAAGCCCTAAAACCTTAAACCATAAACCCTAAACCCTAAACCTTAAACCCTAAACCCTAAAATGCTAAACCCTAAACCCTAAACCCTAAAACCTGCAACCCTACCCCAAACCCTAAATAATAAAACTAAAACCTAAAAACCTTAAACTCTAAATTCTAAACCCTAAACCTTAAACCCTAAACCTTAAACCATAAACCCTAAACCCTAAACCCTAAACCCACAACTCCCTACCCTCCTGATGGTGAGGATTTTTGGTGATTTCTATCTATTTTGCTACCTTCAGGATAACTGTCGATATGCTTTATTTTTTTGTTTATCTACTATTGCCATGTCTTCTCTGATTGAGGAGTTTTATGGACAATTTATCTTCCTATCTTGGATGTTGTCTTGCTTTGTTGTTTTGATTTTAATGTTGAGACTCATTTCGATTCACTTGTTGATTGTTTTTTATGGCGGGTTCCAATGTTGTATTAGTTGTTTTGCTGTTGGGGTTGGCTTTATTTGCAATTTATCTCCTATTTTCTCGATCTGCACCTCTCTTTTTCTTTGGTTGGTTAGTCTTATGCGCTTATTTTGAAAGAATGGTATTATGGCTTTAGTCCCCTATCTTGGAGGTTGTTGCCTTTTGTCTTGTTCTTTGGATTGATTGTTGAGCTGGATTATCCGAATGGTGGCCATGAATCTCGCTATTGAGCTTGCTCTCTTGTTCTTCTAATTTTAATTTTGGTTGGTTGATTCATTCCTGTGTGTTGCTATCTGTCTTACTATTGCTTTCTCCAGGACATTAATAAGAGGATTGTTTCCCGGGTTATTTTATGCACTGAAAGATTCATTTACATATCATGTGATTGGGATGGTGTTAATTATAGGCTCATTGACTTATTTAATAGGTTTTTCTAGTCTCTCCTGTAATTTTCTTATGGAGGGATTATATCTGAACTAATTTCTTTCAACATGGCTATTCATTACGGCTAAGATGGCTCACTCACTTATGTTTATGTATTCTCATGTCAAGATGGCTATATTGATGATAATTTTCTTGAATGAGACTCCTTATCCTGTAGCTCTTAGCAATTACCTATATATTTTAGATATGATTTTGCTTAGGTTTGCAGGTAATAAAGCTTACAAGAATATCAACAACTGGTGCTTCCTTCTCACAGTTTGTTGGCTATGATGATGATGTTCTCACTCCTTTTGGTTCAAGAGTAGCTCATGGGATGTAACCCTTCTGAAGTTTGGATGCTCATATTTGCATCACATGGTGTGATTGAGCCCTGAGCCTTCTTTATCACATTTCCTTATTATCATACTCATATTATATTGTTTCCTTCTATCTTTTTATCTCATACCTTAACTTAGCTCTAATCTCTCTCATTATAACTCAGTGTTTCTCTCTTTTTATCTTGCAGGTTTGCTCCATATTACCAAGCACTCTTACAACCATCAGAGCATTGGCCTTATACTTTCTTTAGCCTATTATGTTAATCATCATGTATCTTCTGATTGCTTTAAAGTTTTCTTTTGCTCTTGGATGTACTTAGATGGGGATTTACTCCTTAGGCTGATTGTAGCTCTTTGAGCAGTAGTTTCGGAGTTTATTCCCTTTAAGAACTTGTAACCCTTTTTTTGTGGCAATAAAATACCCCAGTATCATGGGGTTTCCCAAAAAAAAAAAAAAACCCTAAACTCTAAACCCTAAACCCTAAACCCTAAACCCTAAAACACTAAACCTTAAACTTTAAAACTAAACCTACACCTAATCCTATACCCTAAATCAAAACCTACGCTTAAACCTAAACCAAATCCTAAAGCTTAAACCTAAACCTAAACCCTAAACCCTAAACACTAAACTTAAACTAAACCTGAAACCCCAAAATTTAAACTAAACTCCTAAACCTAAACTCTAAAGTTAAAACCTTCTTAAACCTATACCCTAAATATAAACCTAAACCTATACCTAAATCCACTAAACTAAACCTACATTTGGCCCTGGGCTAAACCAAAACCTAAACCCAATTATTAAACTACCAAAAACTAAAACTTGAACTGGGTTCCTATCCACAACCTAAAACTAATAACTTAAACTCCAATGAGCCTAAACTTCCACCTTGGCAAACTGAGACCAGGCCTGAGCTGAGCCCTAAACTGAGGCCCTACTGACTTCACCTTAAATCCCTAAACTCAAATCCTAATTTCTTAAAACCTAAACTTTAAACCCTAAATCACCCATGCTCTTAGTCACTAATCACAGAGCCTACTCCTTTAAAACTAAACTGAAACCTGATAAAGTAAACCTAAAAAAAAAAAAAAAAAATAATGAAAAACCTAAAATAAAAAATGAATAAATAAAATAAAATAGAAACTAAAAGATAAAATAAACCTAAAAAATAATATAAACTAAATAAAACTAAATAAATAAAACCTAAACTAAATATATAATAAACCTAAAAAAAAAAACTAAACCTAAAATAAACCTGCCAAAAAATAAAAACAAAAATAAAATAAAATAAAGTAATAATAATAAACCTAAAACTAAAATACAAAACCTAAAACCTAAAACTAAAATAAAAAACTAAAATAAAAAATAAAATAAATAAAACCTAATAAACCTAATAAAATCTAAACCTAAACCTAAAAAATAAAATAAATACTAATCCTAAACCTAAAATTAAAAAATAAACCTAAAGTAAACTAAATAAAACTAAACCAAAAAAACCTAAAAATAGCCTAAACCTTAAAAATAAACTAAAATAAAAAACCTAAAATAAATAAATTTAAAATAAATAAACAAAACTAAATAAAATGAACTTAAATAAAATAAAATAAAATAAAATAAATAAAAAAAGTAAACTAAAATAAACCAAAACACTAAAAAACAATTTAAAATAAATAAATAAAACCACTATTTAAACTCTAAAATACAAACCCTACAAAACTTTAACTCTAAACCCAAACAACCCCAAACCATAAAAGCCTAAACCATAAACCCTAAACCTAAACACTATGTCCTAAACCCTAAAACCATATACCCTAAACCCTAAACTCAAAACTAACCCTAAAACTAAAGCTATCCCTAAACCCTAAACCCTAAAATCTAAAAACCCTAAACCCTAAACCACAAACTAAACTAGCCACTACTGTTGGAAGTGCTAGTGGATATGATGGTGGTGGAGGTGGTTATGCTGCAAGATGGAGGTGGGATCTAGAGGTGATAGTGGATCTAGAGGTGCTAGTGGAGATGGTGGTTATAGAGGCAAAAGGAGTGATAGAGGTTACAACCGTGGTGGTGGTAGAGAGATAGATTAGAGATATGACAGAGGATCTTGCTACTCATGAGGCAAGGGTGGTCTAATCGAGCTGAAGAAACGGTCATCCGCTCACTGTGCTTGGAATGGGTCTTTATAGTAGAGACGATTCTAGTTATCTAATGTATTTGATCTACTCTATGCGTGCTCATTTTTTATGTATGTCATCACTTGTATCTTAGAAAACTTGGTCTGCTACTTGGTCAATGAAAAAGAAAAGAAGAAATGTTGAATCTAAATTTCTTCTCTACTAAAAAAATCTTAAACCCTGAACCCTAAACCCTAAACAAAAACCTAAACCCTAAAAACTATAAAACCCTAACTTTAAACCCTAAACCTTAAACCATAAACTCTAAACCCTAAATCCTAAACCCTAATCTAACCTAAACCCTAAACCTTAAAGCCTAAACTAACCTAAATCCTAAACCCAAAACTAATCTAAACCCTTAACCCTAAAACCTAAACCCTAAACTAACCTAAACTCTAAACACAAATCCACAGACCTAAATCTAAAATAAAACCCAAACATAAAATAAACATAAAAACCTAAAAGAAAATAAAATAACCTAAAACTAATTATAATAAAATAAACTAAAAATAAACCTAAACCTAAACTAAAAAATAAAACATTTAAATAAACCTAAAATGAAAACCTAAAACTTGAACAAAAATAAAATAAAATTAAAACCTAAAAATAAAAAATAAAACATAAACCTAAAAAATAAAATTTAAAAAACCAAACTAAAAAATAAGCATAAACCTACACATAATCCAAAAAAGAAATTAAAATAAAAAGCCTAAACTAAAATAAAAAAACTTAAACCTAAATAAAAATAAAAATAAAAACCTAAGTAAAAAAAATAAGAAAATCTAATTGAAACTAGATAAAAATAAATTAAATGAACCTAAACCTACCAGCTTACTTAATTTATTTAAAAAAAAAAACCCTAAACCATAAACCCAAAATCCTAAACTCTAAATCCTAAACCCTAATCCCTAAAACTAACCCTAAACTCTAGACCATAAACCTACAACTTAAACCTACTTCCCTAAACCCTAAACCCTAAATCATAAACCCTAAATCCTATAAAACCCTAAACCCTAAACTTTAAAACCCTAAACCATAAACTTTAAACTAACCCTAAACCTAAAACCTAAATCATCTCCACCTAAATCATAAACTAAACCTAAATAACCTAAACCCCAAACCTAAACCTAAACCCTAAATCATAAACCAAACCTAAAACCCTACCAACTAAAGCCTAAACCTAAAACCTAAACCTAAAGCCTAAATTAATTCTCCAACACACTAAAACTAAATCTCCTAAACCCTACTTAAAGCCTAAACCTAAACCACAATAATTAAACTAAATGCTAAATCCCTAAACGTTAAAATCCTAAACCATAAACCTTAAACCCTAAACCCTAAACCCTAAACCCTAAACCCTAAAAACCTAAAAACCTAAAAATAAAATAAATATAAAACATAAACCTAAATATAATAATAAAATAAAACAAAATAAAAAATTAACTAAAATGTTGACTTAAGCCTAATAATAAAATAAAATAAAAATGTAAAAATAAAGTAAAATATAATAAATAAAATCTTAAACTAAACTAAAAAATAAAATAAACTTAAGAATAAAAACCAAAATAAATTAATAATAAACGTAAAATAAAAAAATAATTAACCTTAAATAAATTATAATAAAAACCTAAACCTAAAAAATAAACTTAAAAAAAATAAAAAGTAAAACCTAAACCTAAAATAAACATAAAATAAAATAAACCTAAACCTAAACTAAAATAAACTAAACTAAAATAAATAAAACTTAAACCTCAACTTAAAATAAACTAAACCTAAACCTAAACTCAGACTAAATAAAATAAAATAAACTAAAAATAAACCTAAACCTAAACTAAAAAATAAAGTCTAAAAATAAACATAAAATAAAACCTAAAACCTAAACCTAAAAATATAATAAAACCTAAACCTAAAAATAAGAAATAAAACCTAAACCTAAAAATAAAAATAAAATAAACTAAAAAAATAAACCTAAACATATACCTAAGAAATAAACAAAAATAAATAACCTAAACTAAATAATTAAACCTAAAATAAATAAACTAAAATGAATAATAATAAAAAATAAATCGAAATGCAACTAGAAAATAAAGTAAAGTAAAATAATTAAAAAATAAACTTAATATACTAGATAAACCTATAGATTTACTTAATTTTTTTTAAAAAAAATTTTAAATCCTAAATCCTATACCCGTAAACCCTAAACCCCAAAACTAAACCCTAAAGCCTAAACCATAATCCTAAACATTAATAACTAAAAATATAAAGACTAACACTTTAAACCCTAAAATCTAAACCTTAAACCTTAAACCCTAAAACTTAACCCTAAATCCTAAACCCTAAGCCCCAAACCATAAACATAAACCTAAAGTAACTAAGTAAATTATAAAATAAATCTAAACCTAAAACCTAATAAACCTAAACCTAAACCCAAACCTTAAGAATGAGCAGAACCTTGATGGCAGGAACAAGACCGTCGACCAGGATCAGTCCAGATCAAGTGGTGGAGGCAAAGGTGGAGGTGGCGGTTATCACAGTGGTGGTGGGGGATCTGGATGTGCTAGTGGATAAAGAGGTGGTGGTTGGAGTAATGGTGGTTAAGGTGGTGGGAGGAGCGACGAATGTTTCAGCCATTATAATGGTGGGGGAGAGATTGGGGATATGATGGTGGATCCCGTTACTCGAGAAGCCGGGGTGGTTCTGATGGGAATTGGAGAAATTAAAGAACTTCCAATCCGATCTACTGCTTATGGAATTGTGTTTTTGCAGTTGAGAAAGTTCTAGTTATCTAGGGTTTTGGATTTTCTATATGCATGCTCATTTTTGAACTATGTTGTTTCTTGTGTGTTAGAAAACTTGGTGTGTTACTTGGTTGATGAATTATAAAAGAAGAATGTTGAATCTGAATTTATTCTCTACTAAAAAATATTGAAAACCTTAAACCCTAAACTAAAACATGAACCCTAAACCTAAAACTTAAACTTTATACCCTAAATCCTAAAATCCCTAAACCTTAAATCCTAAACCCTAAATCCTAAAACACTAAACCCTAAATCCTAAACCCTAAAAATTAAACCCTAAACCTAAACCCTAAACCCTAAAACTAAAATTCTAACCTAAACCCAAACCATAAACCCTAAACCATAAACTAACCCTAAACTATAAACCATAAACCCTAAACCCTAAAAACCTAAAAGACTAAACCCAAATTAAATAAAAACTAAAAATAAAGAAAATAAAAAAACTAAACCTAAATAAAATAAAAAATGCAATAAGATAAAACATAAATTAAAATCTAAACCTAAACATAAACCTAAGCCTAAACATAAATATAAAATAAAATAAAAATAAAAAGTAAACTAAAATTAAATAAATAAAGACCAAAACATAAAAATAAAATAAAAAACTAAACATAAAAAAATATAATTAACTTTATATAAAATAAAATAAAATCTATATAAAAACCTAAACCTAAAAAATAAACATAAGAATAAAACCTAAAAAGATAAAAAATAAAATGTAAACCCTAAACTAAAAAAAACATAAACCTCAAATAAAAAAAATAAAATAAACCTAAACCTAAACTAAAATAAATAAAACCTAAACTTAAACCTAAAATAAACTAATCCAAAACCTAAACCTACTAGTTTACTTTATTTAAAAACAATAAAAGTAACCCTAACCCCTATACCAAAACTAAACCTATAACCCTATACCCTATACTCTGAACCCTAAAAAAGCTAAACCCTAATCCCTAAACTCTAGACCTAAACCCTAAACCCTAAACCCTAAACCCTAAATCCTAACCCTAAACTCAAAACCTTAAAAGCATAAACTTTAAAACCCTAAACCCTAAACCCTAAACCCCAAACCCTAAACCTAAACCCTAAACCTAAACCAAAAGTAACTAAATAAATTAAAAAATAAACCTAAACCCTAAAACTTAATAAACTTAAACCTAAACTTAAACCCTAAGAATGGGCAGAATCTTCATGGAAGGAACATCACCACAACTGACTCAATTTAGATCTAGCATTGGAGGAGAAGGAGAAGGCGGCATATCGGAGTGGTGGTGCGGGATCTGGAGGAGCTGGTGGATATGGAGGTGGTGGTTGGAGCAGTGGTGGTTATGGAGCCTGGAGGAGTGACGTAGGTTACATTCATGGTGGTGGTGGAGCGAGAGATGGGGGATATGATGGTGGATCCTGCTACTCGAGAGGCTGGGGTGGTTTTGATGGGAACTAAAGAAACTGAAGAACGGTCGATCTGATAGTAGAGACAATTTAATTTTCTAGGGTTTTTGATTTGCTCTATGTGTGCTCATTTATTATCTATGTCATTGCTTGTGTCTTAGAGAACTTGGTGGGTTACCTGGCTGATGAAATAAAAAGAAGAAATGTTGAATGTGGATATGTTCTCTGTTAAAAAAAAACCAAAAACCCTAAACCCTAAACTAAAACATGAACCCTAATCCTAAAACTAACTCTAAACCCTACACCCTAAACCCTAAATGCTAAACCCTAAAACTAACCTTAAACCCTAAACCCTAAACCCTAAACCCTAAAACCCTAAACTCCAAACCCTAAACCTTAAGTCGTAAACCCTAAAAATAAATTAATAAAACACGAAACTAAATTAATTAAAACTAAAATTAATAAATAATAAACTAAAACTAATAAACTAATAATAAACAAAAAAACTAATAATAAATTAAAGAAAAAACTAATAAAACTAACTAAACTAAACTAACTAAATAATAATTAAGAAACTAATAAATTAATAAAAGCAAAAATTAGCTAAACTAATAAACAAACTGATAATTAAATTAAACATAAACAAAAGAGCCCCACTAATAAACTAAACTAATAGAACTAATAAAAACTAAACTAAACCTAAACTAATAACTAAAAAAACTAATAAGCTAACTAAACTAAACCATAATAAAAAACTAACTAATAAGAATAACTAACTAATAAACCTAAACCCTAAACATAACTAACCCAATAAATAACTAAGTAATAAAAAATTAAACCCAATAACTAATCTAAGTAAATAAAAACTACTAACTAATAAATTGAGTAAATAACTAATCAATAACTAACTAATTATTAACTAATAAATTGAGTAAATAACTAATAATAATAACTAACTAATAACCAAACTAAACTAATAAACTAATAAACTAACTAAACCTAATAATAAGCTAACTAAATAATAATAACTAAAACTAATAATAAAACTCAAAAAATTAATAAACTAAAATAAAATAACTAATAATAACTAACACTAAACTAATAAACTAATAATAAACTAAACTAAATAAAAATAATAACTAAACTAATAGTAATAATAATTAACTAAACTAATTATTAACTAAATTATAAATAAAACATAAATAAATAAACAAAACCTAATAATAATAAACAAACATAATAAACTAATTAATAATAATAAACTAATAAAACTAACTAAACTAATAAAGAAATAAATAATAACAATAAAAAATAAACTAAAATAAAAATTAATAATAACCAAAAAAACTCTAAATAATAATAAAACCTAATAACATTAAAACTAACTAAACTAATCTAATAATAATAATAAACTAAATAATAAATAACTAAAACTAAACTAAACTAAACATTAAACTAAGTAAACTAATAAATAATAATTAACTAAATAAAAACTAACTAATAAAACTAATAATAACTAACTAATAATAATAAACTAATAATAACTAAACTAACTAAATAAATAACTAATAACTAAGCTAACTAAAAGAATAATAATAATAATAATAATAATAATAATAGTAATAATAATAATAATAATAATAATAATAATAATAATAATAATAATAATAATAAATAATAATAAAACTAAATAAACTAAACACTAAACCCCAAAACCTAAATTAATAAAACTAATAATAAAACTAATAATAACAAACTAAACTAAAGTAAAATAACTAATAACTAAACTAATAAAACTAATAATAATAACTAAACAATAACTATAAAAACTAATAAAACTATACAAAAACTAACTAATAAAACCTAATAAACTAAAAAGTAATAATAACTATTAAAAAATTAAAACTAATAATAAACTAAGTAAGACTAATAAGACATAACTAATAACCTAAAACTAACAACTAATAAACCAATAAACTAATAAACAAACTAATAGACTAAACTAATAATAATAAAACTAAAAAACTAACTAACTAAACTAAATAATAATAATAAGCAATTATAATAACCTAAAATATAAACCTAAACTAAATCCTAAACCTAAACCTGAACCTAAAAATAAAAAAACTAATCTAAAATAAAGTAATCAAAAACCTAAACTAAACCAAAAAAATAAAATAAACCTAAAAATAAAAAACATAAATAAAATAAAACCTAAATGTAAAATAAAAAATAATTAAAATAAAATAAAATTCAAACTAAATAAAACCTAAACCTAAAAAAATTAACCTAAAAATAAAACCTAAAAATCAAAACCTATTCCATAAACTAACAAAACCAAAACATAAAATAAACAAAATAAAATAAACCTAAACCTAAACTAAAATAAACTAAAGTAAAATAAATAAAACCCAAAATAGACATAAAATAAACCTAAGAATAATAAACCTAAATAAAATAAAAACTAAAACAAAATAAAAATAAAATAAACCTAAAATAAAATAAAATAAAAACCTAAACCTCGAAAACAAACTTAAAAATAAATAAATGGATCTTAAACCTTAAACTAAAAAAAAATCTAAACCTAAAATAAAATAAAAAAACCTAAAACTAAACTAAAATAAAAAACTAAATAAAAAAAACATAAAGCTAAACCTAAACCTAAACTTAAACTAAATAAAATAAAAAAATAAAAATAAACCTAAACCTAAACTAAAAAATTAAACCTAAAAGAAAAACATAAAACCCCAACCTAAAACTTAAACCTAAACCTAAAAAAAAAAATCCAAACCTGAAAAATAAAATAAAAATAATACTAAATTGAAAAGTAAACTTAAACCTAAACCTAAGCCTAAAAATAAAATTATATCCTAAACCTAACCCTAAAAATAAAATATAAAACATAAACCTAAAAAATAAAATAAAAATAAATCTAAATTGAAAAATATACTTAAACCTAAACCAAAATTATAATCTAAAATAAAAAAACCTAAATTAAAATAAGAAAAGATAAATAAAAAATAAAAATAAACCTAAATAAAAAAATAAAATAAACTAAAATAAAATAATCTAAATAAATAAACTAAGTAAACATTTACCTATTAGTTTACTTATTTTTAAAAAAATTTAAAATAAAATAAAAAACCCAAACCCTAAAACTCTAACCCCTAAAACTAACCCTAAATCATAAAACCCAAAATCCAAAACCATAAACCCTAAACCCTAAAACCTACAACCCTAAACCCTAAACCTTAAATCCCAAACACTAAACCCTAACACTAAACCCTAAACCCTAAACCATGAACCCTAAAAGCCTAAAAACCTAAACATAAACTAAATAAAACTTAAAAATAGAAAAAAATAAAAAAAACATAAACATGAATAAAATAAAAAAATAAAAATAAAATAAAAACCTAAATTAAAACTTAAATCTAAACCTAAAAATATATAAACTAATCTAAAATAAAATAAATAAAAACTAAACTAAAAAAATAAAGTAAGCCTAAAAATAAAGAAAGCCTAAAAACAAAACCTAAATAAAATAAAACCTAAACATAAAATAAAAAATACCAAAATAAAATAAAATAAAAACTAAATAAATTCTAAACCTAAAAAAATTAACCTAAAAAAAATCCTATTCCCTAAAGTAAAAAAAAAACCTAAACATACGATAAATAAAGTAATATAAACCAAAACTTAAGCTAAAATAAAATAAACTAAAATAAATAAAACCCAAAATAGACCTAAAATAAACCTAAGAATAAAAAACTTAAATAAAATAAAAACTATACATAAAATAAAAATAAAATAAACCTAAAATAAAATAAAATAAAAACTAAATAAAATCCTAAACCTATAAAATAAAACCTAAAAATAAATAAAAAAAAAACCTAAACCCCAAACTAAAAAGAAACCTAAACCTATAATAAAAATGAAATAAAAAAAATAAAATAAACCTAAACTAAAATAAACTAAACTAAAATAAAAACATAAAACCTAAACCTAAAAAAATAAAAGAAAAACTTAAACCTAAACCTAAACATAAAAATTATAAATAAAACTAAACCTAAAAATTAAAATTAAAATAATGCACAACTAAAAAATAAACCTAAAGCTAAACATAAACCTAAAAAATAAACTAAATAGAAACCTAAATGAACAAAACTAAACTAAACTAAATACAAATTAAAAATAAACATTAATAAAAATAATAAATAAAATAAATTAAAATAAATAGAAAATAAACTAAATAAACTTAAACCTACCGGTTTACTTAATTTTTTTTTTAGAAAAATCGCAAATGCTAAACCCTAAACCATAAAAAACCTAACCCCTAAAGCCAAAACACTAAACCCTAAACCCTAAACCCTAAAACCCTAAACCCTAAAACCCTAAACCATAAACCCTAAACCCTAAACACTAAACCCTAAAAACCTAAAAACCTAAACCTAAATTAATGAAAACCTAAAAATAAAATATATAAATAAACCTAAACATAAATAAAAGAAAAAAATAAAAAAATTAAAACCTAAACTAAAACCTAATATTAAGAAAATAAACTAATAAAAAAAATAAAAAATAAATAAAAAACTAAACTAAACCTGAAAATAAAATAAACATAAGAATTAAAAACCTAAATAAACTAAAAATTAAATGTAAAATAAAATAAAATAAAAACTAAATAAAAACCTAAAAATAAATAAAAAGTAAAACCTAAATCCTCAACTAAAGAAAAAATCCTAAACCTAAAATATAAGTAAAATAAACTTAAACTTAAACTAAAATAAACAAAACTAAAATAAATAAAACCTAAACCTAAAGCTAAAATAAAGTAAATCGAAATATAAACCTAACCAAAACAAATATAATTAAGTAAAAATAAACCTAATCCTAAACTAAAAAAGAAAACCTAAAAATAAACCTAAAATAAAAACCTAAAATGTAATCCTAAAAAATTGAAATAAAAACCAAAATGTAAACCTTAAAATAACAAATAAACTTAAACCTAAAGAATAAAATAAAAATAAAACTAAACTAAAAAAATAAACATAAACCTAAACCTAAACCTAAAAAATAAACAAAAATAAAAAACCTAGACTAAAATTAATAAACATAAAATAAGTAAACGAAACTAAATAAAAATAAAAAAATAAAACTAAATAAAAATATTGAATAAACTAAATAAACTAAATAAACCTAAACCTACCGGTTTACTTAATTTTAAAACCTAAACGCTAAACCATAAACCCTAAACACTAAATCCTAAACCCTAAACCCTAAAACTAACCCTAAACTCTAAACCCTAAAAAGCCTAAAACCTAAACCACAAGTTATCCTTAAACACTAAACCATAAACCCTAAACCTTAAACCCTAAACTCTAAATCATACACCTTAAACCTTAAACCTTAAACCCTAAACTCTAAACCTAATCCTAAATAAAATAAAATAAAAAACCTAAACCTAAATATAATAAAAAATAAAATAAAAACCTAAACTAAAGCCTAAACTTAAACCTCAAAATAAAAATAAACTAAAATAAAATAAATAAGAACCAAAACTAAACTAAAAAAATAAAATAAACCTCAAAATAAAAATGCTAAATAAATTAAAAAGTAAACATAAAGAAAAAAATAAACTTGAAATAAACTAAATCAAAAATTAAATAAAAACCTAAACTTAAAAAATAAACCTAAAAATAAAACCTAAAACTAAAAAAAATAAAACCTAAACCCAAACTAAAATAAATCATGAAACTTAAATAAAAATAAAATAAACAAAATAAAATAATCCTAAACCTAAACTAAATTAAACTAAACTTAAATAAATAAAACCTAAACCTAAACCTAAAATAAACTAAACCAAACCTAAACCTAAACTAAACAAAATAAAATTAACTAAAAATAAACTAAAATGTAAACTAAAAATTAAAACAAAAATAAACCTAAAATAAAATCCTAAACTCTAAACCTAAAAAAATATAATAAAATCATAAACTTAAACTAAAAAATAAAAATTAAAACCTAAACTTAAAAGATAAAATATAAAATAAAACCCAACAAAAAAATAAACCTAAACTTAAACCTAAAAAAGAAACTAAAATAAAAAACCAAAACTAAAATAAAAAACTAAACTAAATAAAAATAAAAAATAAACTAAATATACTACATAATCTAAACTAATTTACTAATTAAAACCATAAACTCAAAATAAACATCAAACCCTAAACCTCCTAAACTAAACCCAAAAAAAACCATAAACCATAAACTCTAAAAACCCTAAACCCTAAAACCCTAAATAAAAAAATAACCCTAAACTAAACCTAAAAGCATAAACCTTAAAACCCTAAATCTAAACCCTAAACCCTATACTCCTAATCCCTAAACCCTAAACCCCAAAAAACCTAAACCTAAAAAAAATTAAATAAATTAAAAATAAACCCTAAAACCTAATAAACCTAACCTAAACCTAAACAAGAATGGGTAAACCTTGACGATAAACTTCATAACCAAACCCCTAAACTAAGTGGAGGCAAAGGTGGAGGTGGTTATTCTAATGGTTATCTAAGGTGTTGGTGGATATGGAGGTAAAATTATGGAGGAAAAAAAGGTTACAACTAGGTGGTGAGAGAGATGGATATGATTATAAATAGATCCTAGGGTAGTTTTGATGGGAACTAAGGAAATTAAAGAACGGTCCATCCGATCTACTGCTTATGGAACTATGTCTTTATAGTATAAATGATTTTAATTATCTAGGGTTTTTGACTTGCTCTATGCATGCTCATTTTTTATCTATGTCATCACTTGTTCTTTAGAAAACTTGGTGTGTTACTTGGTTGATGAAATCAAAAAGAAGAAATGTTGAATCTAAATTTGTTCTCTATTAAAAAAACCAAAAATCCTAAACATTAAACTAAAACCTAAACCTGATAATTTGCTAGAGCCTTTTACTGTGCTAGCTAAATCTTTGTTGATACTTTTGGATTGGACTTTTTGGTTTTTGGTGGTTGGTGGCTACCTTTCAACCCCTTTTGAGTTGTTGTTTTTCTTCCGGTGATTTAACTAAAATGTTTTCTTCTTTGATGGTTTCATTTCTAAGCTATTTAGTCATTTATGGTTTCTCACCGTTAAGCTACCCTATTGTGACTTTGTCTTGAGGGCTCCTATCATTATTTTGTTGGTTGTGTCTCTATTAATTAGCATTGGTCTGGTGCTTGTTGATGGCTAGTTCTAGTTTCCCTAGTTTGGAGCTTAGATGGGTATTTGGTTAGTGGCTGTTGTTGGTGTTCTAACTTTATTTTGGCCTCTCTCTAGGTTATTGTGATTTGTCAATTATGGTTTTCATTTGGTTCTAAAAACCTATTGCTCTTTGTTTATTGATGGATCTAGAACTCTATGGACTACACCTTGGATGTTTGCTTGTATTAGGTATGTTGGCTATGATGGCTTTGATGTTACTCACCTCTTCTCTTTGGTTGGAAGCATTACATACGATTGTAACCCTTATTTATGAAGTTTGGATGATCATATGTATTTTTCCCCCTTAAGATGATCCTAACTTAGCCAAAGCCTTCTCTTTCTCAACTTTATAATTTTCCTCTCTTTACCCTTATCCTTTTTAGCTATAATTTTTGCCCTTGTAGTGTTTTGCAGATTTTTTTTACATGTTGGAACTTTATATTGGGAATGGTCATTGCTCAATCAACCTAAGTATTGTTATTGTGGATCTTGCTTATCATGCTTTCTTAACAGAAACATGAACTGCTACTGACTCATCCTTTTCATTTTCAGGATTTGCTTTAGTTTTACTCATGTTGTATTTCTTTGTTTTGTTTTTTCCTAATGTACTTAGATCGGGGTTTATCTCTCTAGGTTTCTTGTAACTCTGAGAGCAATAGAATTTTAGAGCTTTACCTCTTTTAAGGACATTATAACTTTTCCATTTATGGTAATAAAATTCCAACTTTTTCCAAAAAAAATCCTAGACCCTAAACAACCCTAAACCCTAAAACCCTAAACCCAAACCATAAACCCAAACCCTAAACCCTAAATCCTAAACCCTAAATCCTAAAATCCAAAATCCTAAACCCTAAACTAACCCTAAATCCTAAAGCCTAAACACTAAGCCCTAAACCTAAACCTAAACCTATACCCAAACCCTAAACCTAAACCAAAACCTAAACTAAACACTAAACCTAAACCCTAAACCTAAACCTTAAAGTAAAACCCTAAACTTAAACCCAAAGTAACTAAATAAATTAAAAAAATAAACCTAAACCCTAAAACCAAATAAACCTAAATCAAAACCTAAACCCTAAGAATGGGTAGAACCTTCATGTTAGGAACATCACCGTCAATTAGGTTAAGTCTCTAGATATGGCAGTCGAGGTGAAGGTAGAGGTGGAAATTATCATAATGGAGGTGGACGATCTAGAGGTGTTGGTGAATATAGAGGTGGTGGTCAGAGCAATGGTGGTTATGGAGGAGGGAGGAGCTACAAAAGTTACAGCCATAGTGGTGGCGGAGGGAGAGATCAGGGATATGATGGACATAACCAATTTATTGATAGTCTAGCCTTTGGCTTCTAATATAAGTCCATTATAGGGTGATGATTTCTATCTTTGTGAAATCATTCCTTAATATCAAACCCAATCACTTCAATAAGTATCCTTTAAGATCTACATAGTCCTTTGGTTCAAATAACTAGACAAATTAAGAATGGTCTTCCTTAAACCTTTATAGTAGAGACAGTTCTAATTATCTAGCATTTTTTCTTTGCTCTATGCATGCTCATATTTAATTTATGTCCTAGCTTCTGTCTGAGAAAACTTGTGTGTTACTTGATTGATGAAATCAAATAGAAGAAATATTGAATATAAATTTATTCTCTATTAAAAAAATAAAAAACCCTAAACCTACAATCGTAAACCCTAAACCCTAAACCCTAAACCCTAAAGCCTAAATGCTAAACCCTAAACCCTAAATACTAAAACCCTAAACCTTAAACCATAAACCCTAAACCCTAATTCCTAAACTCTAAAATGTACAACTCGAAACCCTAAACACTAAACCCCACACCCTAAACCCTAAACCCTATAAACCTAAAAACCTAAACATAAAATAAACAAAACCTAAATATAAAATAAATAAATAAACCTAAACCTAAATAAAATAATAAAATAAAATAAAAACATTAACTAAAACCTAAACTTAAACCTAAACCTAAATATAAAATAAAATAAATAAAAACTTAAACAAAACTAAAAAATAAACTAAACCTAAGAATAAAAAACCTAAATAAAATAAAAACTAAACATAAAATAAAAATAAAATAAACCTAAATAAAATAAAATAAAAACCTAAAACTAAAAAATAAACCTTAAAATAAAATCTAAACACTAAACTAAAAAAAATCAACCTAAAGTAAAAATAAAATAAATAAAATCAAATAAACCTAAACCTAAACTAAAATAAATAAAACCTAAACCTAAACCTAAACTAAATAAAAAAATCAACTAAAAAAAACCTAAACCTAAACTAAAAACTAAAACATAAAAATAAACCAAAAATAAAAACCTAAAACCTAAACCTAAAAATATAAAATAAAAATTTAAACCTAAACCTTAAAAAAAAATCTAAACCTGAAATATAAATAAAAATAAAACTCAACTAAAGAATAAACCTAAGCCTAAACCTAAACTTAAAAAATAAACTAAAATAAAAAAACCTAAATTAAGATAAATAAACCTAAAATAAATAAACTAAACTAAATAAAAAAATAAAAAATAAAATAAACTAAAATAAATAAAAAATAAATTAAATAAACATGTACCTATTGGTTTACTTAATTTAAGAAAAAATCATAAACCCTAAACCCTTAAACCTAAACGTATAATTTTATACCCTAAACATTAAACCCTAAAACCTAAACGCTAAACCCTAACCCTAAACCCTAACCCTAAAAGCATAAACCCGAAAACCCTAAACCTTAAATCGTAAACCCTAAACCCTAGACCCTAAACTCTATACACTAAACCTTAAACCCCAAACCATAAACCTAAACCTAAAGTAGCTAAATAAATTAAAAAATAAACCTAAACCCTAAAACCAAATAAACCTAAACCTAAACCTAATCCTTAAGAATGCTATCTCCTTCTGATGGAGGTCGTGATTTTTTCTGGTTGGTACTACTGAGCTTTGGTTGCCCTCTAGTTTTGGTGGCTCTCTCCTCTTCTTGGTCTCCTATTGTGTTGGTTTTGTAATTGGTGCTGAGCTTATTTGATTGCCTTTTTCCCTAGCCTCTTTTTTTCCCGTGAGGATTTATTGGATGGTGGTTGCTTGATAGTTGGGGTTTTTTTCAGCCTTTTGCTTTCATTTTTAGCTATATATCATCATGATTATTGGTTGTGCCTGGCCATGGGATTTGTTCCTTCTTAGGCTGAGTTATTTTCTCTGGAGTTGTTAGCTACCGTCTAGTTTTAGTTCCCCTTTTATTGTGGTTTTTTTGAAGTTTTTTTATGGTTTTTTCCTGTTGGATGGATGGCCCATTAGTTTGTCATTTCTTTCTATTGTGGGATAAACTTGTATGCAATTTTGGATGTTCTTTGCTCTGTTGCTATTTTTGTTGATTCTTGTTAATATGGTTGGCTAGGTGGCCTTGATGGTTGGTTGCAGCTGTGATGTTGGTTGGTGGATCTACAAAATTTTTGGCTCTTTACCTTTGGTCTTTGCTTGTTTTGGGTGGCTTTGATGGTGGCTATTTCTTGGCTGCTATCTTGTTTGGTTGGTTTCTTTATTCTAGTTTGGCTGTATGTTTTGTTGATTAGTTGCTTATTTAATCTTGATGATATATACTAGAACTTGGTTAGCTCTTTGTTGTTGGCTGTTTGGTTTAATCAAGGTAAGTTGGATATGATGGTTGTGATGTTTCCCCTATTATCCTTTTGGCTAGTATACCATATGTGACTGTAACCCTTCTTTTGAAGTTTGGATGCTCACATATCTTGTTGCCCTTGAGATGAATGTGACCTGAGCTGAGCCTTATCTAAGAATTTTATCATTTTGTTCCTTTTGGGTACTTAGCTTGTCCTTATTTCTAGATACTTATCTCTATATTAAGTTCTTTGGTATGTTAGGTGTTATAGGTGGTTCTGCATCTATAGAAGATTTTGATATAGATGGCTTTATTACCCTTCTTGGAATTTTGTGCTATTTATTTCTTAGTTTTTGTCTTTTCTTTCTTTTGCTTTGGTTTTCTTGTAATAGGTAGGGAATTTACCTCTTTAGGCTAATTATATCTCTTTAAGCTGTAGTTTAGAGATTTATCCCTTTTAAGGAACTTTTATCCCTTTCTTTCTTGCAAAAAAATTCTCCCACATTGATTTTAAAAACCCTAAGAATGGGTAGAACCTTGATGTTGAACATCAAATAACCAAGCTCGCCAAGATCTGGTGGAGGTGAACAGAGGTAGCATTATCACTGGTATGGGGATCTAGATGTGTGATCAGGTGGTGGTTATGGAGGCAGGAGGAGAAACTGAGGTTACAACCATGGTGATAGAAGAAGGAGAGATCAGAGATATGATGGTGGATCTCACAACTCAAAAGGCCGCAGTGGTTTTGATGGGAATTGGAGAAACTAAAAATTGGCCAATCTAATCAGCTATTTATGGAACTATGCCTTTACAGTAGAGACGGTTCTAGTTATCTAGGGTTTTTAATTTGCTCTATGCGTGCTCATTTTTTATTTATGTCATTGCTTGTATTTTAGAAAACTTGGTGTGTTACTTGCTTGATGAATTCAAAAAGAAGAAATGTTGATTCTGAATTTATTCTCTGTTAAAAAATTAATAGCAAAAACCCTAAACCCTAAACTAAAACTGAACCCTAATCCTAAAACCTAAACCTTAAACCCTAAACCCTAAACCCTAAATCCCTAAAACCTAAACCTTAAACACTAAAACCTAAGCCCTAAACCCTAAACTAAAAAAAAAACTAAACCATAAACCCTAAACCCGGAACCCGTGCATGCCTTTCCTCTCCCTTGGTAAAACCCTCATTTCATTTTCCATGGATCCTTGATGATCTTCACTGGTAAGGCTCTCATTCCTTGGCCTTTGGCCGATTCCCCTTTTCTTCACTAGTTTGAATGGTTGTCTTGGAGTTAGATTTGGTGTCTAGAAAGCCTAAACTGATGCCTAAAGCTGCACCTCCTAGGACTGATGATTTCTTGGGTAAATCTAAGGTTGCTTCTTCTAAATCCTTCAAAGATGCCTTATCTGGTAAAGATGCTTCAACCTCCCCTAAATTTTTGATTAATCTTGTTCATACGACATTTAAAGGAGCTCCAACAATAATTTATTCTAATTTGGATATTGAGAAACTTGTTAAGCCTTTTGCTTTAACTCTGATTGCCAAATTTTCTTTTTGATGGCCTAATATGGATGATATTCGATTTTTCCTTCATGATTTAAAGCTTTCCAGTGCATTTTATGTTGGTTTGTTAGATGGTTATCATGTCCTCATAAATTATTTAATGATCTTGACTATAGCCAGATTTTTTCTTGCAGATCTTATTATGTTAACAATTGTCAAATGTGTATCCTTAAATGGACTCCTTTTATGACATTCAAGAAAATTTGGATTGCTTTGCCTAATCTTAGGATTCATTTTGTTAATTATTAATTTCCTCATGTGTTTGGGTCTATTTTGGTAGACCTTCACAAATTGTTGAAGCAACTATGGCTAAATCTCACCCTTTAGTTGCTAGTATCCTTATTGAAATTGATGTTATAAAGTAGTTTCCTAAGGAGATTTAGATAGGGTCCAAAAGGTATAGGTACTTTCAACCGGTTGAATTTGAAAACCTTCTTGCTTTCTACAATCACTACAAAACCCATGGCCATGTATTTTCAAATTGTTTCATTGCTCATCCTCAACTTAAAAAAAATTTATTAAAAATTCTAAGCTGATTGATCAACCTGGAGATCTTTTAACTAATAAAAATAAAAGTTATGTTTCTTCTAAAAAAGATAAAGATGTTGTTGATTGAATTTTTTTAACTTCGAGAATGCATTTGAAAATGTTTCTAAAAATGATGATGATGCTTTGAATGGTAATCAGATTTTGTCTTCTATTGATCCTATGCTTTCTGGAAATATTCAAGATGATGTTATTCTAATTTTGGTTTCCTATACTAAAGATTACTGTGATATAGCTCTTGAAAATTCTAAAGATAATGTCTTTCTTTCTGATTTTCAAGAACCTCTAAAAGAAAGGATGATTTTAATTCTTTTAATATGGAAGTTGTTGATGGTTTGGATAAGATGGATGTTGTGCAACCTGCTTCTTGTTTTCTTAACAAATCTGTTTCTTCTACTTCTTTAACTGTTATTTCTGATGATGTTTTGCCTATGGTTTCATCTCAATTAATGGATACTAATGTTTTAGTGCCTTTTCAATTGGATTCTCCTACCAAATCTACAATTATTAAGAGTTATAATTCTCCTTCTGATGATGAATCTTTGGGAAATGAAACTAGCTTTCAAACTATTTTTGTGAAAAAGAAAAAATAGTTCAAAAATTTTCCTCCTAATGTTTCTAAATCAACACGATCTTCTTCATTTTCTTTACCTAATAAGAGTTAACGTTTAATTTTTTTAAAATTTGTTCGGGCATTGGTACTCTTGCTATTAGGAATAGTATGAAGAACCTTTATAAGGTTTATAATGTCAATTTCTTTGTTATTCTTGAACCTCTTCTTTTTTTCTTCTAAAATTATGCATGCAGCTAGAATTATTGGTTTCTCTAATTATTTTTTTAACAATAGCAATAAGATTTGGTTATTTTGGAATAATTCTCTTTCTATTAATGTTATTAATGATTTTCATCAAGTTGTAAATGTGGATATTTCTTTAGGTGATTATCATGCTTTTGGCTCTTTTGCTTATGCTGCTTGTAATAAGATTGAGAGGAGGATTCTTTGGGATCAATTATCTACTTTTGCTTCTAATGTTATTAATTCTTGGATTGTTGATGGGGATTTCAATATGGTCCTTTCTATGAATGAAAGAATGGGGGTTCTTCACCGAATTTACATTCTATGGAAGATTTTTTGAATATGTTCTTGGAGTGTAATTTGCATGATATTGGTTTTATTGGCTCTCGTTTCACTAGAATAATCATAGACTTTGGCAACATTTGGATCATGCCTTATTTATTACTTTTTGGTTAAATCATTTGCCTTTGACTTTGGTTGAACACCTTGGTAGAACTCTCTCGGATCATGCTCCTCTTTTGATTTCCATTAAGGATGTTGTTCATAATAATAATGTTATTAAAAAATTTCATTTTCAAAATATGTGGTTGCAAGATAGTTGCTTTCTTGATGCTCTTTCTTCTAATTGGTATGCTCCTCTTGCTCCTGATGATTCTACTTTTGGTATGAAAAGATTTTGGCTTAAACTGAAAATGCTTAAGCATCATATTAATTGGTGGAATAGAAATTAATTCAAAAATTGTTTTGATAATATCATGAACATGGAACAATAGGTGAAAGATTTGGAAGAACTTGTTATTAATGATTCTTCTTTTTGTTCTAACCTTGCTGAAGCTGAAGATATCTCACTAAGTTTCAGGATATAGAGGAAACCTACTGAAGACAAAAGCCTACTTCTAAACATCTTTCTCAGGTTGAAAGAAACACCAAATATTTTCATGCTTTGGTTATTAAAAGGAAGTTCTTGGGAAAATTCATAAAATTAAGAATTCTGATGGTTATTGGATCACTGAAAAAGAGGATATTTTTTCTTTTGCTATTAACTATTTTAAAGATCTTTAAATAAAATTGTCACCTTGACTAGTTATCTAACCCTCTATCTTCTATTATGTCTCTTGAGGATAATGATTGCTTGGTTTCTCCTCCTTCAGATGAGGAAATTTTTAATATTCTTAATGGTATGAATGTTAATTCTATTGCAGGGTCGGATGGCTATTATACTTTATTCTTCCAAAAACCTTGGTTTATTATTAAATTTCATCTTGTTAATGTCATGAAGGATTTATTTCTTTGGAACTCTAATCCTAAATACTTCACTTCTACAAATATTATTCTTATTTCGAAGAAAGATAATCCTGACTTCTAGAATGATTTCAGACCTATTAGTCTTTGTACTTTCTTTAATAAATTGATTTCTAAAATTCTGACTAGTAGGCTTGGTAAATGTCTTCCTAAGATTATTTCTCCTAATCAAACTAGCTTTGTGAATGGTAGGACTACCTCTGACAACATCTTGCTTGCGCAAGAATTAATTCATGATTTAAATGTAAAAATTATAGGTGGCAATTTACTTTTCAAGATTGATATTACCAAAGCTTATGACAACATTTCTTGGGATTTTGTTAACATCATTCTCTATTTATTCAGATTCTCTACTAAATTTATCTCTTTGGTTAACAATATCATTTGTAATGTTTGGTTCTCTTTAGTTATAAATGGTGAAAACTTTAGTTTCTTTAAGTCTTCCCATGGTATTGACAAGGTGATCCTCTTTCTCTAACTTTTATTATTGCTATTGAATATTTGCCTTGTTGGCTTAATTTTTTGTTTGGGAAGAATTCTAGCATGTATTTCAGGATTCTTGGTGGTTTGGTTATATCCCACTTAAGTTTTGCTGATGACTTCATTATATTTTGTAATGGCTCATTACAATATGTTAAAAAATTGAAGGTGTTTTCGAATAAGTTTGAAAAGGAAAGTGGCCTCTTGATTAGTGCTCAAAAAAGCTATTTTATCTCCTCTATTTCTATTTTTGCTCATTGAATCAATAGAATAAAGGATATTATTGGATTTTCTCATCAATGTCTTCCTATCAAGTATTCAGGTTCTCCTTTATACTATGGTCTTAAGAGGTCTCACCATTTTGATGAGGTTATCCAGAACATTCAGAATAAGTTTTCTACCCTTGAATTTCATTTTTTTTATTTTTTGGTGGTAGATTAATTGTTATTAAAACTATTCTTTACTCTCTTCCTTTTTATTTGCTACTTAATATTGTTCCTACTTCTCTTATTATTATGCGGATTGAAAGGCTTTTTAATAAATTTTTTGGGGCTCACATCTTTCGGCCAAAAGACTTCATTGACCCTCTTGGAATAACATGTGTGGCACTTTATTTGAAGATGATATTGGCTGCTGGTCCTTGTTGGAACTAATGGTTTTTCTTTTAAACTTTGGTGGAATTTTAGAAAGAATGTTAGTCTTTGGGCTAATTTTATGAATTTAAAATACTACAAAGGTAAACATCCTTTAACTTGTAGCTATAAGCATGGTGACTCTATTGGTTGGAAATGCCTTTATGCTATTAAATGGAAAGCTGATTCTATCATTTTTTGGGGTATTAATAATGGCTTCTCTTTCTTTTGGCAAGATAATTGGATAGGGGAATCCTCTATTGATTCTATGCTTAATACTCACTCTACTTCTTCTTTGAAAGTTAAGCATTTTAATTTAAATGGTGATTGGAATCATTCTCTTTTGTCTAACTTGATTCCTGATTTCATTTGTAATAATATCACCAAGATTCCTATTGATGGTATTATTTTTGATCAATTTTTTACAATCATTTCTAGTAATGGTGATTATTCCTTTAAAGATAATTGGCACCATATTAGAGATAATAAACCCTCTTCGCCTGTCTTTTTTAAGATTTGGAATAACATTATTCCTACCTCTTATTCTATTCTTGTTTGGAGGTTTTTAAGGGGTTTTATTGCTGTTGATTCTTTACTTTTGGAGAAAGGTTTTTTATCTTCCTTCTAAATGCTTTTTTTTTCATACTGAGAATGTTAGCCATAATTTTGTTAATGGTGCTATTGCCTCTAAAGTTTGGAATTTGTATGAGGACTTATTCAACATTGGTTCTTTTAATGGTAATTTTACCTTAATGCAGGTTCTTATCTCTTACTTTCTTAATACAGTCAAAAGGCATATCAAAATAGTTGTGGCTGTTACTTTGATTTGGTTCATTTGGTTTGACAAAAATGATGCTAAACATCATAATGTGCCTATGAATCATAAGAGGATTATTGATAGGACTAAAGAAAAAAAATTTCTTTACATAAGGCTGTGCTTCTTAATGGTAATAATTTTAGAGGAAGCAAGTTTGTTGCTTCTAAATTGGGTATTAAGTTTTCTTATTGTGACATGCCTCCTTCTGATAAAATCATTTATTGGATTAAGCCTCTTAAAATTAACACTGATGGCTCTATGCAACAAAATTACTGGTGGTATTTTGTAATAATCTTGGGAGTATTATCTTGGCTTTTGCACTTGACAAATCTAGTGGTGGTATTTTCTAATAATCTTGGGAGTATTATCTTGGCTTTCTGCACTCCTCTCTCTACTACTTCTATTATTATCGCTGAACTAATGGCTGTTTATCAAGCTCTTAAGCTTTGTTTTGAGAAAAATTTTCTTTCCATTTAGTTAGAATTTGATGCTGAGATGGTTGTTACTATGATCAACTCAAATCACAAGGGTAATGTTTGATTTTTATACTTAGGAATATTAAAGCCATTATTATTAAATTGTCTTTTAAGATGACTCATATTTGAGAGAATTAGTGCGATTTTTTTTCTTGGGAGTAATGTTTTTATTTTACTTTATTTTCCAATGATAATATTCCAAAGCAATAAAGAGGCTTTCAACTTAGATAATGCTTTTTTATGTTATTTACTTAATTTCATTTTCTCCTTCTATGATGGTGGTTGCTATCCATTGTTTGACTTTCGCTTTTGGTAGTGCATTTCTATGAGGTTTGTTAGAATGATGGTCGGATGTTCCTTTTCCTCTTTGGTTGGTAGCCTTTTTTGTGATTGTAACCCTTCTTCGAGGTTTGGTTGCACAAAATTTGTTCCCCTTTTCTATATTTAGCTTGAACCTTTCTTTCACTCTTCATCCCTTTTTTTTTTTCTTCCTTGATCTTTTCTCTTGTTTTCCTTTTTGATCTTCTTCTTTTTTCTTACATGGCTTTGGCTTCTCCCTCTGCTATTCTATTTATGGTCATTATTGTTTTTTTTTTCTTATTTTGTTGCTCTTTCTTCTTAGGTTTTATTTACTTGTTTCTCATTGTAATAGTTTGAATTTTCTCTCTAGGTTGATTGTAGCTCTTGAGCATTTTGAGGATTTTCCAAGGACTTTTAAAATCATGGCAATGAAATTTCCCCATTTTTATCAAAATAAATAAATAAAGAAATCCTAAACCCTAAACCCCAAACCTTAAACCCTAAATCCTAAACATTAAACTAAACCTAAACCCTAAACCCTAAAAAGCTAAAAACCAAAACCTAAATTAAATAAAATCTAAAAAGAAAATAAATAAAAAACTAAACCAAAATAAATAAAAATAAATAAAATAAAATAAAAATAAACCTAAACCTAAATTAAAATAAAACAAAAATAAAAATAAATAAACTAAAATAAAATAAAATAAAATTAAATAAACCTAAACAAAAAAAATAAACTAAAAAAAAAATAAAAATAAACCTAAATAAACTAAAAAAAAAAACCTAAACCTAAAATAAAATAAAATAAAAACCTAAACTAAATTCTAAATAAATAAAATAAACTAAATAAACTAAAATAAATTTAAAATAAATAAATAAAATAAAAAATAAAAATAATAAAAACTAAATTTAAAATTCTAAAATTAAACCTAAACCTAAATAAACTCCTAAATAAATAAACCCTAAACTTAAAATAAAAATAAAATCTAAAATAAAACCTAAAACCCAAAATAAACCCTAAACCTAAAGCTAAATTAACCTAAATTAACCCTAAAATAAATTAAATAAACTCTAAAAAAAACAAAACCTAAATTTTAAACCTAAATAAACCTAAATTAAACCCTAAATGAAAAAACTAAATAAACCTAAAACCTAAACCCTAAACTAAACCTAAACCTAAAGAACATAAACACTAAACACTAAACATAAATCCTAAACCCTAAACCTAAAATTTTAAATAAAACCTAAAACTCGATTATCTAATTAAAACTGGATGCTATTCGTTGACCAACTAACCCTTCCTAAATAATATATGGTTAATCTAATGGGCTTCCTTATTTGAGAAATTGATCTAATCTATTGGATTCACCTATTTTAATACCTCTTTACTATTGTTACTTCTTTGGTCTTTCTATGCATCAACATATCCTTGTTGTTTACTTGTCGATCTATATCATTGTATAATTGTCCTAGCTTTAATTGGGATCTCTTTTATTTTTACTGTAATGTGCTTCCTTTAATTTGTTGATGCATCATCAAATTACTCCTTGCTGGTGCTTTACTAAGCTAAGTGGCATCTATTATTGGTTTAATTATCCCAACCTTGTTTGGGGTCTTGTTGTTTCTGCCTCTCCTATGCTCCATAACCTTACCTTAAACCTATGAGAGATCTAATATCCTAGCTATAACCTTTTCTCATATTTGGAATTATTTCTGATTTCCAATATTCTTAGTGGGACTAGCTAATCTTCTTTATGTTCCTTTGCTAGTGGTTTATCTAATGTTATGCAACATCTATGTTTAATTGTTGGTTGTTTACTTTGGCCTTTTGTAACCACTTAGTTGGTTTAATGTATTCTATGTCATTACTAACCCCAATTTTACATAGGTAAGAATAAATACCCTTTATTATTAATGGTTCTTTACTTTAATTGTTTAATGACTTCCTTTTAATTATCCCAACCTTGTTTGGGGTCTTGTTGTTTCTGCCTCTCCTATGCTCCATAACCTTACCTTCACAACCTGTAAGGAGAGATCTTGCAATATCCTAGCTATAACCTTTTCTCTGATTTGGAATTATTTCTTGATTTCCAATATTCCTGATGTTGTGGGACTAGCTAATGGTCTGATTCTTTGTGTTCCTTTGCTCTTTAGTGGTTTATCTTATGTTGGATGCAACATCTATGTTGAAGGTTTAATTGTTGGTTGTTGGACTTTTGGGCCTTTTGTCCAGCAGGCTGCACTTGGAGTTGGTTTAATGTATTAGCTGTATGTCATTACTAACCCCAATTTGCATACCTGTAAGGTAAGAATCTATAATACCCTTATTATTATTAATGGTTCTTTGCAGGTTTGGAATTGTTTAATGACTTCCTTTCAGTATGATTTCTTTGAGGATGATAGTTCTGCTGCTAGCCCGTTCTCTTTTGTCCTAAAGGATTTCATTGATGAGACCCTTTTGAACCCTTATTGTGGCTTTATTGCCCCACTACTTTTTATTGGCTTATCCTATGGTTGCAATAATTGTAGTGTTAATTTAATCTATGGCTGTTGGATTTATGGATTCACTGTCATGCAGGCTAACTTTGTGTTGTTAGCTATTTGTTGACTCGTGTTCTTCTGAATGTCTTTATGATTCTCATTCGCTATTGCTGATCATTTTATCTGTTATTTTTTAATGTTTGGCTCTGATAAAATTATGCAGATCCAGCCTGTTGGTAATTACTATCTTTTTTATTCTTCATGCTGCTTCTAGGGGTTTATTTTATTTTATTTAGTTGGCCTCTCTTGAGGTTGTGGTCTGCATGATGGCTTTTATTTTTTCTACTTGGTTGTTTCTTACCTCTCGTTTCTCTGAATGTTTGTGCTGTTAACATCGGGATGATGTTGTTTTCACCTGCTGCTATTTTTTACTTCCTAGTTTAGCTAGTCTTGGCCAGACCACTTCCTTAACTATCTGGGATTTAACTTATGCATTGTATAATTTGAATGGTTGGTTTTATGGCCAACTTGCTATTATTTTCTTTCTTGTTTGTTGGATGGTCCGGATAATTGAGTCTTATATCCGTAAGCTATTGTTTGTTTATCCGTTCTAGGTGCTTTTGGTGTTGTCTGTTGATTGTCTTTGACAACCTCATTTTCCTATCTTCCAAGATAGATTTTTTTTTCAATTTTATTATTTCCTTGCAGGTTCGGACTTCCTTAATGGCTTCTCAGTTTGCCTTTATTGTGGTGGTGGGTTTAACTGCTAGCCTGATCAGCTTTATCTGGAAGGTTTTTTCTATTGATTATCCTTTGAACCCTTTTTATTTCTATTTTACATCTCTACTTTTTATTGGAGATTTATATGGTCGGTGTAATATTTGTTTTATTGCTTCCACTGTTGGCTTTTGGATTTTAGGGTCCTTTGTCCAGCAGGTTGTCTTTGTGGTTATTATCTATTTCCTGCCTTTTGATTTTCTAACTATTTTTGCTGTTAATAATTGGGCAACTGCTGATTTCTCCAACTACTATTTTATCCCACTTGGTTCTATTAACATTGTGCAGATCCCTATTATCGATTTGATTATTTGGATCTTTACATATACTTTGTTTACTTTAATTGGGTGGACTCTTGGCCAACTTGTTGGTAGTAACTATCTTGGTTGTTGGCTGAACTGGATTAATACTCTACATGTATCTTTGTTTTGAAGTCATTGGTGGCTTTTGTTTTGAACCCCCTTATTGATTTTTATATGCATATCATATGAATTCATTGGACTACTTTACCTGATGTTGTTTTCTCTATCCTCTTTCAGTTAAACTTGTATCTATTGCACTATTTATTCTAGATGGGTGGCTTTATGCCCAGCTAGTTGGTTTTTGTTATCTTGGTTGTTTGTTGTCTTGGATATTTGTTGTCTTGGTTTTTGATTCTATGTTGGCTCCATCTTTGTTGGCTGTAGGACTTCAGGGTCCTATGTTCAGCAAGCTGTTTCTGACATTGCTATTCTGATTATTTTTGGTGATTGGTGACTTGGCTGCTTCCTTCCAGAACCCTATTTTTATGCTCTATCTATTTGGTTACTAACTACCGCAATGTCTACTCTGATTGAGAGGTTTTAGGGACAACTTGTTGTCCTTTGTTGTCTTGGTTGTTGTTATCTTGGCTGTTGCTATCTTGGCTATTTTTTGTCTTGGTTATCTGTTGTCTTATTTTTTCTGGATTCTAATGTTGACTCTCATTTGAATCCACTTTTTGATTTATCTTCTGGTGGGTTCCAATGTTGCATTAACTGTTTTGTTGTTGGGGTTGACTTTCTGATTGCCCTTGCTATTTATGTCTGGGTTGTTGTTCATCTTCTGATAGTTGTGATATACATTATCTACTGTTGTCTCTATTCCTATCTGGGTTTGGTTAGGTTTGTGCAGCTATCTTCTTGGTATGCACTGTCTATTCTGAATGGGTGGTACTATGGATAGTTGCTGCCTTTGTTGTCTTGTTGTCTTGGTTGTTTGTTGATCTGGATTATCCAATTTTAATCCTCACGCTATCGAGTCAGTTGTCTTTAATTGGTGTAGTATTTTTGGTAGGTTGCAGTCTATTTCTTATGTTGGGTTATGTTGCCTTCTTGGTATGCACTGTCTATTTTATTACACAAAATGAGGGTTACAAGGTCCTTAAAGGGGATAAACTCCCTAAAAAAAAAAAATCCTAAACCCTAAAACCTAAATCTAAATAAGAAAATAAAATATAATAAAATAAAACCTAAACTCAAACCTAAACTTAAACCTAAACCTAAAAATAAAATAAAATATAAAATAAAAACTAAACTAATATAAAATAAATAGAAACCTAAACTATACAAATAAAAAAATAAATATATAACCTAAATAAAATAAAAACTAAACTTAAAATAAAAATAAAATAAAATAAAAACTAAACAAAAACTCCAAACGTAAAAAAATAAAACTAACAATAAAACCTTAAAAAAAAATAACAACTAAACCCTAAACCTAAATAAACTAAAAATAAACCTAAGCCTAAACTAAAAAGAAAACCTAAAAAAAACATAAAATAACAACCTAAAACCTAAACCTAAAAAATAAAATAAAATTAATACTAAACTAAAAGATAAACATAAACTTAAACCTAAACCTAAAAAATACACTAAAATAAACAAAACCTAAACTAAAATAAATAAATCTAATATAAATAAAATAAACTAAATAAAAAAGAAAAATAAACCTAAATAAAAATAAAAAATAAAGTAAACCAAAATAAATAAATAAAAACTAAATAAACATAAACCTACCAGTTTACTTTTTTTTTTTAAAAAAAAAACCCTAAACCATAAACTAAAAAATAAAACCCAAAAATAAACCTAAAATAAAAACCTAAACCTAAACGTGAAAATAAATAATAAAATAAAAATAAAACTATACTAAAAAATAAACCTAAACCTAAAATATAAACTAAAATAAAAACCTAAACTAAACTACGCACAAAAAAACTAAATAAAAAATTAAAAAACTAAAATAAATAAAAATATACTAAATAAATTGAAACCTACCAGTTTACTTAAGTAAATAAAATAAAATAAACAAAATAAAAAAAATAAAAAAACCTCACCCAAAACTTTAAACCTTAAACTAACCCTAAATCCTAAACCTACAACCTTAAACTCTAAATACTAAATTATCGTAAAACCTAAACCCTAAACCCTAAACCCTAAAATCCTAAACCCTAAACCTTAAACCCTAAACCCTAAACCCTGAACCCTAAACCATAAACTCTTTAGAAAAAAACCTTAAACATTAAACCTTAAGCCCTAAACCCTAAGCACTAAACTAGAACTAAATCCTACGCTCTAAACCCTAAAACCCTATACCATAAACACTAAACCCTAAAACATAAACCTAAATAAAATAATAAATAAAATAAATAATAACATAAACAAAAACCTAATCCTAAACCTAAATCTAAACCAAAACCTAAACTAAATAATAAAATAAAATAGAAAAGAAAAACTAAACTAAAAAAAATAAATAAAAACCTTAATTAAACAAAAATAAAGAAAAACTAAACCTAAAATAAAAATTAAATAAGCCTAAGATAAAATAAAATAAATACTAAATGAAAACCTAAACCTAAAAAATAAACCTAAAAATAAAACCTAAAAATAAATAAAAAATAACACCTAAACCCCAAACAAAAAAAAACATAGACCTAAAATAAAAATAAAATAAACAAAATAAAATAAACATGAACCCAAACTAAAATAAACTAAACTAAAATAAATAAAACCAAAACCTAAACCTAAAATAAACTAAACCTAAACTTAAACTGAATAAAATAAAATAAACTAAACATAAACCTAAACCTAAACTAAAAAATAAAACCTAAAAATAAACCTAAAATAATAATCTAAAAACATAAAATAAAAACCTAAACCTAATCTTAATTGTTAAAAATAAAACATAAACCTAAAAAATAAAATAAAAATAAAACTAAGAAAAAAAACCAAAACCAAAACCTAAACCTAAAAATAAAAAAAAATGAAAAAGAAACCTAAACTAAAATAAATAAATTTAATATAAATAAACTAAACTAAATAAAAATAAAAATAAACCTAAATAAAAATAAAAAATAAAAAAAACTAAAATAAATGAAAATGAACCAAATAACATAAACCTACCTTACTTAAAAAAGAACCCTAAACCATAAACTAAAAAATAAAACTTAAAAATAATCCTAAAGTAAAAACCTAAAATGAGAACCTAAAAAAATAAAATACAAACCTAACCCTAAATCTAAAAATAACACATAAAACCTAAAACTAGAAAATAAAATAAATATAAAAATAAAACTTAAACATAAACCTAAACCTAAAAAATATAGTAAAAAAAAATCTAAACAAAAATAAATAAACTAAACAAAATAAAAATAAAATTAAACATAAATAAAAAATAAAAAAATAAAATAAACTAAAATAAATAAAAACTAAAAAAACCCTAAACATACCAGTTTACTTAATTTAAAAGAAGTAACCCTAAACTAAAATTAACATTAAACCTTAAGCCCTAAACCCTAAACTTATAAGCCTAAACCCTAAACCGTAAACCCTAGACCCTAAACCCTAAATTGTAAACCCTAGACCATAAATCTCTAAACCCTAAATGATAAACCCTAAACCCTAAACTCTGGTAAAAAAAAGACCTTAAACCCTAAACTAAAACTTAAACCCTAAACCTAAAACCTAAACCCTAAACTCTAAACACTAAACCCTAAACCCTAAACCCAAACCTAAACCCTAAACTCTAAATCCTAAAACCCTGAACCATAAACCCTAAACCCTAAACCCTAAAACCTAATCCTAAATAATAAAATAAACTAAAAACCTAAATTAAAAACATAAACCTAAACCTAAACCTAAATAAAAAAAAAATAGAAAATAAAAACTAAACTAAAATAAAATAAATCAAAACCTAAACTTAATAAAAAAATAAAATAAACATAAATAAAATAAAACTAAACATAATAAAATAAAATAAACCTTAGATAAAATAAAATAAAAAGTAAATGATAACCTAAACCTAAAAGACCTAAAATAAACCTAAAATAAATAAAAAAATAACTCTAAACCCTAAACTTAAAAAAACCTAAACCTAAAATAAAAATAAAATAAACAAAATAAAATAAATGTAAACCTAAACTAAAATAAACTAAACTAAAATAAATAAAACCTAAACCTAAACCTAAACTAAATAAAATAAAATAAACTAAAAATAAACCTAAGCCTAAACTAAGAAATAAAACCTACAAATAAACCAAAAATAACAACCTAAAACCTAAACCTAAAAAAATAAAATAAAAACCTAAACTTAAACCTAATAATAAAAAATAAAACCTAAACCTAAAAATAAAATAAAATTAAAACTAAACAAAAAATAAACATAAACCTAAACTTAAACTAAAAAATAATCAAAAAAAAAAACCTAAACTAAAATAAATAAACCTAATATAAATAAACTAAAATAAATAAAAAATAAACTAAAATAAAATAAAAATAAAATAAAAAAAATAAAATAAACTAAAATAAATAAATAAACTAAATAATCTAAATAAACTTTACTGATTGAAATTTTTTTTAAAAAAACCCTAAACCCTACTATAAACTTAAACCTAAACCCTAAACCCTAAACCTAAACCCTAAACTCTAACTAAACCCTAAACCTAAACTAAAATCCTAAACCCTAAATCCTAACCCTAAATCTATAACCTAAACCCTAAACCTAAACACTAAACCTAAAATCTGTACCCTAAACCTAAACCTTGAACTAAACCTAAACCCCTAACCCCAACCTTAACCTTAAACCTATAAAATAAACCCTAAACTCAAAACCCTAAACCTAAACCCAACTAAACTAAACCTAAACCTAAAAACCTAAACCTAAACCCTAAACTACCAAACCTAAACTCCTAAACCCTAAACCATAAAATCCTACACCCTATAACCTACTCTAATCCAACTCTAAACCCTAAACTAAACCCTAAACCTAAACTTAAAAGCATAAATCCTAAAACCCTAAACCTTAAACCATAATTTCTAAACCCTAACCTAATCCCTAAACCTAAACCCCAAACCCTAAACCCAAAAATAAAGTAACTAATTGAATTAAAATGAAAAACCCTACCTAATAATCCTAAACCTAAATCTAAACCCAGAATGGGAACTTTGATGGCAGAACATCACCATCAACCGTCTATCTAGATCGGCGATGGAGGGAAAGGCGTAGGCAATGGTTATCATAGTGGTAGTGGTGAATTTGGAGGTGCTAGTGGATATGGAGGTGTTGGTCGGAGCAGTGGTGGTTATAAAGGTAGGAGGAGCGATGAAGGTTTCATCATGGTGGTGGTGGAAGGAGAGATCAGGGATATGATGGTGGATCCTTCTACTGAGGCCGGGTGGTTGATGGGAACTAGAGAAGAAGACTCGATCCGACTATATCAATTGTGTCTTTATAGTAGAGACGATTCAAATTATCTAGGGTTTTTGATTTGTTCTATGCATGCTCACTTTTAATCTATACTATCGTTTGTGTCTTAGAAAACTTGATTTGTTACTTGGTTGATGAAATCAAAAAGAAGAAATGTTGAATCAAAATTTGTTCTCTTTTAAAAATAAAAAAAAAAAAACCCTAAACCCTAAACTAAAACCTGAACCCAACTAAACCTAAACCATAAACCCTAAACCCAAAACCCTAAAAACCCAAAACCCAAAACCCTAAATCGTAAAACCCTAAACCTTAATCCCTACTCAAAATCCTAAACCTTAATCCCTAAAAAGCTAAACTAAAATAAAATAAAATAAAAGCCTAAACTAAAGCCTAAACCTAAACATAAAAAGGAAAATAAAATAAAAAATAAAAATAAAACTAAAATAAAATAAATAAAAACCTAACCTAAACTAAAAAAAATAAAAACTACCCCTAAAATAAAAATAAAATAAACCTAAAATAAATAAAATAAAAACTAAATAAAAATCTAAACCTAAAAAATAAACCTAATAATTAATAAAAAATAAAACCTAAACCCTAAACTAAAAAAACATTAACCTAAAATAAAAAAATAAACATAAACCTAAACTAAAATAAACTAAACTAAAATAAATAAATCCTAAACCTAAAATAAACTAAACCTAACCCTAAATCTAAACTAAATAAAATAAAATAAACTAAAAATAAACCTAAACCTAAATTAAAAAAATAAAACTTTAAAATAAACCTAAAATGAAAACCTAAAACCTCAACTTAAAATAAAATAAAACCTATCTAAACCTAAAATAAAAAAATAAAACCTAAACCTATAAAATAAAATAAAATAAATCTAAACTAAAATAAACCTAAACCTAAAAAATAAACTAAATAAAAACCTAAAATAAAATAAATAACTTAAAATAAATAAACTAAACTAAATAAAAATGAAATTGAACCTAAGAAAATAAAAAATAAAATAAATAAAAAATAAACTAAATAAACCTAAACTATTGGTTTACTTAATTTAAGTAAAATAAAATAAATAAAACCCTAAACCTTAGCCCCTAAATCCTAAACCTTAAACCCTAAACCTAAACCCTAACCCACCTAAACCCACCCATAACCTAAACTCTAAAACCCTAAACCTAAAACCCAAACCTAATCCCTAAACCCTAAACTAACTAAATCATAAACCCACAAAACCCACACTAAACCCTAACTCTAAACCTAATAACCAACCCTAAATCTAAACCCTAAAACCCTAAACCCTAAAACTAAAAAACCCTAAACCTTAAATCTAAACCTAAACTTAATCCCAAACTAAATAAAAAAAAAAAATAAACCTAAACCCTAAAACCTAATAAACCTAAACTAAACCTAAACCTAAACCCTAATAATGGGAAGAACCTTGACAGTAGGAACACCAGTGTCAACTAGGCTCAGTCTAGATTTGGCGATGTAGGTGATGGTGGAGGTGGCGGTTATCATAGTCGTGGTGGGGGATCTAGAGGTGCTGGTGGATATGGAGGTGATGGTCAGAGTAGTGGTGATTATGGAGGTGGGAGGAATGACAGAGGTTACAACAGTTGTAGTCCTGGAGGGATAGATCAAGAATATGATGACGGATCCTACTGCTCAAGAGGTGGTCGTGGTTCTGATGGGAACTGGAGGAACTAAAGAACGATTGATCCAATTTGCTGCTTGGAACTATCTTTATAGTATAGATAGTTCTAATTATCTAGGGTTTTTTATTTACTTTATGTGTGCTCATTTTTTATCTATGTCATCGCTTGTGTCTTAGAAAACTTGATGTGCCACTTGGTTGATGAAATGAAAAAGAATAAATGTTGAATATGAATTTGTTCTCTATTAAAAAAAAACTTAAACCCTAAACCCTAATACTATAAACACTAAACACAAAACCCTAAACCCTAAAACCCTAAACCATAAACCTGTTGACCTCACTTTTGGAATGAGCTCTCAACTTCCTTATCATAGATCTAGGACTCTCATAGACACAATGAGTTCCTCAGTCTTAAGACACTTGTAGTGATTAGGTGAACACTTAATCTAACCCTAGATACTTAGAAGAGTTAGCCATAAGGGTATGTTGTGCCTTAGAGATATAGGAGAACTTGCCTACCCTATAGTCCAAACCAAATCCTTGCTTCATTCTTCCAAATCAAATCTCAAATTTAAATCTAAATTCCAAAATCAAATCAAACTATCAAATGATTCAAACCCATGATCAAATTCAAACTCCAAATCCCTTCCTAAGCCCACTGATTTTATCTTATGGACTTAGCCTTAACCAAATTCAAATCACAATTCAATTGATTTTCTCAATTATCAAATTCAATCTCAAATCAAATTCTAAATCATAAATCAATTCCAAACTCCAAATGGTTGAAACCCAAATCAAATCAAATTCCTGATTTTAGCCCTTTTAGCTAAATTCTTGAACTTGGCTAAATAATACCCAAATCAATTCAAAACTTATGGATTTCCTCATGATTCAAACATTCCTACAATCATAGATCCAAATATAAGTACAAACTATAATTATCAAACCAAATCTAAGATAACCCAAATCAAACCCAAGTTAGCCCTTTTTGACTTGAAATTGTCAAACGAACTAAAATCCATATGGATCCAAATTACTTACAATTGGATTTATATTTCTATATCAAGCCCATTTATCAATATAATTAAACTTGAATCAAGCCATGATCAAGCCAATTAACCCATTTAGGTCCACTTGACCCAAAGTGGCCTAAAAGGCCTTTTCGAGCCAAGTTCTAATTCAACCCAAATTAGATTGAACTAAGCCCATCCAAACCTAACAACATGATCAACAATTATCCTAGGTTAATCAATTGTCTTGAATTGGGTCAAACTAAGTCAACCTAGCCTGTTGACCAAGTCAACATTTAGCCCAAATTAGACAAAATCCACCATAAGCCAAATTGATTGAAACCATTGATACAAACCCATTCCTAACCAATGATTGAACATGGCCAAACGTCACTTGAGCCAAACCAAGCATAATTGGATATTTGACCCAAGTTGACCCAAATTGGCCTAAAAAGCCAAAATAGGGCAAATCAAAATCCAACCCAAATTGATTGTAACCAATGGCTCAAGTTCATTCAAAATAACTTATTGAACTTGTCCAAAACCATGATTGAGCCAAATTTGACCAATTGGTCAACTTGACCTAACTTAACCCAAATTGACCTAAAGGGTCAAATTAACTAAAATCCAAATTAATTCAAAATTAAACCAAACCAAAGCCTACAATCATTTTCAATTAGCCAATTGAACTTGACCCAAACCTTTGTTTGACCCAATTTGACCAATTGGTCAACTTGACCCAACCTAACCCAATTTGACCTAATAGGTTAAATCAAGCCAAATCAAATCAAATAAACTCCAAACCATTTGAAATTGGGCTAACCCACTTTTGACGCATCCCAAATCGGCCCACACCAAACCCATAGCCAAATGACTATTTTGCCCTTGGGTTTAGGGCATCCCATGAGATAAGACACATGCTCATTTGGTCATTTTCTCCTCCTAGCGACTTGGCACCTAGTCATAGGTTCACTTAGGCACCTAGGACCATGGTTGACCTGACCCAAATATGGTTGGGTCATCCATGATCTATGGCATGGTGAAATCACCTCCCCATCCCCATTGGAGCTTTCCAAATAGCCATAGGACTCCCACTACTCCCTTGACAGCCACCCCACACCCTCACCCAACCAAATTGAGACACATCATGCTACCAAGGACCTCCACCACCCTCAATTTTGGCCAATTCATCAAGAAAAATTAAAAGACGCTATGGTCATTCAATCCAAGGAATGAGGGCGTATTCTCCTCTCATTCTCACTCGAACTCAGACACTCACACTTGATTCAACTTTAACAACCAAGGAGAGAGTTCCCAGAGAAATTTTCAAGCCTTCCCACACTCCTAAAAATCACCATTCTTAGTTTTATGTAAAACCAAAATAAGGGAGGCCACCTTTGATTCTTATTTGCCCAAACCTACACCAAAGTGCAATTAACTTTGCACACACCTTCCATGGAGCCAAATGACTGAGAACGAATTATTTCTCAAGGTTCTCGATGGTCAAAGGGTAGAGTTCGATCAAGCCCAAGCACCTACGCCTAGTGGGCTGGTCTTTTGAGCAAACTACACCAAATCAAAGCTCGTATGGCTCAGAGCTTCATTTCTACCAAATAAAGCTTTCTCAATCAATGGAACTGCCAGTCATAAGCTTCGATGAGGTATGCCATTGAAATAGATCCTTCAATGAAAATAAATTGGTCTTTTATGAAAGAAATTTTCATGTCATGCAATTTCCTCCATTTCATCTTCTTATTGTGCTTCTCTGAAGGTGTGGGATAATTTTCATCTCCATCTGAGCTTGGGAGAGCTTGGATCGAGTGATAATCGATGGATGGTAGCCATTGTTTGATGTTTGGGAGGAGATAGATCATGGAAAGTCCATCCCCCATGATTGTGATGAACGGTCCTAATCTAATCACACTTAGAACATTTGATTAATCCTTTGAAACTATGAGTTTAATTGTGGTCATCCAATCTTAGATCAAATCCATGGAGTTACCGCGTGCACCGCCATCTGAGTCATCACTTGGATGTGATAACTTAAATAGCAAATCCCATCATGCCACTTGCAATGCGCATCATGTCAGCATGTCATGTCAGCCTCTATGTGGCTCGATGGGATTAAGGCTCTAATTAGGGATAATTAACTAGTTTTTAATCCTGAAACTTCCTAAATTCATAACTAATTTTAGAAAAATACATAAAAAATATAAACTTATGTTCATTTTAAAGATAATTTAGAGTAAAATCTAGGAAAATTATTATTAATTAATTTTGAGCAGTGGATTTAGCTTAATTTGAAATGTAATTAGTCTAATTACTCTCTAATTAACCATCTAATTAATCTCAAACTTTTTGTGCATGTTAAGGGGATGACCTCACCCCTATTTTGTGATTTTTTATTGGTTTCTTAATTAGGGAAACCAATTAAGGCTTAATAAGTTTCTTAATATAATTAGTGATAATTAAGTAAATGAATAGTAAATTAATCAATCAATTAAGCTTATTAACCTTTGTTAATAATGATAAAGTCTAGAGAAATGGATTGGGACTCCCTCTTCCAATATTTTCTTTAAGTCATCTCTAATCCCTCTTAAATTATTAATTAATTAACACTCCTTAATTCTATTAATTAACAAGATTAATAAAAAATCCAAATGATACCTAAACTTTAATCAACAAATTATAAGGATTTAAGGATTGAGACTTAGGCTCCCTTCTTTGTCTCTTTCTCTAAGCCCATCTCATTTTGATTAGTTAAGGTTGATTAAGGTTTAATTAGTTAATTAATGAATTTAATTAATTTAATTGAATCTATTTCTAAAATTTAATCTTGTATAGCTCTTTGGGTGTTCAATAATCTGAAGGGGGAGGTAATAAAATTATGGTTAGCTCACATGCATAAGAAAACTATAAAAGTAGTTTAGTCAGATCCCTTAAGCTTAATTACGTATTAATTATGAGCCAATTGCATTAGGCCCCTTTCATTTCTTAGGAGCATTGCAAATTTACTTTCCATGTGGTTGCATATCATATTAGCTCATTATTAATTAGTTAATTAACTTAAGGTGATGTAGGTAAGGGTTAATTAATTGGCTTAATTCATACCCTAACCTAATTAAACCATAAAATCAACTTAAATACTTTTTCATTAAATCAAATTAACTCACACATGAGGAATGGGATTAGGATCAACAAATATCTTTCATTTCCTAAATAAAATCAAACTCAAAATTAAGAAATCTCATTAAAGGACTTAAGTTTATTTTAAGTGGCATTATTTAGTATAATTGTCCTTAGGAATTAATTAGAATGAATGACATAATGTGCTTATGTTCCTTTATTTCTTTCCAATCAAGTTAAATGTTACTTCCCATGTGTAATCATGCATTCATTTTTTAAAAAATTAACTAAATGAAATGGTTTTTTTATGTCAAATTGCATTTGTTGATTTAAATTAAAAATAGGTGTGTCTATTATCACTATTAAATCAAAAGTTATTTTCAAAAGCTCATAAATCAATTATAATAAATGAAGTGATGTTAATTACAAATATATATAGGTTTACATGTTTTGATAATATAAGATATGAAATATGAAGCTCTCTGTCTTTATCTTACATGGATTCACATAGGAATTACAAATGTACAGTTCATTTGAAAAGCACACAACATTTGTCTAAATCAATTTCTATGTATTTTCAAGCTAAGACTTAGGAAGAATTTCATACCATATATGTAAATCTTATAATCAAATCAAATATGACTTTTTGCATGACTTCTTCTTCTTATGGTTCCTTTCATTCATTCACCTGTATTTGAGAAAAGTGGTATATTAGTTTGGACACCCCGGGGCTGCGAGGCTTTAAGTAGCCCTAAGTAGGCCTTATACCTTATGCCCCTGGAACATAACAATGGTGTCGTACCCACTTAAAACTTTTATACATGTGTATGTGTGATGTGGCCAATGAATAAGAATCATAAGTCATATAAATCAAATACAATTTTTCCATGGGTTTTTCCAATCCTTGTAGTTACTTATACATCTATATGTATCTAAGAAAAGTGGTATATTAGTCTAGATACACTGGAACTGTGAGGCTTTAAGTAGCCCTAAGTAGGTCTTGTACCTTACGCCCCTGGTGTAGAATAATGGCGGTGTACTCAGTTAAAACTTTTATACATATGAATGTGTATCTAGCTAATGGATGAAAAATCCCTCCTTCTATTAAAAAGGCAAGCATTCATAATTCAATCAAATGAAATAATTAAATTTCAAACACACTTCTTTGCATTCATGATTCAAGTATGCTAAAATATAAATTGCATGTATAGGTATGCTTAGGATTTAATCATATGCATGATATGCATGATGGAAAGAAATGAATAAACATGTATTATGTGATAGTAATTCATTCTATTTAATCTTAAGAAGCCTTTTTTATTGAATAAGATTATTTAGAGTGAACCTAAACTTACGACTAATTAAAACATATAATATGCTATTCATTAAAGGAAATTGATTAATTAACTTACTTTAGAAGTGACTTAAGGTAGGGATGAAATAGAGGGTCTCTCTCTTTGTTCTCTTTATAACACTTATTTGTTAAGTGTAGACCATATGAAACAAAATAAAATACTAAGTAAAATCTTTAAATCAATCAAATCACATAAAGAAAAATCAACCTCTTTATAAATTAAATCCCTCACACTTAGCAAATTATAACTCTAAAGCCTAGTTAGGACATACCACACAAGCTTTAATTCACGCACATTAGACTAAGTCACCATTTATAACCTTATGTTAGGGAGCTGTATGGTTTGATATATGTTTATTTTCTGATGTATTATTATAGATTGGATGTTTGGGTGTATATACGTTGTCTGGATGTCAGGCCAAAATTAGCCTAATCATACTTTCTGCAGGGGGTTGTGCTTAAGGAACTGCTAAATAAAAATATAAATATTTTTTACTATGCAGGTTGCTTAGCCCCAAAGACTAACCCTAGTTAGGATAGGGGAGCTTGGTTACCCATATGTGGGGTGCTAATTCCAAATTATTCATATAATTGCTTGGGTTGTATGGTGAGTTTAGCTAACATTTATTTTCCAGGTGTAGCTAGATTTACTTTCCTTCTTTTAATGTAATTTTGCATTAGGATTAGGATGAGTATTATGGGGGACTAGGATGAGCATTGGTTATAAGACCAAGTCTTATGTACCATTGATGCCTTTGGAGCAAGCATATCCAAATCAATCCAAAAAGAAGGAAGAAATAGAGCAAATCAAATGAAGAAATGTAAGATGAAGAACTAAAGAAGGAAGAATGAAGAATGAAGACCCCTATAACATTCATCATTTTTAATTGTTATTATTCTCATGTAATCTGGGTTATATAAGAGTAGAACTTGGCTACCCACATTTCTTTTTGTGATGTACAGTGGAACCTAACCGCATTGGGTTTTTATTCTTTTGTGATGGCTTTGTAAAAATTGTTTGATATTTTGTTTAGCATGTGCATTAAAAAAAGCATTCATTTTCATAGATTGTTTATGATTGGTGATTGTTGCAATTAGGCTCTTAGGATAAAAATAAATTTTCTATCCCATTAACAACTCATAACTAAATTTTCAAAACAAGTCATAATCTTATATAAAAACCTAGACATTAAATCAAAATAATAAATATTTAGCAATCCCTTAGCTAGATGTTATATGTTTAATATCATGCATAATCATCTTGTTTCACTCTTGTTAAGAGAGGGCTTCCATCTTTGCCAAATAGAATGGGCTTAAACTTTGAGTGCCTATGATGGAAGAACACCTCTTTCCCTTTTGATTTATCCCATAATCAACTTCTCATGCATTTAGGCATACAAAATCCTATAGCCTGTGTCAAAATAAAGAGTCCTAAATTAAATAAAATTTGATAAGAATTTGCATTAGATTTAAGTCATTATTCATACCCCCCATGCTCTAGTCTCTTAGGGAGTGAGTTTAAGGACTTAGTCTCTTTTCTAAATAATAATAACCTCATCATCTCACAAAAACATATGACTTGCCTACATGGATTTAAAGCATTTAAAGCATGATAATATAAGGCTGTCTTATGTATACCATTCTATTTAGATGATTTGGTTGCATATATCTCTTTGCGGGCTGGCATAATCCTCACCTATTTCATAATCTTATATTGTGGAATTATAAGTCCTAGATTTCTAATAAAATTTCAAATCAAATTAATAAATCTCCTCAATTTCAAATATATAAAGCCCAACCATAGGATATATTGGACTACTCACTAGATTTCCTAATATCATGAGTACTCCCTACTCATCTCCTTTAGTTTTGATAATAACTCTTCCCTTTTGATCCATCCTACTTGATCTTCTAAAATACAACCAATTTATTGATAGTACTATCTTTGAATTCTTTGGAGACAATAATTGCCTACTTTAATCGTGAGTATTCTTAAGAGATTCATTTTTCTTAAGATGTAATTAACTATTGGGGCTTGCCTCTATAAGGAACATAACGAACCTGGTTTAAATAAACCATGCTTTACTTTTCCAAGTAAAGTATGGAAAAAATCTCAAGTATATTGAAGACCCATCATGCCTTAGGAGTCCTTATTAGGTGATTAGGCCATCATAGGTAGTGATTTCTATCTTTCGAGCTTTTCCTTGATGTCATACCCAATCACCTCAATAAGTACATCCTCAGATCTGTATGGTGTCCCCTCATATATACACACACAAATGAAATTGAAAATAAACACCACAAAACCCTAAACACTAAACCCTAAACCCTAAACCCTAAACCATAAACTCTAAACCCTAAAATCCTAAACCATAAACCCTAAAAACTACAACCCTAAACCCCAAACCCTAAAGCCTAAAAACCCTATACTCTAAATTCTAAATTAAACCCTCACCACCACCATCCTAAACCTACCTCCCTAAACTGACTCTAAACCTCTACTAAACCATAAACACTAAACCCCACCCTCCTAAACCTCTTAAACCTCCCTAAACCTAAACCCTAAACTTCTAAACTTCCTACATAACTACTAAACCTCTTAAACTACTACCACTAAATCTCTAAACTAAAACTCTGGGCCCTCTACTAAACTGGGCCTAAACTCCCTAACTCTCTAAACCTAAACTGGGCTAAACTCTAAACCCAACCCACTCTTCCACTCCCACCTCTAAACTCCTATAAATCTGATCCTAGTACTGAGCCCTCCTAACCCAGGCCTAAACTAAACTAAACTCCCCACTAAACTAAACCTAAACTAAATCCACCTAAATAACCCAAACTGACAAAACTTAAACTACTACTGATCCTAAAACCTGACTAAATAACTCTGACTAAACTGACCTAAACTAAACCCAAACATAACTCTTAAACCCAGAAACCTCAAACTAAACCTGACCCAACCTAAACTTTAAACTAAACAAACATAATCTACCCTAAACTAACTGATAAACCTAAATCCTAAACAAACCCTAAACTAAACTAAACCTAAACTAAACCTAAACTAAATCCAAACTAAATCTAAACCTAAACTTACCCAAACCCTACCTAAACCTAAACCTAAACCTAAACCCACAAACCTAAAACCTAAACCTAAACCAAAACTAAACTAAACCTTAAACTAAACCCAAAATTCAAAACCATTGCCTAAGCCCTCATCCAAGTGCTTTAGCGTTCCTCTCCCCTCGATTTTAGTTTTCAGCCCGCTGCTTGTCGGCTATTTTGCATGATTCTCATTGGATTCCTTCTTGAATCAATGGTCGCTGGCCTATTTCATGTTTTCATTTGAGTAATACAGCGGCTTGGCTTCTTCCCTAATGATTCATTGGGGAAAACTGAAGGATCCTATGGATCTTGCTATGGCATCAACTATCTTGGCTTTAACTGCTTTGAAATCATTCAAAGATGTTCCCATTTGGATTTCTCTCCCCAATATGAAAAATTCATTTCATTAACCATCAATTCCATTTTATTGTGGGTGCTTTATTTGGTAGGCCATTGTAAATTGACCAGATAATGTCTATAAAATCTTATCCTTCAGTGGCTAGAATCCTTGTTGAATTAGACATTACCAAGAAACACCCTAAAGAAATATGGTTGGTATATGAAAATTAAAGTTATATGCAAAGAATTGAATTTGAAAATTTTCCTTTCATTTGTTCTCACTGTAAAATCCATGGGTATGATAATTTTGAATGCTTCATTATTCATCCTCACCTATAAAATCCCTTTTAAGGAAACTTCTATTCTTAACCCTAGGTCGATCACTACTAAATATCAAAAATCTACATCAAAAAAGGGAATTTTTGAATGTTCTTAATAAGGATATTTTACCTTTTACTTCTTCTGTGCAATTGAAGGCTTCTAGTGTGAGTAATAGTTTTCTAAACTTTTCAATGATGATTTTGTTTCCTCCGATTCAATCACTGCATCCTTGCTGGCTTTGATTGATGAAATAAAGCTTTGATTGAGAATATAAATGAGGATATTAATGTTATGCGTCATTAAAATTAAATGGATAATATGGTTTAATACCTCATGATAATCAGGTTGAAAAATTGATTCTATTTTCCAAATTTAGGATGATTTAAATTCTCAAAAAGATTTGGCTTTGTCTAATAATTTGGGTCATGAAAAGGAAGGGCTTCATGTTCACACTTGCCTATTAATAAATCTATTTATACTCTCTCTTGCTATTCGATGCTCATTTGGCTTTAATAAATTCTAATGTCTTGGAAGAAGGAGAACTCATTTTGAATCAGAAGATTTCTTTTAAGTCTATGACTAATGTTGCTAAATCCTTCTCAAATGATGATTAGATGGGAAAAGAAAATGGTTTCCAAACTTATCATGCTAAAAGGAGAAAAAAATGTTAAAAAATTCCCTCCCAAATTGCCAAGAAATACTAGATTGGCTACGACCTCCCTCTCCTCTCTTAATTAACCTTTTCTTAACCCCTTTTTATTTCTTTATGTTTAATTTTATTTTTTAGAATACTAGAGGGATCAGCACCCTCTCTATTCATAATCATATTAGAAATCTTTGTCGTACACATAATATTTCTTTAGTTATTTTTTCTAGAGCTTCTTACTCATGCTAACAAAATTAACCATGTTGCTAGAATGATCTGTTTCAATAAATTTTTCTCTAATGTCAGTAATAAGATTTAGTGTTTTTGGAATAACTTTGTAGAGGTTTCTATTCATGATGATTTTCAAAAAGTTTCCAATGCTTAAATCTCTTATGGTGATTATTGTGTTTTGGGCTTAGATCTGGTAGAAATCTTCTTTGGGATAATTTGAGAAATTTTTCTACCTCTATCAATAAATCTTGGTTTGTTGGTGGTGATTTCAACACTATTTTATTCACTTCTAAACAAAGTGGTGGTTGCGCTCCTAATATTCATTCCATGGAAGAATTTTCTAATATGATCCTTGATTATAATTTGATTGATATTGGTTTTAAAGGTTGTAATTATACTTGGTAAAACTCTAGACATTAACAAAGGTTGGATCAGATTCTTTTTAACACTCACTAGATTACTCAATGGCATATTACTTTTTTGATCATTTAAGCAGAACCTTGTCTAATCATGCTCCTCTTTTGGTTTTTAGTAAAGATAATTAAAAAATTTCTCTCCTTTTAGATTTTAAAACATTTGAATTCAGCATATTAATTTTTGTAATGTTGTGGCTAATAATTGGAAAGTTCTTTTACATGTTGATAATTTGATTATGGGGATGAATAGACTTTAGTTTAAGCTTAAATGACTTAAGCAAAATTTGGGTTGGTGGAATAAGCATTATAATAACCTTTTTACTAATATGAAATATATGGAAAAATTGGTTTGTGCTCTTGAGGTCTCTATTATGTCCGATCCTTCTAAGATTAAGGACTTGACTGAGGTGAAAGATAAACTTATTAATTTTCAAAATATGGAGGAGACTTATAGGATTTAGAAAGCTACTAGTAAACATATTGTAGATTGTGATAGGAATACTAGGTACTTCCATGCTTTAGTTATTAAAAAGAGAGCTCTAAATAATATTAATAAAAATTAAAGATGGCAATGGAGAATGGTATATGGAGAATAATGATATTAAGGTTTTAGTTATTAATTACTTTAAAAATATGCTTAATAAGAGTTACTCTTATGAAGTTATTTCTAAATCACACTTGATTCCATCTATTATTAGCAATGATGACAATGATTTGCTTACTATTGTGCCTAATGAAGATAAAATTTTTAAAGTTCTTAATAGCATTAACATGGATTGGTCGGTCCAGGGTTTCAATTACTCAATTTTTTTTCAAAATTATTGGTTTATTAAAAATGATTTGATTGATGTTGTGGTTGATTATTTTAATGGTAATCCTTTTCATAGATATATTTTTCTAGCATTTATATTGCTCATACTAAGAAAGATAATCTAGACTATTGGAGTATCTTAGACCTATTAGTCTTTGCACCTTCAATAACGATTTCCAAATGCTTCCATCATTTACTTTATAAGATCTATCTCAACCAAACTAGTTTTGTTAGAGGTCGATCTATTTCTGACAACATTTTTCTTGCCGAGGAATTAATTCATGACTTAGATGCTAAGACTAGAGGTTGAAATGTTATTTCCAAATTAGATATTACCAAAGCTTTTGATAATATCTCTTGGGATTTCCTTTCCATATTATGAATTTATTTAGGTTTTTTGATAAATTTACTTTTCTTATTTAAACTTGTATTAATAATTCCTGGTTTTACATTTTGCTTAATGGGAAAGATTTGGGCTTCTTAACTTCATCCGATGGATTAAGATAAGGGATCCTTTATCTCCGCTTTATTTATTATTGATGTTGAGTACTTATCTAGGAGCATCAATGAGTTATTTTTAAACAATCTTGGTATGTACTATAGAACTCTTGGTGGTCTTCCTATTTCCCACTTAAGCTTTATAGATTGTTTCATTACTTTTTGCAATACTTCTATTCAACATATTGAGAACCTCAAGATTTTTTTTATAAAACATTTTGTAGAGAAAGTGGTCTTTCTATCAATGATAACAAAAGTTATTTTATTATTTCTTCAAGTATCTCTAATAATAAAATCGATCAAGTCTGCCATATCACTAATTTTAAACATCAACACTTACCTCTTAAGTACTAGGGGGCTCCTCTATTTTGAGGTCCAAAATGAACCCATATTTTTCATGAGTTAATTCAAAAAAATTTAAAATAAAATTTTTGTTTGGGAATTCCATTTACTTTCCTTTGGTGGCAGGCTCACTATTCTTAAAAGTACTCTCAATTCTATGCCTCTTTGTTTGATTCAAACTATTATTCCAACTAATTCTACTCTTATCATAATTGATCGCTTACTTAATAAATTTTTTTTGGGATCCAATAATTCTTTTGAAAGAATGCATTGGACATGCTGGCATAAATGATGTGGTCCTTTGGGTGAAGGTGGTCTTGGTTGCAAACTTATTTGTGAAGCTATGAATGCCTTCTCTCATAGGTTTTGGTGGAATTTTAAAAAGAATGATAGCCTTTGGGCTAATTTTATGATGGAAAAATATTGTTAAGGTAAACACCCTCCTATTTATGCTTATAAAGTAGGTGACTCTCTAGTTTGGAAAAGGCTTTGCTCCATTAAATGGGTTGTTGAATCATTAATATCTTGGGATATTCATTCATCCTCTTCTTTCTTTTGGCAAGACAATTGGATTGGCAGTGGCTCTTTTGACTCCCTTTGATCTACACACTCTATTTTTGCTATCAAAGTTAACTCTTTTGAATGACTTCATTCTTGTAGATTCATTGCTCTGGCTTAAAGGGTTTTATTTACCTTCTAAGTGCTATTGTTGCTATCATATTGAAAATGTTAATCATGTTTTTTCAATGGTGCTATTACTACCAAACTTTGGATATGGTATGATGATTTATTTAACACTAACTATTTTCATGGCTCTCTTTCATTATATCAACTTCTTGAAGTTTGTTTCCAAAAACTATGAAAGGTCATATGAAAGTTTTAATTTCTATTACCCTTATTTGGTTCATTTAGATGGATATAAATGATGCTAAATATCGAGGCATTCCTATGAACCATAAAAGGATCCTTGGTAGAACTAAAGAAAAAAATTCATGCTTTGTTTAATGCAAATTTAGTTAGTAATCTTCAAATTAGAGGTAATAAATTTGTGGTTGAGAAATTGGGTATCACTTTGCATGATGACCCTCCCTACAAGAGTATTAGGATTATACATTGGATGAAGGCTAAAGAAAATTTTATTAAGATCAATACTAATGGTTTTGTTTACCCTAATAAATATGGTTGTGGTGGAATTCTTAAGGATTCTAAAGGTACTTTCATTTATACTTTTGCCTACCCCTCAAATCTTGTTCTGTTATTTATGTTGAGCTCATGGCTGTTAATAAAGCAAATGATATTTGCTTAAGCAAAACCATCTTTAATATGAGGATTGAAGTTGATGCTCTTCTTTTACTTGATATGCTCAATACTAATAAAATGGGGAATGCTGACATATTTATCTTCTTAATCACACTAATTGGGTTCTTTCTCAAGTTTGCTACAAAATTTCTCACATTCTTTGTGGAAGTAATGCTTGTGCAAATTTCCTAGCTAATTTGGGAGTTGTATTAAATGAGCTCACTTTATTTTATAATCATAGCATACTTAAGCATCTGCATGGTCTAGTCAATCTGGATAACACTAGACTGCCTTACCTCAGATTCTAACTTTGATTATTTTGTTGATCATATTGCTATGGTGGTTTTATTCAGTCTATTTTTTGGTTGGATTTTTTTTTTGTGCTTCCCTTAGCAAGAATTGGTTTTTTAAATTTTTCTTTAGGGTCTTGGTCAATCTAACTTTATATGAAAGCTTCCTTGTTGGTTTTAGTTTATTTCAAAACTTAAACCCCCTTCCTCTTTACCCCATTATATACTTGACTGACCCTTATTTGGGTCATAGTGGTGTTATTTTTAATTAGTTTTCCTATCCTCTAGGACTGTTGGTTTTTTTCAATGGCTTACACTATGCTTCTTTTGTCACACAGCTAGTGATGTTTTAGGGGTCTCCTATTGAGTTATGGCTATTCTTGATTTTGGCCTACCCCTTATACTAATTGATGTTGGGTTTGCCTCAGGTTTTGGCTGGCTGTTACCTTAATTGAATTAGATTTTTGGCTACTACGGTTGGTTTGTTGGATGCTACAATTTGCTTCTTCCATCTACCTGACTATTTTGGGTGGTCATTTTTTCATGTCTATTGTTGGTCTCTTCTGGTTTGGCTTAGTTTTGGGATTTTTGGTGGTTATTATTCTCCATTCTTGGTTTCTCTTGGGGGCTTCTGCTGGTTGGTTTTTGCCACTGCCTTGTGGATTAGAGGTAGCTTTTTTCTAGTTGTTCCCCTCCTATTTTCTCTTTTGTGGTGATTATCTACTCTTTAGGGTTTAGAAGGGGCTTTGTTTCCTCTGGCCTTGTTCCTTTACTCACTATTTTGCTACTTGGGGTTGGAAGGTTCTCTTTGTCATTTTAGATTATGGTTTTTTGTCCACCTAAGTTACTACCAATTTTGTTTCTTGGTTTTTTGGGAGATCTCCAGGTGGGTTGTGGCTATGCCTACTGTTGTTCTTTCAATCTATTTTATGCTTTGTATTGGGTTAACATCTTGTTTTAGCTAGCTACTCCCTTTACTGAATTGTAACTTCTACTACTGTGTTTGGTTGTTGGGTCGCAGCTATTGGTCTCTTCAAAATTTTCTTAGGTTTGGTTTTTTCAATACTTTTTGGTTGTTTTTCAGGTTTGGGTTGGTGTTTTCTTTTTTTTGGTTGTTTTCTTTGTTGATATGTATGAGGGCAGCTGCTTTGTGGTTTTTTTTCTTCCAGACCTGGGTTTCTATTTACTAGAGGAGATGGTTATGGCTATTTTTTATCTATGCCTACTAGTTTACTAGCAGCTGCTCCTCTGACTGGATTTGTCAGGTTTTTGCTGAGGGCTGGTTGTGGCTCTCTCTGGCTTGGTGTCTTGGCATTGGATGTTGTCTTTCCTTGGATGCTTGTGTGTTGGCTTGGTGTATTGGGATTTAGATTAACTATTAGTATTGAATCCCTCTGGTTTATTTTGCTCTCCTTGTTTCCCAATATTTACATCTTTGTTGGTGGTGCTGAATTTGCTATTTTTCTTGCTGCCTTGGTGGTGGTTTTGATGGTGATTTTTGGATGCCCTATTGGTCTCTCTATAGCTTTCCTCTCTCTGGTGCTGCTTATCTTATACTATTTTGTTATTTGGGTGGAGGTTTTGCCCTTAGATTTGGATTACTATTGCTCTAGAGATAGTCGTGGGTTATTGTTATGCCTTTGGGGTTGTTTTGTTGGCTTGTGTTGTTACCTTAATTCATGCTGACTGCTCCTTTTTTGTGTTTCTCTTCCTTTTAGTGGTGGCTTTGGTGGAATTACTCCTTGGTTTTTTTAGCTTGGCCACTAATCCTGCTATAACTTCTGGGGTACTAACTTGATGTGATTGGTCTATTGTGGGTTTTGGTTGGTGGGTTGGCTGCTGGCTAGCTGCTTTCTCTATTTGTTTGGTGTAGGACATAGGTCACTATGGGATGTTTTCCTTGGATGGTTTGCTTATATCAGGTATGCTGGCTGTGATGGTATTGATGTTTCTTCATATCTTCTGTCTGATTGGTAGCATTACGTATGACTATAACACTTCTCAAGAAGTTTGGATGCTCATATGTATTGTTGGAACTTGAGATGATCTTAACTTAGCCCAAGCCTTCTCTTTCCCAGCTCTCTCTAAATTGTTTACTTTATCCTTTTCCCTTGAGCTATGATTATTTCCTTTGTAGTGTTTTGCAAAACTCTTTTGCAGGTTGGAACTTTAAAAATGGAATGAGCTATACTCAGTCAACTAAACTGTTGTTATTGTGGATCTTGTTTATCTTGCTTTCTCAAAGGGATCAAGAGCTGCTTCTGACCAGTCCTTTTACTACTTTCATGAGTTGTAATAATCTTATTTTGTGTTTTTTCTCATATGCTTTTTAGCTATTGTATTTGTTTTTGTTTTTCTTTTGTTTTCTTTTCCTTTTCTATTGTACTTAGATGGGGGTTTGGCTCTTTACGTTTCCTATAGCTCTGAGTGTAGTAGAACCTTGAGCTTTACCTTTATTAAGGACATTGTATCTTTTCCTTTATAGTAATAAAATTCAAACTTTTCCCAACAAAAGGTAACCCCAAAACCCTAAACCCTAAACCCTAAAACCTATAAGCCTAAACCCTAAAACCTAAACCCTAAAACCTACAACTTTAAACCCTAAATCGTAAACCCTAGATCCTAAACTCTAAACCCTAAACACCCTAAAAGAAACCTTAAAAACCTAAAAACCTAAACCTAAACTAAATAAAACCTAAAAATAAAATAAATAAATAAACCTAAACCTAAATAAAATAAAAACTTAAACTAAGCCTAAACTTAAACCTAAACCAAAAAATCAAATAAAATAAGAAAAAATAGAAACTAAACTAAAATAAAGTAAATAAAAACTTAAACTAAACTAAAAAACAAAATAAAGTTAAAAATAAAAAATCTTAATAAAATAAAACTAAACCTAAATTAAAAATAAAATAAACATAATATAAAATAAAATAAAAACTAAATAGAAACCTAAGCCTAAAAAATTAAACTAAAAATAAAGTCTAAAAAAAAAAAAAATAAAGCCTAAACCCTAAACGAAAAAAAAAACATAAACTTAAAATAAAATTAAAATTAACAAGATAAAATAAACCTAAACTAAAATAAACTAAACTAAAATAAATAAAACCTAAACCTAAACCTAAAATAAACTAAACCTATACCTAGACCTAAACTAAATAAAATAAAATAAACTAAAACTAAACCTGAACCTAAACTAAAAAATAAAACTAAAAATAAACCTAAAATAAAAACCTATAACCTAAACCTAAAAAAATAAAATAAAAACCTAAACCTAAACTTAAAATAAAAAATAAAATTAAACCTAAAAAATAAAATAAAAATAAAACTGAACTAGAAAATAAACCTAAATTGAAAAAATAAACTAAAATAAAAAACCTAAACTAAAATAAATAAAACTAAAAATAAATAAAATAAAATAAATAAAAGTAAAAATAAAACAAAATAAAAATAATAAATAAAATAAACTAAAATAAACTAAAATAAATAATAAATAAACTATATAAATTAAATAAACCTAAACCTAGCAGTTTACTTAATTTAAATTAAAAATCCTAAACCTTAAACTCTAAACCCTAAAACCTAAACTTTAACCCTAACCCTAACCCTAAATCCTAAACCCCAAACCCCAAACCCTAAACCCCAAACCATTAAAAAAATCCTAAACCCAAAACCCTAAACACAAACCCTAAATCATAAATCCTAAACACTTACCTTAAACCCTAAAACCCTAAACCCTAAACTAAACCATACTAAGAAACCTAAAAACTAAAACCCTAAACCCTAAAGCTAAAACTAAACCCTAAATCCAACCCTAAACCCAAACCATAAACCAAACCCAAACCCTAAATACTAAAACAAATCCTAAACCAACTCTAAAAAAAATAAAAACAAAAACAAAATTAAAATAAAACTAAACAAAAAATAAACTTAATCCTAAACATAAATAAAAAAAAAACTAAAATAAAAAACTTAAATGAAAATAAATAAAATAAAAATAAACCTATAAATAAATAAATTAATTAAATAAATTAAAATAAATAAAAAATAAACTAAATAAACTTAATAAACCTAAACCTATCAGTTTACTTAATTTAAATAAAAAATATAAATAAATAAATAGCTAAATTAAAGAACCTTAAACTATAAACCTAAACCTTATACCCTAAACACCTTAAACCCTAAATCCTAAACCCTGATCAGTGACCAGGCCATTAAACCCTAAACCCTAAAAAGCCCTAAACTCCCCAAACACTAAATCCTAAACCCTAAATCACAGGCCTAAACCTAAACCCACCACCACTTAAATCCTAAACACAGGCTGACTCCAACTCTAACTAAACCTCCATCCCCAAACCTCCAATCCTAAACCCCCAGATGGCATAAATTAAACCTAAACTGAATACTGAATCACAGATCTAAACTTGACCTCCCTGCGCACTACCACTGCCCTAAAACTCTGGGCCTATAAACCTAAAACTTGACTCTGGGCCCTGGGCCCTAAACTCACTCCTGACCACCCCAGGCCACTGATATGGTAATCCTGGGCCCAGGCTAGGCTAAACACTTTGGGCCACTGGGCCCAGGCCACAAACCTAAACCACAAACCTCCACTAAACCTACTAACCATTAAACCTAAACCTAAAACTAAATAAACCTAAAATAAAATAAATAAAAAACCTAAACCTAATCAAAATAAAAAATTAAATTAAATAAAAACTTAAACTAAAACCTAAACCTAAACATAAATCAAAAAATAAAATAAAATTAAAAAAAAACTAAACTAAAATAAAATAAATAAAAACCTAAACTAAAATAAAAAATAAAATAAACCTAAAAATAAAAAATAACTAAATAAAATAAAAATAAAACCTAAAATAAACATTAATTAAACCTAAAATAAAATAAAATAAAAATTGAATACAAACCTAAACCTAGTAAATAAACCTAAAAACAAATAAAAAATAAAACTTAAACCTTAAACTAAAACAAAATCAAACATAAAAAAAAAAAACTAAACTAATATAAACCAAACCTAAACTTAAACCAAAAATAAACTAAACGTAAACCAAAACTAAAATTAAATAAAATAAATTAAACTAAAAATAAACTTAAACCTAAACTAAAAAGTAAAACCTAAAAATAAACCTAACATAAAAACCTAAAACCTAAACCTAAAAAAATAAATTAAAAAACTAAACATAATCCTTAAAATAAAAATTAAACCAAAACATAAAAAAATGAAACTAAACTAATAAAAATAAACCAAAACATAAACCTAAAACTTTAAAATAAACTAAAATAAAAAAACCTAAACTAAAAAAATAAACCTAAAAAAATAAACTAAACTAAATAAAAATAAAAATGAACTTAAAGAAAACCAAAGAATAAAATAAACTAAAATAAATAAAAAATAAACTAAATAAACTAAATAAATAAACCGTTTTGATTTAAAAAAAGTAAAATAACTTTAAAACTACCTTAAATCATGAACCACGCTAAACTTAAACTAAACCCTAAATCCTACCCAAACCCTAAATGTAACCAAACCTAAAACCCTGGGCCATACCACAAATCCAAACCCTAAATAACTAAACAAACCCAGAACTAAACCTAGACCTAAAATACTAAACCTAAAGGCATAAACACTAAACCCAAAACCACAAGCCCTAAACCAAACTATAAATCCAACCCTAACTCTAAACCTAAACCCACTAGCCCTGAGCCATAAACTGACCCTAAACCTAAACCCAACTTTGACTGACCTAAAACTAAACCCAAACCCAAATCTTACCACTGATCAAACCCTAAATCTAAACCTAAACTATAAACCTAAACCCTAAACCATAAACCCTAAACCTCAAACCCTAACCTAAATCCAAAACCCTAAACCCTAAACTCTAATCCCTTAAAACCTAAAAAATAAACCTAAAGAATAAAACCTAAAATAAAGATATAAAAACCTAAACCTAAATAAAATAAAATAACATAAATAATAAAACTAAACCTAAACTAAACTTAAACCTATAAATAAAATAAAATAAAAAAGATGAACTAAAATAAAAGTAAATAAAAACTTAAATAAAACTAAAAAATAAAAGAAACTTGAAAATAAAAAAATAAATAAAATAAAAATTTAACCTAAAATAAATAATAATTAAACTTATAGTAAAATAAAATAAAATTGAATAAAAATTAATCCTAAAAATAAATAAAAAGAAAACCTAAACCATAAACTAAAAAAAACCTAAACCTTAAAGAAAAATAAATTAAACAAAATAAAATAAACCAAAACTAAAATAAACTATACTATACTAAATAAAAGCTAAACATAGACCAAAAATAAACTAAACTTAAACCTAAACATAAACTAAATAAAATATAATAAACTAAAAATAAACCTAACCTAAACAAAAAAATAAAACCTAAAATAAAACCAAAAACATAAACCTAAACATAAAAATAAAAAATAAAGCCTAAACATAAAAAATAAAATAAAAATAAAATTAAACTAAAAATAAACCTTAATGTAATCTAAACGAATAAAACCTATAAATAAACCTAAAATAAAAATATAAAACCTAAACCTAAAAAAATAAAATAAAAACTAAACCTAAACAAAAAATAAAAAAATAAAACCTAAACCTAAAAATAAAATAAAAATAAAACTAAACTAAAAAATTAACATAAAACTTAACCTAAATCGTAACAATAAAGTAAAATCAAAAACCTAAATTACAATAAATAAACCTAAAATAAGTAAACTAAACTATATAAAAATAAAAATGAACCTAAACCTAAACACTAAAAACCCTAAACCCTAAATCCTACACTCTATACCCTAAACACTAAACCCTAAACCCTAAACCCTAAACCCTAAACAACCCCAAACACTAAAACCCTAAACTCTAAACCCTAAACCCAAACACTAAACCCTAAATCATAAAGCCTAAATCCTAAACATAAACCCTGAACACTAAACCTTAAACACTAAAATCGTAAACGCTAAACCCTAAACCCTAAACTAACCCTAAACATTAAGCTATCCCTAAACCCTAAACCCTAAACTCTAAAGCCTAAAAACTAAACCCTAAACCATAACTGTAAATTCTAAACCCTAACCCTACTGGAGGTGCTAGTGGATATGATGGTGGTGGTTATGGAGGAAAAATCTAGAGGTGGGGGATCTAGAGGTACTTATGGATCTAGAGGTGCTGGTGGATATGGAGGTGGTGGTTATGGAGGCAAGAGGAGGCGATGGAGGTTACAACCATGGTGGTGGCCGAGGGATAGATCTGGGTTATGATGGTGGATTCTGCTACTCTAAAGATGAGGGTGGTTCTGATGGGAATTGGAAAAATTGAAGAACGACTGATCTGACATACTACTTATGAAAATGTGTCTTTACATTAGAGATGGATCTAGTTATCTGGTTTTTTACTTGCTTTATATGTGCTCATTTTTTATCTATATCATCACCTATATCTTAGAAAACTTGGTCTCTTACATGGTTGATGAAATCGAAGAGAAGAAATGTAGAATATGACTTTGTTCTCTATTAAAAAAAAACCTTAAACACTAAACACTAAACCCTAAACCATAAACCCTAAAACCCCTAAAAGCCCTCAAACCATAAACCTAAACCCTAAGCTCTAAGCCCTAAACCCTAAACCATAAACTAAAAAACCCTAAACCTTAAATAAAACCCAAACATAAAATAAGAATAAAACCCTAAACTAAAATAAAATAAAAACTAAATAAAAACTAAACCAAAAAAATAAATATAAAAAAACTAAAAATAAAACCTAAACCCTAAACTAAATATAAACCTAAACATGAAATAAACAAAATAAAATAAACCTAAACCTAAATTAAAATAAACTAAACTAAAATAAATAAAACTTAAACCTAAACCTAAAATAAACTAAACCTAAACCCCAAATTAAATAAAATAAAATAAATTAAAAATAAACCTAAACCTAAAGTGAAAAATAAAACTTAAAAATAAACCTAAACTAAAAACCTAAACCTAAATCTAAAATTACAAAAAAAAAAAAAACTTAAACCTAAAAAATAAATTAAAATAAAATTAAACTAAAAAATAAACTTAAACTGAAAAATAAACTAAAATAAAAAGCCTAAAGTAACATAAATAAACCTAAAATAAATAAACTAAATTAAATAAAAATAAAAACTAACCTAAATAAAATAAAATAAATAAATAAAATAAAATAAATAAAAAATAAACTAAATAAACCTAAACCTACTAGTTTACTTAATTTTGAAAATAATTAAATAAATAAATTCTTAACCCTAAACACTAAAACTAACCCAAACCCAAAACAAGCAACCCTAACCCCTAAACCCTAAACCCTAAACCCTAAATCCTTGGTGGCTAAAGCCTTAAAAAACCCTAAAGCCTAAATCCTACACCCTAAACCCTAAAACCTACAAACTTAAACATTAAACACTAAACCCAAAACCCTAAACCCTAAAACTCAAACTCTAAAAACCTAAAAACCTAAAAACCTAAACCTAAATTAAATAAAACCTAAAAATAAAATAAAAAAAAACTTAAACCTAAATAAAATAAAATAAAATAAAATAAAATAAAATTCTAAACTTAAACCTAAACCAAAACTTAGAAATAAAAAAAATATAAACTAAACTAAAATTAAATAAATAAAACTTAAACTAAACTAAAAAAATAAAAAAATTTAAATAAACCTAAATATTATAAAAACTAAACCTAAAATAAAAATAAACTAAACTGAAAAATATATTAAAAACTAAAACTTAAACATAAAAATAAGAAATAAAACCTAAACCTAAAAAATAAAATAAAACTAAAACAAAACTACAAAATAAACCAGAACTTAAACCGAAACCTAAAAACTAAACTAAAATAAAAAAACCTAAACTAAAATAAATAAACCTATAAGAAACAAAACTAAACTAAATTAAAATAAAAATTAACTTAAATAAAATAAAAAAATAAAATAAACTCAAATAAATGAAAAAATAAACTAAATAAACTTAAACCTATGAGTTTACTAAATTTATAAAAAAAACCTAAACCCTAAACCCTAAACCCTAAAAAAACCTTAAACCTTAAATCCTAAACCCTAAACCCTAAACCTACAACCCTAATCTCTAAACCCTAAATCTTAAACCCTAAAACCCTAAACCCTAAACCCAAAACCTTAAACCCTAAACCTAAAAATAAAAATAAAAATGAAACATAAAATAAAAATAAAATAAACCTAAAAAAATAAAATAAAAACCTAAGCCTAAACCTAAAAATAAAAAAATAAAACATACACCTAAAATATAAAATAAAAATAAAACTAAACTAAAAAGTAAACCTAAACCAAAACCTAAAAAATAAACTAACATAAATAAACCTAAAATAAATAAACTAAACTTAATAAAAATAGAAATAAAAATAAACTTAAAAAATAAATAAAATAAACTAAAATAAATAAAAATATATGCTAAATGAAAAACTTGCTGATATTAATTTCTTTTAAAAAATAAATCATAAACCCTAAAATTAAACCCAAATCCTAAAAACTAACCCAAACCAAAAACTAAAAATACAACTACTACCTACAATCCCAAACCATAAACTACTCCAAACCTAAACCTAAATAAACTGACCCAAAACATAACCCTAAATAAACCACCTTAAACTCCCAACTAAACCCCACAAACTTAAACTGACCCTAAACCACTAAACCTAAACCACTAACCTAAAATCATCTAAAATCTGCAACCCTAAAACCATAAACCCTAAACCTAAACCCACTAAAATCAAAACCTAAACCTAAACTAGATAAAACCTAAAAATATAATAAATAAATCAACCTAAACCTAAATAAAATAAAAAAATAAAATAAAATAAAACTAAAATTAAAACTAAAACATAAACCTAAATCTAAACCTGAGCCTAAACCTAAAATGAAAATAAAATAATAAACAAAAACTAAACTAAAATTAAATAAATAAAAACCTAAACTAAACTAAAAAAATATAAAACTTAAACAAAATAAAAACTAAACCTAAAACAAAAATAAAATAAACCTAAACATAAATTAAAATAAACTAAACCAAAATAAATAAATCCTAAACCTAATCTAAAATAAACTAAACCTAAACATTAAACTAAATAAAATAAAATAAACTTAAAATAAAGCTAAACTGAAACTAAAAAATAAAACCTAAAAATAAACCAAAAATTGAAACTTAAAACCTTCACCTAAAAATAAATGAAAAACCTAAACCTAAACATAAAATTAAAAAATAAAACCTAAACCTAAAGATAAAATAAAAATAAAATAAAATAAAAAAATTAACATAAACCTAAACTAAACTAAAAAACTAAACTAAAATAAAAAACTAAACAAAAATAAAAAATCCTAAAATAGATAAACTAAGTTAAATAAAATAAAAATATTCATAAATAAAAATAAAAATAAAAATAAACTAAAATAAAAAAAATAAAATAAATAAACCTAAAACTACTTGTTTACCAAAATTTTAAAAGAAAAGAACCCTAAACCCTAAACCTAAACCCTAAACCCTAAATCCTAAACACTAAACCCTAAAACCTAAACCCTAAAATTAACCCTCCTAAACCCAACAACAACCATAAACACTAAGCCTACAATAACTAATCCTAAACCCTAAACCTACCCAAATCCACAAACCCTAAAATCCTAAATCCTAAACCTTAAACCCTAAATCTTAAACTCCCAGATGCATCCTAAATCTAAACTAAACTCTAAACTAACCCAAAAAGCTGACCACACCACAAAAACCCTAAACCCTAAAGCAAAACTAAATCCTAAGCCCTAGCCTCTACTACCCGGCCCTAAACCCTAAACCCAAACTGGGCCTAAACCATAAACCCTAAACCCTAATAACCTAAAATCCTAAACCTAAACTAAATAAAATAAATAAAAAAAATCTAAACCTAAATAAGATAAAAAGATAAAATATAATAAAAACACTAAACCAGTAAAATAAAATTAACTAATAAATATAAACTAAAATAAAATAAATAAAATCCTAAACTAGAAAAAAATAAACCTAAGAATAAAATACTTACAAAAAATAAAAACTAAATGTAAAACATAATAAAATAAAATAAAACAAAAACTAAATAAAAACCTAAACCTAAAAAATAAACCTAAAAATTAATTAAAAAAATAAAATCTAAACCCTAAACTATAATAAAAATCCTAAACTTAAAGGAAAAATATTAAACAAAATAAAATAAACCTATATCTAAACTAAAATAAACTAAATAAAATAAATGAAACCTAAACCTAAACCTAAAATAAATTGAACCTAAACCTAAACCTAAACTAAATAAAATAAAATAAACTACAAATAAACCTAAGCCTAACAATAAACCTAAACCTAACAATAAACCAAATATAAAAAACTTAAACCTAAACTTAAAAAAATAAAATAAATACTTAAACCTAAACATAAAAATAAAAACTAAAACTTAAACCTAAACTTAAAAAATAAACTAAAATAAAAAAAACTAAACTAAAATACATAAACTTAAAATAAATTAAATAAATAATAAATTAAATAGACTGAAACCTACTAGTTTACTGAATTTAAGAAAAAAAAATCCTAAACCATAAATCCTAAATTCTAAACACTAAACCTACAACCCTAACCCCTAAACCCTAAACCCTAATCCCTAAAAAACCCTAAACCCTAAACCCTATCCTAAACCCTAAACCCTAAACCCTAAACACATAGGCCCTAAAATCCTAAACCCTTAATCCTAAACACTATACCCTAAACCCTAAACCCCAAACCCTAAGCCTAAACCTAAAGTAACTAAATAAATTAAAAAATAAAATAAATAAATAAAAAATGAACTAGATTATTTATGCTCAAAGAAGTCTTGTCTATCATGTCCAGCAGGCTACTTTTGGGGTTATTTTTCTGATTGCTTTTGCTAACCTCACCTTCCCAAACTATAAGGAGAGAAACTACAATACCCTTATTATTATTATTATCTCTTTGCAGGATTGGACTTACTTAATGATTTCTTTCCGCCCCGCTTAGGATGTTGGTTTAGCAAGCTCGCTTCTTTGTTTTGAAGGATTTCAATGATGGCTCTCTTTTGAACCCCTTTTGTATCTATTTTGTATCTCTATTTTTCACTGGCTTATTTTATGGTGGGTGCAATCATTGTATTATTGTTTTAATTATTGGCTATTAGATTTTGGGACCTTTGTCCAGTAGGCTGTGTTGTTAGCTGTTTGTTGCCTATTACTTTTATGATTGTTTTTGATGTTTGCAACCAGACTGCAGCTGATCACCTGATGTTTGAGGTCTATTTAATCTACTGCTATTTTTTCCATCTTCGTTGAGTTAGAATTGTGCAGATCACTATGATTATGTTATTGCCTACTTGGATATTACCTTATGCACCATCTATTCTGAATGGGTGGTTTTATGTCTAGCTTGCTATTTTTTCTATCTTGGTTGGTGGCTGAATTGGATTATCAAGTTTTATGCCCAACAAGCTGCTTCTGGGGTTGTCTCTCTAATTATCTTAATTTGGAGTAGTTTGTGGTGGGGAGCAGCTTATTACCTGTGCCTTCTGGTCCACCAAATCTGCTGTTGCATTCCCATCTTGTCTCTGTTAAACTTCTACATTTCCTGTTGTAAATTGAGTTTGGGTTAAGCTATTTTGCTATACACTTGGATATTAACTTCTATAATGATTATTAACAAAGAGGTTGTTAACATCTGCATTGCTTATTCTCATTGAGTATTCTTTTCTGGGCTATATTCCTGGGTTGTATACCAGGCTGTAAGTTTCATATATGTCCTATATGTTTGGGTTGTAGTTATTTACATGCTTGTTTATTTGCCTTGCTGGATTTCAGCAGGCTTTTCAACTAGTTGTGTTTTGCTTCTTTCTTTTGCCTGACCTTTTTTGCTATTTTCCTGTGGTGGGTTTTCATGCTGGTCTAATTAAACCCTTGCCTCTAGTTAAGAATAAGGTGGATCTGGAAGTTCATTTTCATATGTGTAGGGTTTCTCATGCCATGGTGACTATATTGATGATATTTATTCTGCATGGGACCCCCTTACCCATTCTGCTCTTTGTTGTATCTTTTTCTATTATGTATATGGCTTTTCTTAGGTTTGCAGGTACTAAGGCTCAAAAGACTTTCAACAAATGGTTGCTATCTTCCCACAGGTTTGTTGGCTTTGATGGTTGTGATGATTTCACTCCTTTTTAGTTTGGTAGTAGCTATTGTGTTGTAACCCTTCTACTGAAGTTTGGATGCTCATATTTGCATCTGCCCCAATTTGATGTGACTGAGCCTGAGCCTTCTCTATCACACTACTTTATAATCTTTCTCAGTATATGCTGCTTTCAATTTTTATTTTGTCTGTAATATTTTAACTGCTCTAACTTCTATCTTTCTACAATTTTGTAGGTGCATTTCTCTTGTTCTCTTGTAGGTTTTCTCCCTAGTGTCATGCATTCTCTCATCCTGAAGAGCTTTGGCCCTAATCTATCCATTGGCTTATCTATGTTAATTAATTTGTATCTTTTGCTTTCCTTTACTCTTTTATTTTGCTTTTGGTTGTACTTAGATAGGGGATTTACTCTCTAAGCTAATTGTAGCTCTTTGAGCAGTAGTTGTGGAGTTTATCCCCTTTAAGGATCTTATAACCCTCTTTTTGTGGCAATAAAATTCCCCCTATATGGGGTTTTCCAAAAAAAGAATAATAAATAAATAAAAATTTTAAAAAATTAATAAAAATAATAATAAATTAAAAAATGAATTAAAAAATAAACCTAAACCTTAAAACCTAATAAACCTAAATCTAAACTCAAAGAATGGGTAGGACCTTGATGGTAGGAACATCACCATCAACTGCCTGCCAGATCTCAGTGGAGGAGAAGGCGGAGGCGACAGTTATCACAGTGGTGGAGGGGGAACTAGAGGTGCTGTTGGCTATGGAGGTGGTGGTAGGGGTAGTGGAGGTTATGGAGGCGGGAAGAGAGATGATGGTTTCAATAGTGGTGGTGGCGGAAGAAGAAATCAAGGATATGATGGTGGATCCCGCTTCTCGAAAGGCCGAGGTGGTTCTGATGGGAAATAGAAACCAAGAATAGCCACCGATTTCGCCATGGAACTGATCTGAGATGGAGATGGATCTAGTTATCAAGGGATTTTAATTTTCTATGGGTGTGTTGTCGTTTGTGTCTTAGAAAACTTGGTGGGTTACTTGGTTGATGAAATCAAAAAGAAGAAAAGTTGAATCTGAATTTGTTCTCTATTAAAAAAAGAAAAACCAAAACCCCTAAACCCTAAATTGAAACCTGAACCCTAAACCATAAACCTTAAACCCCAACCTTAAACTCTAAATTCGAAAACTTAAACCCTAAACCCTTAACCATAGACCTTAAACCCTAAACCAAAACCCTAAGCCCTAAACACTAAACCCTAAACCTAAACCTTAAACCCTAAACCTTAAACCCTAAACCCTAAAAAGCTAAAAACCTAAGACTAAACTAAATAAAACTTAAAAATAAAATAAATAAATAAATCTAAACCAAAAAGAAATCAAAAGATAAAGTAAATTACAAACATAAACTAAAACCTAAATATAACCCTAAAAAAAATAAACCTAAACCTAAAATAAATAAATAAAAACCTAATAAAAACTAAATTGAAACCTAACCTAAAAAATTAAACCAAAAAAGTAAACCTAAAAATAAACTAAACATAAACCTAAAACCCTAAACCCTGAAAACCCTAAACTTAAAATCATAAACCCTAAACTCTAAAAACTAAACCCTAAACCTACAACCCTAAACCCTAAACCCAAAACCCAAAACTAACCCTAAACCATATAAACTAAAGCCCCCTAAACCTTAAACCCCAAACCCTAAACCCTATAATTCTAAACCCTAAACTCTAAACCCTAAACCCTAAACCTAAACTAAACCCTAAACCCTAAACCCTAATCCGTAAACCCTAAGCCCTAAACCATAAAATAACCTTTAACCCTAAAACCTTAAACCCTAAACCCTAAACCTAAATGTTATACCATAAACCCTAAACCCTAAACCCTGACACCCTAAACCTTAAACCCTAAACCCTAAACCCTAAACTACCCCTAAACCCAAAAAATAGTAAACCCTAAAGCCTAAACACTAAACCTTAAACCATAAATCATAAACCCTAACACTAAACCCTAAACTCTAAAAGCATAAACCCTACAAACCTAAACCCAAGATGTTAAATCTAAGCCTAAAATAACTAAATAAATAAAAAAATAAACCTAAACCCTAAAATTTAATAAACCTAAACCTAAACTTAGACCTTAAGAATGGATAGAACCATGATGAAAAGAATATCACTATCAACCAGGCTCAGTCTAGATATATTTCTATAGGCGAAGGCGGCAATTATCATAGTGGTGGTGGGGGATCTGAAGGTGCAGGTGGATATGGACATGGAGGTCAGAGTAGTAGTGATTATGAAGGTAGGAGGAGTGACGGTGGTTACATTCATGTGGTGACGGAGGGAGAGATCAGAGATATGATGGTGGATTCCACTACTCAAGAGGCCCGGGTGGTTCTAATGGGCACTGGAGAAGTTGAAGAATGACTAATCTAATTTGTTGCTTATGGAACTATCTATTTATAGAGAGTTATAGTTATCTAGGGCTTTTGATTTGCTTTATCTGTGCTAATTTTTTATCTAAGTTCTCGCTTGTGTCTTAGAAAAGTTGGTGTGTTACTTAGTTGATGAAATTGAAAAGAAGAATTATTGAATATGAATTTATTCTTTGTTAAAAAAAACCAAATACCCTAAACCCTAATCTAAAATCTAAACCCTAAACCTAAAACCTAAACCCTAAACCCAAAACCCTAAATAATAAAAAATCTTAATTGTAAACCCTAAACCCTAAATCCTAAAACTGTGAACCTTAAACCCTAAACCTTAAACCCTAAACTATAAACCCTAAACCTAATAATATTAAAGAATTAATGTGAAGAAACTCCACCCTCGAGCCCTATCCTCGTGTTCTAGCAATTTTCCTTTCTTGCTCTCATTTTGGGTTTTTTGGACGCTGCTTGATGGCTATTTTGAGTGATTTTCACTGGATCCCTTCTGGAATCGATAGTTGCTGGCTGATTTCATGTCTTTCTTGGAGTGACATCATGGATTAGGATCTTCTTTAATGATTCTTGGGAAAAACTGAATGTCTTATGGATCCTGCTAAGGCATCATCTACCTAAGCTTTGGCTACCTCAAAATCATTCAAAGACATTCTCAAGGGTAAGGATGGCTATTTAGGTGAGTCCCTAGAAGTTATTTTGACTTCTTTTTGATGCATGCCTGCGATTATGTGTTCTGATCTAGTTGTGTAAAATCTTGCTAAGCCATTTGAATTCACCTTGGTTGGAAAGATTACTCTTTGTAGGCATAATCTAGAAAACATTTGCTCTTTCTTTCATATTCTGAAACTTTCATGTGCTTTAATGATTGGTTTCATTGATCCTCACCACATTTTGATTCAATTGATAAATGATTTGGATTACTATTATGTTTTATCTCATCATTCTTATTTTGTTTTCAATTGCCAAATGAGGTCGCTGAAATGGTCTCCACTATTTGATATTGGAGAAGAATCCCCAGTTATTCCGGTTTGGATTTCTCTTGCAAATATGTGAATTCATTTCGATAACCAAGAATTCCTTTTTACTATGGGAGCTTTATTTGGTTGGCCATTCAAATTGATCAAGCAATGGCTACAAAATCTCAACCTTCAATGGATAGAATCTTTGTTGAATTGGACATTACCAAGAAACACCCAAAATAAATCTAGTTGGGATCTTAAAATTGCAATTATATGCAAAGAAGGGAATTTGAAAATTTCCCTGTATTTTGTTCTCACTACAAAATCTATGGGCATGATAATTCTGAATATTTCATTCTTCATATTCACCTAAAAATGAAAATCCCTATTAAGTAAACTTATATTCCTAACCCTAGTCAATTATTAAAATATCAAAAACTACTTTGAAAAAAGGATTCTTTGAATGTTCCTAATAATGCTGATTTACCTTTTATTTCTTCTGAGCAATTGAAGGCTTTTAATGTGAACAATAATAACTTTTCTAAACTTTTAAATGAGGATTTCTTCCTCTAATTCGATCCTTGCAACCTTGCTGGCTTTGATAGATGAAAATGAAGCTTTAATGGAGAACATAAATGAGGAATTTAATATAATGCATCATTGTAATTCAATGAAGAATCTGGCTTTAATACCTCATGATAATTAGGTTGATAAATTTGATTTCATATTTCAAATTAAGTATGATTTAACTTCTCAAAAAGATTTGCTTTTATCTAATAATCTGGCTAATGATGAAGAAGGGTTTGGTGTTCCCACTTGCCTTCTTAATAAATTGGATTTTGCTCCCTCCCTTGCTACTCTCGAAGCTCATTTATCTTTAATAAATTCTAGTGTCTTAGAAGAAAGAGAATTCACTTCTCATCAATAGATTTCTCCTAAATCAGTGAATAATGTTGCTAAATCATTTTTGGTTGATGATTCAAAGGGCAAACAAAATGGCTTCCAAACTTTCTATTGGAAAAAGAAAAAAATGTTAAAAATTTTTCTCTTAAATTGCCAAGAAATACTAGAACTGCTGTACCCTCCCTCTCTTCTCTCAAGTAACTTTTACTCCACTCTCCCCCCTTTTCTTTTCTTTATTTTTAATCTTTAGTTTGGAATGTTAGAGGGATTGGTACCATCTCTATTCATAACTGTATTAGAAATTTTTGTTGTATTCATAATATTTCATTACACATTATCCTTGAGCTGCTTATTCATGCTAATAAAATTAACCATGTTGCTAGAATGATCAATTTCAATAATTTTTTCTCTAATGATAGTAATAAGATTTGTTGTTTTTGAAATAACTTTGTAGGAATTTCTATTCTTGATGATTTTTATCAGGTTTTCAATGCTCAAATCTCTTGTGGTGATTATTGTGTTTTGGGCTCTTTTATTTGTGCATCTTATAGATTTAGTAGAAATCTTCTTTGGGATAACTTGACTAATTATCCCTATGAACCATAAAAGGATCCTTACTAGAACTAAAGAAAAAATTCATACTTTGTTAAATGCATATTTAATTAGTAATCTTCACTTTAGAGGTTATAAATTTGAAGCTAAAAAATTTGGTATCACTTTGCATGATGATCCTTCCTACAAGAGTATTAGGATGATACATTGGATTAAGCCTAAAAATTTTTTTTTTTAAGATCAATACGGATGGTTCTGTTTCCCCAAAAAATATGGCTATGGTGGAATTCTTAGGGATTTTAAAAGTACTGTCATTTGTGCTTTTGCCTACACCCTCAAAACTTGTTCTATTATTTATGTTGAGCTCATTTCCATTAACAAAGCCATTGATATTTGTTTAAACAAAGGCCTCTTTAATATTTGGATTGAAGTTGATGCTCTTCTTTTACTTTATATGCTCAATAATAAAAAAATGGGGAATGTTGACTTATTTTATCTTGGTAATCACACTAAAAAGCTTATTTCTAAAGTTTGCTACAAACATTTTCACATTCTTCGTGAAGGTAATTCTTGTGCTAATTTCTTGGCTAATTTGGGAGGGGAATTAAAGGAGCTCACTTTATTTGATAACCATAGCTTACCTAAGCATATGCTTGGTCTAGTCAATCTGGATAACACTAGACTATCTTACCTCAGATTTTAACCTTATGCTATTTTGTTGATCTTTTTTCTATGGTGGTTTTATTCAAACCATTTTTTAGTTGTTTATTTTGTGCTTCCCTCACCAGGAAGTGGTTTTTTCTGAGTTTATTTCTATACTTCAACCCCCTTCCTCTTAACCACATTCTATAATTGACAAACCCTTTTTTGTGTTGTAGTGGTTATAATTGATTTCACTCTCCTCTAAGACTGGTGGTTTTCTTTCTATGTCTCATGCTATGCTTCTTTTGTCACACAACTAGTGATTTTTTGATGGTTTTCTATTTGGTTGTGGTTGAGCCCATTTTTGGCCTACCCCTTTTATTAATGGATGTTGGGTTTGCCTTTGGTTTTGGTTAGACTATGGCCTTATTCGAATTGGATTTTTGGCTACTATGGTTGGCTCTACTGGTTGCTGTGATTTGCTTCTTCCATTTTCCTAGTTATTTTGGATGGTTATTTTCTCATGGCTGCTGTTGGCTTCTTCTAGCTTGGCTTAGTTTTGGGTTTTTTTGTGGTCGATGTTTCCTTTCTTGGTTTTCCTTGGGGGCTTCTGCTGGTTGGCTTTCCCTCTGCCTTGTGGATTAGAGGTAGATGTTCTATGGTTGTTGTCTTCCTATTTTCTCCTTTGTGGTGATTGTCTGCTCTTCGGGAATTAGAAAGGGTTTTGTTTGTCTCTAGCCTTGTTCCTTTCCTTATAGTTTTGCTACTTGTGTTTGGGTGGTCCTCCTTGGCCTTCGTCTGGTTGGGTGACTACCATTTTTATTTCTTATTTTGAGATCTCCGTGGGTTATGTCTCTGTTGTTCTTTCCCTCTTTTGGGCTTTCTATATCTGTCTTGGTTGGTTTTGTTTAATTAGTCGGTCACTATTTTGACTGGTCATTTGGTGGATGTGTTTGGTTTGATGGTTGGTTTAGGTGCTTTTGGTTGGGTTCTCTAGTTGGGTTTCTGGTCTGCTTCTAGGTTGGTTATCATCTCTTGGGTACAACTGCTTTTCTTTTGTTGTTGTTTCTGGTTTGGGTGTTAGTTTTTCTGCTGCTCTAATTTCTCTTATTGCTCATCCTATTGGCTGCTAGCCTAGGTGGTTTTATTGGCTATTTTTTTGGGGGAGGATATGAGTTCTTGTGGTTTTTTTTGTCATATTTTAGGACTTGTTGTCTAGGTTACCGCTTGAGGGGTTTTTATGGTCGTGCCTTGCCTTGGATGCTTATGTTGTGGCTTTGTTTTGGGATTTATGTTGGCTATTGGTATTGACTCCCTCTGGTTTATTTGGCACTCCTTATTTCTTGATATTTTCTTCTTGGTTGGTGGTTGTGGATTTGCTATTCTTTTGGATGCCTTGGTGGTGGTTTTGATGGTAATTTCTAGATACCCTTCTTGGCCTTTCTATGTTATGGCTTTCCTCTCTCTACTGCTGGTTATCTCTTATTGTTTTGTAATTTGGGTGGAGGTTTTGCTCTTGGATTTGGATTGCTAGTGCTCTAGAGATAGTTGTTGGTGGTTGTTTTGCCTTTGGGACTATTTTGCTCGATTGTGTTGTTCCCCCTATTTATGCTAACTACCCCTTTTTCATGTTTCTCTTCCTATTGGTGGTGCCTTTGGTGGAGTTACTGCTTGGTTTATTTTAGCTTGGCCACTGATCCTATTGTAACTTCGGGATGTTGACTTTAGGTGATTGGTTTATTGTGGGTTTTGGTTGATGGGTTGGCTGCTGGCTGGCTGCTAGCTAGATATTTTTCTCTATTTATTTGGTGCAGGAACTGGATCACTATGGACTATTTTTCCTTGGATGGTTGCTTATATCAGGTATACTGGCTATGATGGCCTTGATGTTTCCTCATGTCTTCTCTCTCATTGGTAGAATGGATATTATTGTAACCCTTCTCATGAAGTTTGGATGCTCATATGTATTATTTCCCTTGAGATGATCTTAATTGAGCCTGAGCCTTCTCTTTCATAGCTCTTTCTAAATTGTCTACTTTATCTCTTTCTCTTGAGTTATGACCATTGCCTTTATAGTGTTTTGTAGATTTCTTTTGCAAGTTGGAACTTCATAGATGGAATGATCTTTACTCAGTCAACTCAAATACTGTTGATGTGGATCTTGGTTATCTTAACTTCTCAAAAGGATCATGAGCTACTGCTGACTAGTCTTTCTACAGATTTCCAGAGTTATATTAGTCTTATTTTGGGTCTTTTCTCAATTGCTTTTAAGCTATTGTATTTGCTCTTTAATTTTTTTTCATAGTACTTAGATGGGGGTTTAGCTCTTTAGGTTTCTTATAGCTCTGTGAGCAGTAGAACTTTGTGCTTTAACCCTTTTAAGGATATTGTATCTTTTATTTTTATGGTAATAAAATTCAAACTTTCCCTAAAAAATCCCTAAACAGTAAATTCAAAACCCTGAACCGTAAACCCTAAACTAACCCTAAACCCTAAATCATAAAAAGTTAAAAACATAAACCTAAAAAAAATAAAACCTAAAAAATAAATAAATAAAAATATGTAAACCAAAATAAAATAAAATAAAATAAAATCCTAAACTAAAACCTAAACCAAAATAAAATAAAATTATAAAATAAAAACTAAAACAAAATAAAATAAATAGAAACCTAAACTAAACTTAAAAAATGAAAAAACCTAAATAAAATAAAAACTAAATTTAAACTAAAAATATAATAAACCTAAAATAAAATAAAATAAAAACCTAAACCTAAAAAATAAACTTAAAAGATAAACCTAAAAATAAATAAAAAAAATAAAACCTAAACCCTAAAAAAAACATAAACCCAAAATAAAAAATAAAATAAAACTAAACCAAAACTAAAATAAATAAAACCTAAACCTAACTAAAATAAACTAAATCGAAACCTAAACCCAAACTAAATAAAATAAAATAAACTAAAAATAAACCTAAACTAGAAAATAAAACCTAAAAATAAACCTAAAATAAAAACCTAAAACCTAAACCTAAACGTAAAAATAAAAAATAAAACCTAAGCCTAAAAAATAAAATATAAATAAAACTAAACTAAAAAATAAACCTAAACCTAAACCTAAACCTAAAAAATAAACTAAAATAACTAAAATAAATAAACCTGAAATAAAAAATCTAAACTAAATAAAATAAAAATAAATCTAAATAAAATTTAAAAATAAAATAAACTAAATTAAATAAATAAAACTAAATAAACTAAATAAACTTAAACCTACAGGTTTACATAATTAAAAAAGACCCAAAACCTAAAATAAACCTTAAACCTTAAACCCTAAACACTAAACCTTAAACCCTAAACCCTAAAACCTTAAACCCATAACCCCAAACCCTAAACCCAAAACCTTAAACCCTAAAACCTACAAACCTAAACCCTTAATCCTAAACCCCAAACCCTAAACCCTAAACCTTAAACCCTAAAAACCTAAAAACCTAAACCTAAACTAAATAAAACCTAAAAATAAAATAAATAAATAAAACCTAAACCTAAATAAAATAAAAAATAAAAAATACAAACTTAAACTAAAACCTAAACCTAAACCTAAACCAAACCTAAACTTAAACTTAAACCTAAAAATAAAATAAAATAAAAAATAAAAACTAAACGAGAATAAAATAAATAAACATAATTAAAAAAAAAAAACCCTAAACTTAAATAAACCCTAAACACTAAACTTTAAACCTTAAACTCTAAACTCCTAAAACCTTAAACCCTAAATTGAAAACCCTAAAACCTAAACCTTAAACTAAAAAAATAACCTAAACCTAAAATTAACAAAATAAAATAAACCTAAACCTAAACTAAAATAAACTAAACTAAAATAAATAAAACCTAAACCACAACCTAAAATAAACTAAACCTAAATTATAAACTAAATAAATTAAAATAACCTATAAACCTAAACCTAAACTAAAAAATAAAACCTTAAAATAAACCTAAAATAAAAATCAAAAACCTAAACCTAAAACTTAAAAAGAAAACCTAGACCTAAAAAACTAAAATAAAAATAAAACTAAGATAAAAAATAAACATAAACCTAAACCTAAACCTAAAAATTAAACTAAAATAAAAAACCTAAACTAAAATAAATAAACCTAAAATAAATAAACTAAACTAAATAAAAATAAACCTAAATAAAAATAAATAAAAAATAAACTAAATAAACCTAAACATAGTGGTTTATTTAATTTTTTTTAAAAAACCCTAAACTTTTAACCCTAAACCCTAAAAATCCTAAACCCTAAATCATAATCCCTAAACCTTAAACTCTAAACCCTAAACCCTAAACCTACAACCCTAAACCTTAAATCGTTAAACCCCTAAACCCCTAAACCTACAACCCTAAACCCTAAACCTACAACCCTAGACCCTAAACCCTAATCCCTAAACCTTAAAATACACTAAAACTTAAACCCTAAAACCCTAAACCCTAAAAAACCATAAACTCCAAACCCTAAATTAACCCTAAACCCTAAATGCTAAACCCCTATATAATCTTAAACCCTAAACTCTAAACCTTAAACCCTATAACCCTAAACCCTAAACGCTAAACCAAATATCCTAAATCGTAAACACTAGACCTTAAACCCTAAACCCTAAACCTTAAACCCTAAACAACCTAAACTGAACCCCTAAACCCTAAACCCTAAACCCTAAACTTCAAACCCTAAACCATAAACCCTAAACCCTAAAACCTTAAATCCCAAACCTTAAACCCTAAACCCTAAAAACCCTAAACCCTAAAGCCTAAACACTAAACTGTAAACCCTAATTCTTAAACCTTAACCCCAAACCCTAAACCCAAAAAAATAAAACCTAAAACACCCTAAACCATAAACCCTTAACCTTAAACCTAAACCTAAAGTAACTAAATAAATTAAAAAATAAACCTAAACCCTAAAATCTAATAAACTTAAACCTAAACCTAAGCCCTAAGAATGGACGAAACCTTGACGGTAGGAACATCACCATCAACTAAGCTCAGCCTAGATCTAGCGGTGGAGGCAATGATTATTGCAGTTGTGGTGGGGGACTTGGAGGTGGTCATCGGAGTAATTATGGTTATAGAGGCGGGAGGAGCGATGGAGGTTACAGCTATGGTGGTGACTAAGGGAGAGATTGGGGATATGATGGTGGATCCCAATAATTGAGAGGTCGGGGTGGTTCTGATAGGAATTGGAGAAACTGAATAACGGTCAATCAGATCTATAACTTATGGAACTGTGTCTTATAGTAGAAATGATTCTAGTTAACTAGGGTTTTTAGTTTGCTCTATGCATGCTCATTTTTTATCTAAGTTGTCGCTTGTGTCTTGGAAAACTTGGTGTGTTACTTCATTGATGAAATCAAAAAGAAGAAATGTCGAATCTGAATTTGTTCTCTATTTAAAAACAATCCAAAACCCTAAACCCTAAACTTAAAATCTAAACCTAAACCCTAAACCCTAAACCCTAAACCCTAAACTTTAAACCCTAAATCCTAAACCCTAAACCCTAAATCTTAAATGCCAAACCCTAAACCCTAAACTAACCCAAAACCCTAAAAGTTAAGACCAAAACCTAAACTAAATAGAACTAAAAATAAAATAAATAAAAAAAACTAAACAAAAATAAAATAAAAAATAAAATAAAATAAAAACCTAAACTTAAACCTAAAATGGAAATAAAATAAAAAGTAAAAACTAAACTAAAATAATATAAATAAAAACCTAAACTAAAGTAAAAAAATAAAATGCCTAAATAAAATGAAAAATAAACCTAAAATAAAAACTAAATAAAAACCTAAACCTAAAAAGTAAACTAAAAAATAAATAAAAATAAAATATAAACACTAAACTAAAAAAAACTAAACATAAAATAAAAATAAAATAAACCTAAACCTAAACAATAATAAATTAAACTAAAATAAATAAAACCTAAAATAAACTAAACCTAAACCTAAACTAAATAAAATAAAATAAATTTAAAATAAACCTCAACTTAAATTAAAAAATTAAACCTAAAAATAAACCTAAAATAAAAATTTAAACCCTAAACCTAAAAATAAAATAAAAACCAAACCCTAAACCTAAAAATAAAAAAAAATTGAAACCTAAAAAATAAAATAAATATAAACTAAACTAAAAAATAATCCTAAAACTAAAAAATAAACTAAAATAAACATACCTAACATAAATAAACTAAACTAAATAAAAATTAAAATAAACCTAAATAAAAACAAAAGATAAAATAAACTAAAATAAATAAAAAATAAACTTAATAAACCTAAACCCACTTGTTTACTAATTTTTTCTAAATAAATAAAAAATTAAAAAATTAAAATTAAAATTAAAAAAACCCTAAGCCTAAACCTTAAAACCCTAAACCCTAAACCCTAAAAACCTAAAAACCTTAACCTAAACTAAATAAAACCTAAAAATAAAATAAAAATAAAAAAGCTAAACCTTAATAAAATAAAATAAAATAAAAATCTGAACAAAAACCTAAACCTAAACCTAAACCTAAAAATAAAATAAAATTAAAAATAAAAACTAAACTAAAATAAAATATATAAAACTCTAAACTAAACTAAGAAAATAAAATAAACCTAAAACAAGAAACCTAAATAAAATAAAAACAAAATGTATAATAAAAATAAAATAAACCTAAAATAAATTTAGAACTAAATGATAACGTAAACCTAAAAAATGAACCTAAAAACACAACCTAAAAATTAATAAAAAAATAAAACCTAAACCCTAAACTAAAAACAAAATCTAAACCTAAAATAAACAAAATAAAATAATCCTAAACCTAAACTAAAATAAATAAAACCTAAACCTAAACCTAAAATAAACTAAACCTAAACTAAATAAAATAAAATAAATTAAAAATAAACCTAAACCTAAACTAAGCAATAAAACCTACAAAAAACCTAAAATAAAAACTTAAAACCTAAAAAAAAAAAAATGAAATCAAATCCTAAACCTAAACCTAAACTAGAAAAATTAAATAAAAATAAACTAAGCTAAGAATAAACCTAAACATAAACTTAAAACTATAAAATAAACAAAAATAAATAAACCTAACATAAATAAACTAAATAAATAAAAAATAAACCTAAATAAAAATAAAATATAAAACAAACTAAATAAACAAAAACTACAAGTTTACTTAATTTAAAAAAATAAATTAAAATCAAAATTAAAAAAAAAACCCTAACCCTAAACCTTAAAGCCCTAAACCCTAAACTGTAAACCATAAACTCTAAATTGTAAACCCTAAATGCTAAAACCTACAACCCTAAACCCAAAACCCTAAACCCTAAAAACTTAAAAACCTTAAACTAAATTAAATAAAACCTAAAAATAAAATAAACAAAAAGCAAAACATTAATAAAACAAAAAAATAATAACCTAAACTAAAACTTAAACCTAAACTTAAACCTAAAAATAAAATAAAATAAAATAAATAAAAACCCAAACTAAACTAAAAATATAAAATAAACTAAAATGAAAAACCTAAATAAAATAAAAACTAAACATATAATAAAAATAAAATAAACCTAAAATAAAATAAAATAAAATAAAAACTAAATAAAAAATAAACCTAAAATGAACCTAAAAATAAGTAAAAAAAAACCTAAACCTAAATTAAACCAAATAAAATAAACCTAAACCTAAACAAAAATAAACTAAACTGAAATAAATGAAACCTAAAACTAAACCTAAACTAAACCTAAACACTAAACTAAATAAAATAAAATAAATTAAAAATAAACCTAAACCTAAACTAAGAAATAAATTCTATAATAAACCTAAAATAAAAACCTAAAACCTAAACCAAAAAAATAAAATAAAAACATAAACCCAAACCTAAACCAAAAAAATTAAATAAAAAATAAACTAAGATAAAAAAACATAAACCCAAACCTAAACCTAAAAAAATAAACTAAAATAAAAAACCTTAACTAAAATAAATAAACATAAAATAAATAAACTAAACTAAATAAAATTAAAAAATAAACCTAAATAAAAAAAATGAATTAAAATAAATTAAAAATAAACTAAATAAACCACTAACCTTAAAATAAACAATAAACCCAAAACCCTAAACCTTAAACCCTAAAACCTAAAGACCTAAACCCTAAACCCTAAACCTTAAATCCTAAACCCTAAGAAACCATAAACCCTAAACCTACCTTAAACTAACCTAAACCCTAAACCCGCATACAAACCTAAGCCCTACAAGCATAAACCATAAACCCTAAACTCTAAACCCTAAACCCTAATCCCCCTACAACCCTAAACCCTAAACCCTAAACACTAAACCCTCAAAACCCTAAACCCTAAAGCTTAAACACTAAACCCTAAACCCTAAACCCTAAATTTATTTTCACTTTTAAATTGAGTTTATTTTTTTTGACCTCTTGCTTTGGGTTGGCTCTGGTTGCTCCCGGTGGTTCTTTTCAACCTAGTTGGTTTTGGTTTTTTGGCTAGTGGCTTGTCTTCTACCTTGTTACTCATAGATGGCCGCCAAGTTTTATTCTATTTTTTACACCTATTAGTTAAATGAACTAAAATAAATTAAAAATAAACTAAATAAACTGCTAAACCTAAAATAAACCATAAACTAAAACCCTAAAAAATGCTAAACCTTAAACCCTAAAACCTAAAAACTTAAACCCTAAACCCTAAACCTTAAATCCTAAACCCTAAAAAACCATAAACCCTAAACCCTAGACCTTAAACAAACCTAAACCCTAAACCCTATACCCGATACAACCCTAAACCATAAACCCTACAACCATAAACCATAAACCCTAAACTCTAAACCCTAAACCCTAAACCCCCTACAACCCTAAACCTTAAACCTACAACCCTAAACCCTAAACCCTAAACCATAAACCCTAAACATTAAACCCTCAAAACACTAAACCCTAAAGCTTAAACACCAAACCCTAAACCCTAAACTTATTTTCACTTTTTAGCTTGAGCTGGGTTATTATTTTGACCTCTTGCTTTTGGGTGGGCCTAGTGGTTGATCCCTGGTGGTTTGTGGCTTTTCAACCTATGTTGGCTTGGTTTTCTTGGCTTGGTGGCTGCTGCATTCTCTACCTTATTACTCTGGTCACTGGTGGATGAGATGGCTTCTGCTCAAGCTTTATTCTATTTTCTACCCCTGTTGGTTAGTTGGCTCTTCTATTGTACTTGAATTACTTTTTACTAGTTTTTCATGGTTGGATGGGTAGCCTTCCTACTGGGAACTGCTGTTGGATATTCTCTTTCTCATCCTGCAGAATTTCGACTACTATTTTGGGGGTTGCCTCTCAATTCCTTATTATTTGTTGTTGGATCCTTTGTTTGCCTTGGTTTTGTTTTTTACTTGTTCTCCTAGGATTAACCTCTGCTGGGTGTGTTGTTTGCAGCACATTTTATGCTTTTATAATGCTTCCTGTTAGGTTAGACTTTGTTACTTGGGAAGTTTAGTTTTTTGGATACTCCTGGCTAGCTGCTACTGTTGCCTTTGTGGTGGTTGTACTTCTTTTGGACCTCTATTGTGTGGTGCTTTATTATTTTTCTGCTTTTCTTTGGCTGCTGGTGATGCATCCTTTGTTGGTTACTTCTGATGGACTATTCTCTGGTGGTTGCATTATGTTTTACTAAGTTGGTTAGGTTGGAGGACATTTAGTTGTCCTTAGAATCTTGGTTGGTTAATTATTTTTCTTTTTTTGGTTTTTTCTCTATTAATTGGCATGGTCCTGCTACTTGTTGATGGCTTGTTCTAGTTTTTCCTAGTTTGAGCTTGATGGGTATTTGGACAATGGCTATTGTGGTGTTCTGACTTTATTCTAGCCTCTCTCTGGGTTATTATGATTTGCCTATTATGGTTTTTGTTTGGTGGTTTGCCTACTAGCTAGTTATTGTTCGGTTGCTCTCTGTTTAATGGTGCATGATCTAGAACTCTATGGATTGATGGCCTTAGATGTTTGCTTCTATCAGGTATGTTGGCTATCATGGCTTTGATGCTACTCACCTCTTCTCTAGTTGATAGCATTACATATGGTTGTAAATCTTTTTTATGAAGTTTGGATGTGCATATGTATTGTTGCCCTTTGAAATGATCCTAACTGAGCCTGAGCCTACTCTTTCTCAGCTCTCTCCTTTTCCTCTCTTTATCCTTATCCATTTTAGCTATGACTTTTTCCTTTGTAGTGTTTTGCAGATTTCTTTTACAGGATGGAACTCAGAGGGAATGGTCATTACTTAGTCAACCCAAGTGTTGTTGTTGTCGATCTTGCTTATCTTGCTTTCTCAAATATATCATGAACTACTTTTGACTTATCCATTTACTAATTTCTAGATTTGTTTTAGTCTTACTTTGTGTCTTTTCTCTTATGCTTTCTAGCTGTTGTATTTGCACTTTTATTTTCTTTTCTTTTTCTAATGTACTAAGATGGGGATTTAGCTCTTTAGGTTTCTTGTTGCTCTCAGAGCAAAAGAATTTTAGAGCTTTACCCCTTTTAAGGACATTGTATCTTTTCCTTTTATGATAATAAAATTCTAACTTTCTCCAAAAAAAATCTTAAACCATAAACATCCCAAAACCCTAAACCCTAAACCCTAATCCCTAAACCTTAAACCCCAAACCCTAAGCCCTAAACCCTAAACCCTAAACCCGAAACTCACCCTAAACCTAAAACCCTAACCCTTAAAGCCTAAAAGCTAAAAGAATAAACCTAAACTAAATAAAACCTAAAAATAAAATAAATAAAAAAACATAAACCAAAATAAAAAATAAAATAAAAAAAACTAAAACCTAAACCTGAAAAGAAAATAAAATAAGAAATAAGAAATACACTAAAATAAAATAAATAAGAACCTTAATAAAATAAAAACTAAACCTAAAATCAAAATAAAATAAAAACTAAATAAAAATTGAACCTTAAAAAAAACCTAAACGTGAAAATAAAACCAAAACACTAAAAAAATAATAAAAAATTTAAATAAAAAACTCTAACCCAAAACCCTAAACCCTAAACCTACAATCCTAAATCCTAAACCCTAAACCCTAAAACCTTAAACTCCAAACCATAAACCCTAAACCCTAAACCCTAAACCTAAAACCTAAACTTTGTTAAACAAAAAACCTTAAACCCAAAACTTTAAACCCTAAACCCTAAACTAAAACCTAAACCCTAAACATAAAACCTAAACCCCAAACCCCAAACCCTAAACCCTAAACACTTAAACCATAAACCCTAAACCTTAAACCCTAAACCCTAAAACCCTAAACCATAAATCGTAAACCCTAAACCCTAAAACCTAAACCAAAATATAAATAAAAATAAAATAAAATAAATGCCTAAACTAAAACCTAAACCAAAACCTAAAAATAAAATAAAATAAAAATAAAAACTAAAATAAAATAAAATAAATAAAAACCTAAACTAAAATTAAGAAATAAAATAAACCTAAAAAATCTAATTAAAATAAAAACTAAAAATAAAATAAAAATAAAATTAACCTAAGATAAAATAAAATAAAATTATATAAAAACATAAACCTAAAAAATAAACCTAAAAAGAAATAAACAATAACACCTAAACCCTATATTTCTAAAAAACTAAACCTAAAATAAAACAAAAATAAATAAAATAAAATAAACCAAAACCTAAACTAAAATAATCTAAAAATAAATAAATAAAACTTAAACCTAAATCTAAACTTAAACAAAATAAAATAAAATAAACTGAAAGTAAACTTTAGCTTAAACTAAAAAATAAAACCTAAAAATAAACCTAAAATAAAACCTAAAAAAATAAAATAAAAACCTAAACCTAATTCAAATAATAAAATATAAATCCTAAACCTAAAAAACCAAAATAAAAAAATAAACTAAAGTAAAAAATATACTTAAACCTAAACTAAACTTAAAAGATAAACTAAAAAAACCTACACTAAAATAAATAAATCTAAAATAAATAAAATAAACTAAATAAAAATAAAAATAAACATAAATAAAAATATAAAAATAAAATATATGAAAATAAATAAAAAATAAACTAAATAAACCTAAACCTATTGGTTTATTTAATTAAAAGAAAACACTAAACCCTAAACCCTAAACCTTATATCCTAAACCATAAACCCTGAACTCTAAACCCTAAACCATAAACCTATGACCTTAAACCCTAAACCCTAAAAAACTATAATCCCTAAACTAACCTTAAACCCTAAACCCTAAAAAACCATAAACCCTAAACCTTAAACCTTAAACCCAAACCCTAAACCCTAAACTCAAAACCCTAAACCTAATGTTAAATGCCAAATTGTAAAACCCTAAACCCTAAACCTAAAAACCCTAAACCCTAAACATTGAACCATAAACCCTAAACCCTAAACCTTAAACCCTAAACCCTAAACCCTAACCCTAAACCATAAACCCTAACATCATAAACCCTAAAACCCTAAACCCTAAACCCTAACCATAACCCTAAACCTAAACCTAAAGTAACTAAATAAATTAAAAAATAAACCTAATCTGTAAAACCTAATAAACCTAAACCTAAACCTAAACCCTAAACCCCAATCCCTAAATATAAACCAAAAGTAACTAAATAATTTTAAAAATAAACCTAAACCCTATAACCTAAGAAACCTAAAGCTAAACCTAAACCATAAGAATGGACAGAACCTTAACGACAGGAACATCGCTATCAACTAGACTCAGTCTAGATATGGCAATGGAGGCGAAGGTAGAGGCGGTGGTTATCGAAGTGGTGGAGGGGGATCTAGAGGAACTGGTGCATATGGAGGTGTTGGTCAGACCAATGGTGGTTATGTAGGTGGGAAGAATGATAGAGGTTATAGCCATTGTGGTGGTGGAGGGAGAGAAAAGAGATGTGATGGTGGATCCCGCTACTCAAAAGGCTGGGGTTGTTCTGATGGGAATGAGTGAAACTGAAGAATGATAGATCTGATATGCTATTAATGGAACTTTGTCTTTATTGTATAGATGATTCTAGTTATCTATGATTTTTGATTTGCTTTATGTATGCTCATTTTCTATCTATGTTGTCGGTTGTACCTTAGAAAACTTTGTGGTTACTTGGTTGATGAAATCAAAAAGAAGAAATGTTTAATCAAAATTTTTTCTTTGTTAAAAAAAATCCTAAACCCTAAACCTTAATCCCTAAACCCTAAACCCTAAAACCCTAAACCCTAAACCCTAAACCATAAGCCCTAAAACCGAAACTTAAAACCTAAACCCTAAACCCTAAACCCGAAACCCTAAACCTCAAACCCTAAACCCTAAACCTGAAACCCTAAACTAATCCTAAACCCTAAATCCAAAACCCTAAAATGCTAAAAACATAAACCTAAACTAAATAAAACTTAAAAATAAAATAAATATAAAAACATAAACCAAAATGAAATAAAAAAATAAAATGAAATAAAATCTTAATCTAAAACCTAAACTTAAACCTAAACCTAGAAAGAAAATAAAATAAAAATAAAAACTAAAATAAAATAAAATAAATAAAACTAAACCTAAAAAATAAACCTAATCCTAAACCTAAACTTAAAAAATAACTAAAATAGAAAACCTAAACTAAAATAAATAAACTTAAAATAAATAAACTAAACTAAATAAAAATAATAATAAAGATAAATAAAATGAAAATAAAAAATTAACTAAAATAAATAATAAATAAAATAAATAAACTAAAAAAACTAAAATCTACTAGTTTCCTTAATAATATAAAGATAAACAAATTATAAATAAGTAAAAAAAACCGTAACCCTAAATCGTAAAGCTTAAAACTAACCAAAACCCTAAACCCTAAATCCTAAACCCTAAAACCTTAAAAACTAAACCTTAAACCCTAAACACTAAACCTTGAATCCTCTAACCTAGAACCCTAAACCCTAAACCCTAAACCCCAAATCCTAAACCGTAAACTCTAAACCCTAAACCCTAAAAACCTAAAAACTTAAACCTAAACTAAATAAAACCTAAAAGAAAATAAATAAATAAATTAACTTAAACATAAATAAAATAAAATAATAAAATAAAATAAAAACTTAAACTAAAACCTAAACATAAACTTAAACCTAAAAATAAAATAAAATAAAATAATAAAAAATAAACAAAAATATAATAATTAAAAACCTAAACAAAACTACAAAATAAAAAAAAAACCTAAAACTAAAAAACCTAAATAAAAAAACTAAACATAAAATAAAAATAAAATAAACCTAAAATAAAAAAATAAAAATTAAATAAAAACCTAAACCTAAAAAATAAAACTAAAAATAAAATCTAAAAATAAATAAATAAATAAAACCTAAACCATAAATTTAAAAAAACTAAACCTAAAATAAACAAAATAAAATAAACCTAAACCTAAACTTAAATAAACTAAACTAAAATAAATAAAACATTAACCTAAACCTAAAATAAACTAAACCTAAACCCTAAGCTAAATAAAATAAAATACACTAAAATAAACCTAAACCTAAGCTTTAAAATTAAACCAAAAAATAAACCTAAAATAAAATCCTAAAACTAAAACCTAAGAAAATAAATTAAAAACCTAACCTAAACTTAAAAATAAATAAAACCTAAACCTTAAAATAAAATAAAAATAAAACTAAGCTAAAAAATAAACATAAACCTAAACCTAAACCTAAAAAATAAACTAAAATAAAAAACTTAAACTAAAATAAATAAGCTAAACTAAATAAATAAAATAAACCTAAATAAAAATAAAAAATATAATAAACTAAAATAAATAAAAATAAACTAAATAAACCTAAACTTACCAATTTACTTAATTTAAGAAAAGGGCCAAAACCTAAAATAAACCCTAAACCTTAAAAACCTAAACCCTAAACCCTACCTAAATCTTAACCCTAAACCCTAAACTAACATAGACCCCTAAACCCTAAATTGAACCTAAACCCTAAACTTTATACCCCATACATCCCTAAACCCTACAACCCTAAACCCTAAACCTTAATCCCTCAAAACCTAAACACTAAAGCCTGAACACTAAACCCTAAACCCTAAACCCTACACCCTAACCATAAACCCTAAACTCCAAATTCTAAACCTTAAACTTATTTTCACTTTTTAGCCTGAGGTAGGTTATATTTTTAACCTCTTGATTTTGGGTTGGCTTGGTTGTTGCTACCTAGTGGTTGTTGACTTTTCATCCTAGGTTAGCTTGGTTTTTTTAGCTTGGTGGCTGATATCTTCTCTGCCTTGTTACTCTAGTTGTTGGTGGATGAGATGGCTTCTGCCCTAGCTTTATTATGTTCTATGCACTACTTGGTTTGTTGGCTCTCCACTTGAACTTGAATTACTTTTACTAGTTTTTCATGGTTGGATGGGTGGCCTTCCTAGTTGAACTGTTGTTGGTTGTTACCTTTCTAGGCCTTATTTTTGAGAATTTCATTGTTTCTTTTTAGGGGTTGCCTCCTGGTTCCTTGTTATTCATTACTAGATCCTTCTTTTGCCTTGGTTTGTGTTTGCTTTTTCTTCTAGATTAGCCTCTATTGGGTGCATTATTTACATCACATTTTATGTTATTTTTATGCTTCTTGTCAGGTCAATCTTTATTACTGGGGAAGTTTGGTTTTTTGACTGGTCCTGGCTAGCTGCTACTGTTGCCTTTATACGGTGGTTGTTCTTTGTTTAGACCTCTATTCTATGGTGCTTTGTTGGTTTTCTACTTTTCTTTAGTTGCTGGGGATGCTACCTTTGTTGGTTACTTATGATGGGCCATTCTCTAGTAGTTGCCTTTTGGCTATTTTACTTAGCTGGTTTGGTTGGAGGACTTTAAGTAGTCTTCAGAATCTTGGTTGGTTGATTTTTTCCTGGTTGGTCTTTTCCTTATTCTTGGACAATTTGCTAGAGCCTTTTGCTGTGCTGGCCAAACCTTTGTTGATCTTATTGGATTGGACTTTTTGGTTTCTGATGGTTGGTGGTTGCCTTTCGCCCCCTTTTGTGTGGCTATTTTGCCTTCTGGGGATTTGTACTAGCTATAGCTTATGTTTCCATCAATTGATGGTTTCACTTCTGAGTTGTTTAGTCATTTGTGGTAGCTCACCATGGTTTGGGTTGTTGACTGCTACTTATTGGAACTTTGGCTTGAGGGCTCTATCTTGGTTTTGTTGGTTGTTTCTTTGTTGCATGCTGATGGATGGTTCTAGTTTTCCCTAGTTAAGAGCTTGGATCAGTATTTGGATATTGGCTATTTTTGGTGTTTTAACTTTGTTCTAGCCTCTCTCTAGGTTATTGTGATTAGTCTATTATGATTTTTATTTATTGGTTTGGCTGCTAGCAAGTTGCTGGCTGGTTGCTCTTTGTTTAATGGTGTAGTATCTAGAACTCTATGGACTGCTGGCCTTGGATGTTTGATGTATCGTATGTCGGTATGTATTTGATGTTACTCACCTCTTCTCATTGGTTGGTAGCATTACATATGATTGTAACCCTTCTTATGAAGCTTTGATGCTAATATAAATTATTGACCCTTCAGATGATCCTAATTGAGCCTGAGCCTTCTCTTTCTCAGCTCCCTCCTTTTCCTCTCTTTATCGTTATCCTTTTTAGCTATGACTTTTACCTTTGTAGTGTTTTGCAGATTTCTTTTACAGGTTGGAACTTCATAGAGGGAATGGTCATTACTCAGTCAACCCAAGTGTTGTAGTTATGGATCTTGCTTATTTTGGTTTCTGAAAGGAATCATGAACTGCTACTAGCTTATCCTTTTATTATTTTCAGGATTTGTTTTAGTCTTACTCTATGTCTTTTTCTCTTGTGCTTTTTAGTTGTTGCATTTCCTCTATTATTTTCTTTTCTTTTCTTAATGTACTTAGATGGGCATCAAGCTCTTTATGTTTCTTATTGCTCTAAGATCAGTAGAATTTTAAACTTTACCCCTTTTAAGGACATTGTATCTTTTCCTTTTATGGTAATAAAATCCTAATTCCTTCCCACCCCCCAAAATATAATAAATCTAAACCTAAACTAAAAGAAATTAAACTAAAATAAATAAAACCTAAACCTAAACTTAAAATAAACTAAACCAAAACTAAAACCTATACTAAATAAAATAAAATTAACTAAAAATAAACCTAAACCTACACTAAAAAAAAAACCTAAAAATAAACCTAAAATGAAAACCTAAAACCTAAACTTAAGAAAATAAAATAAAAACCTAAACTAAAACCTAAAAAAAAAATTAACATTAACCTAAAAATTAAACTAAAAATAAAATAAAACTAAAAAATAAACCTAAACCTAAAAAATAAACTAAAATAAAAAACCTAAAATAAAATAAATAAACATAAAATAAATAAACTAAACTAAATAAAAATAAAAAACCTAAATAAAAATAAAAAATAAAATAAACTAAAATAAGTAATAAAAAAAACTAAATGAACTAAATAAACCTAAATGTACTTATTTACTTAATTTTAAAAACATAAAAATGAAATAAAAAATAGACCGAACCTTAAACCCTAAACTAACCCTAAACCCTAAACCCTAAACCCTAAACCGTTAACCCTAAACCCTAACCCTAAACCTAAGCCCTAAACCCTAAACCCTAAACCCTAACACCTTAAACCCTAAAACCCTAACCTTTAAACCCTAAACTAATCCTAAACCCTAAAACTTATACCATAAATCGCAAACCCTAAAAACCTAAACTTAAACTAAATAAACTCTAAAAATAAAATAAATAAAAAATTAGTTAAACTAAATAAAGTAAAAATAATAAAATAAAATAAAATAAAAACCTAAATTAAAACCTAAGTCTAAACCTAAAAATAAAATAAAATAAAAGAATAAAAATAAACTAAAATAAAATATAAAAAAGCCTAAACTAAATTAAAAAATAAAATAAACCTAAGAATAAAAAATTAAAGAAAATAAAAACTAAACAGAAAATAAAAATTAAATAAGCCTAAAATAAAATAAAATAAAAACTAAATAAAACCTAAACCGAAAAATAAACTTTAAAATTAAAAAACCTAAACCTAAAATAAAACCTAAAGCTGTAAACTAAAAAAAAAACCTAAACATAAAATAAAAAAATAAACAAAATAAAATAAACCTAAACCCAAACTAAAATAAACTAAACTAAAATAAATAAAACCTAAACCTAAACCTAAATAAACTAAACCTAAACTAAACATAAACTAAATAAAAGAAAATAAACTAAAAGTATACTTAAACCAAAACTAAACATTTACCTAAAACCTAAACCTAAATAAAAAGTAAAAATAAATTTCAACTAAAAATAAACCTAAACTTAAACCTAAAAAATAAACAAAAATAAAAAGCCTTAACTAATATAAATAAACCTAAAAGCAATAAACTAAACTAGATATAAAATAAAAAGTAAACCTAAATAAAAATAAAAAATAAAATAAACTAAAATAAATAAACTAAATAAACCTAAACCTATCAGTTTAGTTTATTTTAAAAAAATCTATAAACCCTAAACCCTAAACCCTAAAAAACCCTAAACTCTAAAGCCTAAACCCTAAAACCATAAAATGTAAAACTCTATACCCTATACCCTATACCCTAACCCTAACCCTAAACCCTAAACATTAAACCCCAATCCCTAGACCTAAACCTAACTAAATAAAGTAAAAAAAATAAATCTAAACCCTAAAACCAAATAAACTTAAACCTAAACCCCAAGAACCTGATGGCAAGGACATCACCAACCGTGTTCGCTAGATCCAAGAAGGAGGCTAAGGTAGAGGCTTATCATAGGGTGGTGGGGATATGGATGTGCTGGAAATGGAGGTGGTGGTCGATTGCTTATGGAGGCGGAGTAAGATAGAGGTTACAACCATGGTGGTGACGGAGGGAGAGAATGGGGATATGATGGTGGATCCTGCTACTCGAGATGTCGGGGTGGTTCTGATGGAAACTAGAGAAACCAAGAACGATCGGCCCCATTCCGATATGGAACTCAGATCTACTTAGAGATGGTTCAAGTTAACTATGATTTTTGATTTTCTCTATGCATGCTCAATTTTTATTTATGTAGTCGCTTGTCTCTTAGAAAACTTAGTGTATTACTTGGTTGATGAAATCCAAAAGAAGAAATGCTAAATCAGAATTTGTTTTCTGTTAAAAAAAAAACCAAAAACCCTAAACTAAAACCTGAACCCTAAACCTAAGACATGAACCTTAAACCCTAAACCCTAAAAATCCTAAACCCTAAACCCTAAACCACAAAAACCCTAAACCCCTAAGCTGCTAAACCCTAAACCCCAAACCCCAGACCTTAAACCCTAAACCCTAAAATCCTTAACCCTAAACCCTAAAACCTAAACCCAAGACCCTAAATCCTAAACCATAAATCCTGAACTCTTAAGACCTAAACCCTAAACCTACAATCTTAAACCCTAAACCTACAACCCCGAAACCTAAACCTAAACTTAAACTCTAAACCCTAAACCCTCCTAAACTTAAACCTCAACCCTAAAACCTTAAACCCTAAAAACTAAACCATAAACCCTAAAGCTTAAACCCTAAACCCTACAACCTAACAACCCTAAACCCTAAACCCTAAACTGTAAATCCTAAACCCTAAACCCTAAAACATAAACCCTAAACCCTAACCCTAAACATTAAACCCAAAAACCCTAAACCCTAAAACCCTAAACCCTAAAAAAAAACTTTAAAACCTAAATCTAAACTATATAAATCCTAAAAATAAAATAAATAAAAAAACCTAAACCTAAATATAATAAAAAAGTAAAATAAAAACAAAAACCTAAACCTTAAAATACAATAAAATAAATTAATAAAAATAAAATAAATAATAACCTAAACTAAACTAAAAATAAAATACACTTAAATATAAAAATCCTGAATAAAATAAAAACTAAATGTAAAATAAAAATAAAATAAACCTAAAATAAAATAAAATAAAAACCCTACACTCTAAATCTTAAACCCTAAACATTAAATCCTAAATCCTAAATCCAAAACTCAAAGCCCTAAATCATAAACCTACAACCCTAAACCCTAAACCCTAAACCCTATACCTTAAACCAACAACTTTAAACCCTAAACCCTAAACCTAAACCTTAAAAAACCCTAATCTTAAACCCTATTCCCTAAAACCCTAAACCCTAAACCCTAAGTTCAAAATCCTAAACTAACCCTAAACACTATACCCTAAACCCAAATCCCAAAACACTAACCCTAAACCCTAAACCCAAAAACCATAAACCTTAAAACCTTAAACTCTAAACCTTAAATCCTAAAAACCTAAAAACCTAAACCTAAACTAAATAAACCCCAAAAATAAAATAAATATAAAAACCTAAACTTAAATAAAATATATAAAATAAAATAAAATATAATCCTAAACTAAAACCTAAACTTAAACCTAAAAATAATATAAAATATAATAATAAAAAACTAAATAAAATAATATAAACCCTAAACTAAACTAAAAATAAAATAAACCTAAGAATAAAAAACTAAATAAAATAAAAACTAAACATAAAATAACAATAAAATAAACTTAAAATAAAATAAAATAAAATCCTTAAACCTTAAACCCTAAACCCTAAACCTTAAATCCTAAACCTTAAACAGTAAACTTTAAGCCTTAAACCCTAAACCCTAAACCAAAACCATAATCCCCAAACCCTAAAAGACCTTAAACCTTAAACCCTAAACCCTAAAAGCCTAAACTCAAAACTTTAAACCCTAAACCCAAATCCATAAATCCTAAACTAACCCAAAACCCTAAACCCTAAACCTTAAAACATAAACCCCCACTACAACCCTAAACATTAAACCCTATGACACTAAACCATAAACCCTAAACCCTAAACTCTAAATCCTAAACCCTAAACAGTAAATCCTAAACAGTAAACCCTAAATCATAAATCCTAAACCCTAAACCCTTAAACTCTAAAATTTAAACCCTAAATCTTAAAAACCTTAAAACTTAACCCTGCTCCCTAAACTAACACTAAATCCTAAAAAACTTAAACCCTAAACCATGAACTTTAAATCCTAAACTAATTGTAAACCCTAAACCTTAAATGCTAACTGTAATGCTAACCCTAAACCTTAATACCTAAACCATAAACTCTAAAACTATAAACCCTAATCCCTAAACTAAGCATAAACCCTAAACCTAAAACCCTAAACCTTAAACCCAAAACCTTAAATCCCTAAACCCTAAACCCTAAACTAACCCTAAACTTAAATCCAAAAACCCTAAAAATACTAAAGCCTAAAGTCTAAACCCTAAACCTTAAACCCCAAATCCTAAACTAACCTTAAACCCTAAGCTAACCCTAAACCCTAAACCTAAAGCCCTAAACCCTAAACTTTAACCTTAAACCCTAAACCATAAAACCTTAAACCCTAAACAGTAAAATCATAAATGATATACCCTAAACCCCAAACCCCTAAACCCTAAAAACCTAAAAACCTAAACTTAAACTAAATAAAACCTAAAAATAAAATAAATAAATAAAACTAAACCTAAATAAAATAAAATAATAAAATAATAAAATAAAATAAAAACCTAAAATGTAAACCTAAACTTAAAAATAAAATAAAATAAACTAATAAAAATTAACTAAAATAAATTAAATAAAAACCTAAACTAAAGTAAAAAATAAAATAAACATAAGAAAAAAACCTAAAAAAATAATTAAAATAAAAAAAATAAAGTAATCCTAAAATAAAAAATAAACACTAAATAAAAATGTAAACCTAGAAAATAAACCTAAAATACTAAATAAATACCAAAACCTAAAAAATAAACCTTAAAATAAAACCTAGGAAAAATAAAAAAATAAATCCTAAACCTTAAACTAAAAAAAACTAAACTTAATATAAAATTAAAATAAACAAAATAAAATAAAAATAAAGCTAAACTAAAATAAACTAAACTAAAATAAATAGAACCTAAACCTAAACCTAAAATAAACTAAACATAAACCCTAGACTAAATAAAATAAAAGAAATTAAAAATAAACCTAAACCTACACTAAAAAATAAAATGTAAAAATAAACCTAAAATAAAACCTAATCTAAACCTTAAAAAATTAAATCAAAACCTAAACCTAAAACTAAACTAAAAAATAAACATAAACCTAAACCTAAACCTAGAAAATAAACTAAATTAAAAAACATACACCTAAACCTTAAACCCTAAACCCTAAACTAAAACCTAAACCCTAAACCCTAAACCTGAAATAATTAAAACCCTAAATCCTAAAACCTAAACCCTGAAATCTAAACTTTGAACCTAAAAATAATAAAATAAAAAATACCCTAAACCCTAAAACCTAAAAAGCTAAAAATCTAAACTTAAACAAAATAAAATATAAAAATAAAATAAATAAATAAGACTAAACCAAAATAAAATAAAAAAATAAAATAAAATAAAAACATAAACTAAAGCCTAAACTCTAAGAAAAAATAAAATAAAAAATAAAAACTAAACTAAAATAAAAAAATAAAAACCTAAACTAAACTAAAAAAACTTAAATAAAATAAAACCTAAACCAAAAATAAAATAAAATAAACCTAAAATCAAAGAAAATAAAAACTAAATAAAAATCTAAACCTAAATAATAAACCTAAAAATAAAACCTAATACTAAATAAAAAATAAAATCTAAACCCTATACTAAAAATAAACCTAAACCTTAAATAAAAATAAAATAAACCAAACCTTCATTAAATTTAACTATACTAAAATAAATAAAACTTAAACCAAACTTAAACCTAAACTTTATAAAATAAAATAAACTAAAAATAAATTGAAACCTAAACTAAAAAATAAAACCTAAAAGTAAGCTAAAATAAAAACCTAAAACGTACACCTAAAAAAATAAAATAAAAACCTAACCTAAAAAAATAAAATATAAAGCTAAACCTAAACATAAAAATTAAAAAAGAAAACCTTAACCTAAAAAATAAACTAAAAATAAAACTAAACTAAAACCTAAACATAAACTTAAACTGAAATGAAAATTAAAAAACTAAACTAAATAAAAAAATAAACTTAAATCAATATAGAAAATAAAATAAACTAAAATAAATAAATACTAAACTAAATAATACTAAGCCTACTAGTTTACTTAATTAAAGAAAAATTATAAAATTATAAAATTAAAAAAAATAAAAATAACTTTTAATCCTAAACCTTAAACTCTAAACCCCAAACCTACTACCCTAAACCCTAAACCCTTAAACCCTAAACCCTAAACCCAAAACCCTAAATCCTAATCCCTCAAACCTATACCTAAACTTAAACCCTAAATTTAAAACTTAAACCCTAACTAAATTTAAACCCTAAAATTAACCTAAACCTAAACCCTAACCCTAACCTTACCTTAAACACTAAACCTAAAACTAAACCTAAAAAATCTAAACCCTAAAATAAACTAAAACCATAAACCTAAAACCCTAAAATAAAATAAACCTTAAACCCTAAACTAACCTAAACTAAAGAATCCTAAAATATTAAACTAAATAAACCTAAACCTAAACAAACTAACCCTAAAAAATAAACCTAAACCTAAACTAACCTAAACCTAAACCTAAAAAAATAAACTAAACTAAAAAAAATAAAATTAATTAATTAAATAAAATAAACTAAAAAAATAAACTCAAATATACTAAATAAAAAATAAAATAGTCCTAAATAAATTAAACCAAACTAGAACTTAAACTAAACTAAATAAACTAAAATATATAAACTAAATTAATAAAACTTAAACAAAACTAAAATAAATAAACTAAATAAATAAACCTATACTAAAACCCTAAAAACCTAAACCTAAACTAAAAAAAATTTGAAATCTAAACCTAAATAAAATAAATAAACTAAACTGAATAAACTAAATAAACCTAAACATAAATCTAAACCTAAAAAAATAAAATAAACTAAAACCTAAACCTAAACTTTAAATAAAAATAATCTAAATAAATCAACTAAAACCTAAAATAAATAAAAAATAACTAAACTAATCTAAACTAAACAAAATTAAATAAAATAAATTAAACTAAAAGATAAAATAAACTAAAAAATAAACTAGATAAAACCTAAACCTAAACCTAAACTAAAGTAAATAAACCTAAACCTAAACCCAAACCAAACCTAACCTCGAGGGCTCTATTCTCTCTAGTGATTTTTGTTTCCTCTTGGTGGAGCGCCCTAGTCTTGACTAGGGTTCTATCTATTTTGGCTTCGGTTCATCCACTTCTAAAGGTTGATCCGCACCTGGCTGATTGCGTAATGCTACATTCTTAATCCTGGCTACTATGGTGAGTTCGTTTCCTATGGCTCCACCTCAAATTTTGGATGCTCGCTAGGTATCACACATTTCGTAGGTGGCTCTAATGCTACAAACTCGATAAAATCATTTAAGGATGCATTCTTTGGTAAGGGTTCTTCATCTAATGCATCATTTTACCTCATCTCAACTTCTTTTTGTGGTTTTCCAGCCGTAATGTGCTCTGATATGGATGTTGAAATGTTGGAAAAACAATTTTAATTCTATCATTGGAAATTTTCTTTGTATCACTGAATTTGGAGAAGATCAGCACCTTTTTCATAATCTTAAGCTTACAGGTGTTTTCTCGATTGGTCATATTCACCCCCAACATATTATGATTTGACTTTCTAATGATTTGGATTATTCTCAAGTTTTCATGCATCATTCTTACTTCAGTTTTAATTGTCAAATGTGCTTACTGAAGTGGTCACCCTATTTGACATTAAGGAGGAATCTCCTATTATCCCTGTGTGGTTATCTCTTCCTAATATGCACATTCATTTTGTTACACATAATGTGCTTTTTCCTATTGGGGTTTTTTTTGGTTGACCTTTATAACTTTTGTCCAAGCCGTGATCTATCTGGCTCGAATCCTAGTGGAATTAGACATAACTAAAAAATACCCTAAGGAAGTTTGGATTAGCTTTGAAAAATTTGAGTATTCAAAAAAGGTTGAATTGGAGAATCTTTTAGTTTTTTGTTGTCATTATAAAATTCATGGTCATAATAACACATATTATGCTTTATTCTCCATCCTCATTTGAAAAATTGAAATCCTCCTAATGAAAATTTAGTAATAGCTGATCCCCACATATGTTCAAAAATTAGCCTCTGATCTTAAGAATGGTATGAAAGCTGCTATTGAGGTTGATAACTTGAATATTGGGATTATGCCTATTGAACCTATTTTGGATCCTACAGTTACTGGGGATTCGATTGATTTTCAGAATGAGAAGGATGAACTACCTCTTACCTCTTCTTTAAAATTGAATATTTCTAATACAGAGAATAAATTTTTTTCTAAGTTATTGGATGATGAATCTGTTTCCTTTGATTCTATCCCTACTTTTATGCTTGCTTTGATCAACGAAAATGACAATTCCAATGAGGATTTAAATGATGTTAATCAAGCTGAAAATGTTTCTGATCTAGATTTAACTGTTTGTGCTTTAAATGGTTCTAAGTCATCACCATCTCTTATTTTTATTCTTGATATTCATGTTAATCCTACTTTTCAACTTAATTTGGATTTTTTAGAGGGTGAACTTCCCTCTAAACATGATTCTAGTGAAAAAGGAAATAATTTTTAAACTTATCATGCTAAAAAGAAAAAAAAGTGTTAAAAATTACCCTCCCAAACTATCCCAAAACACTAGATCTACCAATGTCTCTCACTCTTCTATCAATAAACCTTTGCTTACCCCTTTTTTCCATTATGTTTAATTTTCTTATTTGGAATGTTAGAGGGATTGGTACCCTCTCTATTTGTAATCATATTAGAAATCTTTGTCACATTCATAATATTTCTTTACTCATTATTTTGGAACCTCTCATTCATTCTAATAAAATTATCCATGTTGCTAGAATGATCAGCTTTAATAAATTTTACTCTAATGTTAGTAATAAGATCTGGTATTTTTAGAATGATTTTGTTGAGGTTTTTATTATTGATGATTTTCAACAAGTTGTTAATGCTCTAATCTCCTATGGTGACTATTGTATTTTAGGCTCCTTTGTTTATGCTTCTAGCTATATATCTGGTTGTAATCTCCTTTGGGTTAATTTGAGAAACTTTTCTACCTCCATCAACAAACCTTGGTTTATGTGGGGTGATTTCAACACTATTTTATTTTCTTCTAAATAGAGTGGTGGTTGCTCTCCCAACATTCATTCCATGGAAGAATTTTCCAATATGATCCTTGATTGTAGTTTGAATTATATTGGTATTAAGGACTCTAACTACACTTCCCAAAACTTTAGATTTTGGTAAAGGTTGGCCAAGATTTTTTTTAATGCTCATTAGATAACCTAATGTCCTACTACTTCTATTGATCACTTAAGCATAACCTTTTCTGAGCATGCTCCTCTTCTAGTTTCTATTAAAAATAATTATATTATATTAAAAACCTCCTCTCCTTTTAGATCCCAAAACATGTGGATTTAGCATATTGATTTATTTGTTGTTGTAGACTTATTATTATTGTAGCTTATTGATTAAAAGAAAGCCTAGCATCCTAATAATTCAATTACGGGGATGAATAGACTATGGTTTAAACTTAAAAGACTTAAACAAAATTTGGGTTTGTGGAACAAGCATTATTTTAAAAACCTTTTTTCTAATATTAAAGACATGGAAATTTTTGTTTATTACCTTTAAGTGTCTATTATGTTGACCTTCAAAGCATACTGATTTGACTGAAGCGAAAGATAAGCTTGCCAATTTCTAAAACATGGAAGAGACTTACTGGCACAAAAAAGTGGCTAGTAAACATATTGTGGATGGTGACAGGAATAATAGATATTTCCATGCTTTGGTTAACAAAACAGGAGCTTTCAATAATATTCTAAAAATTATAAATGACAATGGAGATTGGATTTTGGAGAATAATGAGATTAAGGATTCGATTATTAATTACTTTAGAAATATGCTTAATAAGAATTTCACTTATGAAGCTATTTTTAATTCTTAACTGATTCCATCTATTATAAATAATAATGTTAATGAATTGCTTACCTTGGTGCCTAATGAAGATGAAATTCTTAAAGTTTTTAATAGCATGAACAATGATTCTATTGCTGGTCTTGAGGGTTTCAGTACTCAATTTTTTCAAATATGTTGGTTTATCATTAAAAATGATTTGGTTAAGGCTATAATTGATTTTTTAATGGTAATCCTTTTCCCAGATATTGTTTTAGTACTTCTATCATTCTCATTCCAAAGAAAGATAACCCAGATTATTGGTGTGATTGTAGACCAATTAGTCTTTGCACCTTCTTCAATAAGCTGATATCCAAAATCCTTACCAACACACTTAATCCTTTACTTAATAGACTTATCTCTCTCAATCAAACTAGTTTTGTTAGAGGTAGATCTATTTCTAATAATATTTTACATGCCCAAGAATTAATTCATGATCTTTACGCCAAGACTAGAGGAGGCCACATTCTTTTCAAACTTGATATTACCAAAGCCTTTGATAATATCTCTTGGGATTTCCTTTACCATATTCTAGATTTAATATGGTTTTCTAAATAATTTATTTTTCTCATCAAAAATTGTATGAATAATGCCTTGTTTTTGATTTTGTTTAATGAGGAAGCTTTGTGCTTCTTTCCCTCTTCTCATGGCTTAAGACAAGGGGATCCCTTATCTCTAGATTTATTTATTATTGTTGTTGAGTACTTATCTAGGAGCATCAATGACTTATTCTTAAATAATCCTAGTACATACTACAGAACTCTTGGTGGTCTCCCTATTTCCCATCTAATTTTTGTTGATGATTTCATTATTTTTTGCAATGCTTCCATTCATCACATCGACCATCTTAAAAAAATTTTTAAATAAATTTGGTATAGAAAGTGGCCTTTCGATCAATGATAACAAAAACTATTTTATCATGTACTCTAGCATCTCAAATAATAATATCAATCAGATTCTTCATATCACAAATTTTAAACATCAACACTTACCTGTTAAGTACTTGGGTGCTCCACTCTTTAAAAGCCTGAAATGTTCCCATCTCTTTGATGAGAATATTCAAAAAATTTCAAATAAAATATATGTTTGGGAATTCCAATTACAATTTTTTGGTGGTAGGCTCACTATCCTTAGAAGCACTCTCAACTCTATGCATCTTTATTTGATTCAAACCATTATTCCCACTAATGCTACTCTTATCAAAATTGATCATTTGCTTAACAAATTTTTTTGGGCTCTAATAATTCTATCAAAAGAATGCATTAGACATCTTAACATAAATGTTGTGGTTCTTTGGGTGAAGGTTCTATTGGTTGCAAACCTATCCGTGAAGCTATCACTACTTTCTCTCATAAACTATGGTGAAATTTTACAAAGAATGATAGCCTTTAGGATAATTATATGATGAAAAATTTTTATCAAGGTAAACACCCTCTTAACTGTGCTTATAAAGTTGGTGACTCTCTGGTTTGGAAAAGGCTTTGTTCCATTAAATGGGTTGCTAAATCATTAATTTATTGGGGTATCCAGTCAGGATCTTCTTTCTTTTGGCAAGACAATTAGATTGGCAACGGTTCGATTGACACCCAATTATGTACGCACTCTACTACTACTATCAAAGTTAATTCTTTTTGGCTTAATAATAATTGGAATGAAAATAAACTTGATAACTATATCCCTACTTCTCTTTTTGACAACTTTAAAAATATTCCTGTTACTTCTAACAAACCTGATCAAATTCTTTTTAAACTTTCTCATAATGGTCATTTTGTTCTTAAAGAGGTTTGGAACTTTATTAGAGATAAACTTCAACCTTCTAATGTTTTATTAAACTTTGGAACAATATCATTCCCATTTCTTATTCAATTTTAGCTTGGATGATTTTGAATAACTATATTCTGTGGACTCTTGCTCTAGACTAAAGGGTTTTGTTTACCTCCAAAGTGCTATTGCTGCTTTCATATTGAAAATGTAAATCATGTCTTTATCAATGGTGCTAATGCTTCTAAATTATGGTTTTGGTTTGATGATTTATTTAATATCAACTATTTTCATGGCTCTCTTTCTTTATAGCAACTTGTTGATGCCTAATTCAAAAATACTTTGAAAGGTCATATAAAAGTTTTAATTGCTATTACCCTTATCTGGTTCATTTGGATGGAGGATGCTAAATATTATGGTATTCCTATGAACCATAAAAGGATCCTGGTAAGAACTAAAGAAAAAATTCATGCTCTTTTTAATGACAGTCTTATTAGTAACATTCATTTTAGAGGTTACAAATTTGTGTCTGAAAAATTAGGTGTCATTTTGCATGATCTTGACCCTCATAAAGGTGCTAGAATTATCTATTGGATCAAACCTAAAGATAACGTGATTAAAGTTAATACTGATGGTTCTATTACTTTCAATAAATATGGTTGTGGTGGTATACTTAGAGATTTGAAAGGTACTATCATTTGTGCTTTTTCCCACCCTCTCAAGGCCTATTAAGTTCTCTTTGCTGAGCTTATGGTTCTTAATAAAGCAATTGATATTTGTTTGAGTAGAGGTTTCCTCAACATCTGGATTGAAGTTGATGCTCTCTTGCTTTTTGATTTCCTTAATTCCAATAAAAATGGGAATGCTGAATTATTTTATCTTCTTAATCATACTAAAGTTTTACTTTCTCAAGTTTCTTTTAAATTTTTCACATCCTTCATGAAGGTAATGCTTGTGCTAATTATTTAGCTAATTTTGGTGTCAACTTGACTGATTTCACTTTATTTGACAACCAAACTTTGCCTAAATTATTAAGAGGATTGGTTAATATGGATAATATTGGATTGCCTTATCTCAGATTATAATTTCTTTGATTGGTTTTATCCTTTTTTGATGATCTTTTATTTTATTTAGCATTTTTAAATCATCTTTGGGTTGTGGTCAACTTCTAATTTTCCCTCTTCATTTTTTGTTTTTTTCTGGCCTAGTTTTTGCTCCCATATGGTTTTTGTCGCGGGGTGTTTTTTTTTTTAGCTTGGTGGTTTAGTTGCTGAGCTTTTATCAAAATTTTCCCTTGCCTATTTCCTATTTCCTTCTTTGGGTTGTGGCTTTGGCTGGTGCAAGAATTTCCTTCTATAAGGGTTTTGCCTCTTTTCTAGCCTCCCTACAAATCTATTATACCTGCTGCTGTGGTGGTGGACTATGTGGCTTGGTTGGCTACCTGGGTTGGCTGACAATTTTTGTTATTTGGGTTGGTTGGATGGTTGTTTTGAGTGGTTTATCTCTTGTTTTTTTTTGGCATGGTGGAGGTGGTTGGCCAGTTATTATTTGCTCTATTTTATTGATTGGGGTTTAGTGATTGTTGGGACTATTTCTGGTTGGATTTTTTTGGTTATGGGTTGGACCTCCTCTTGTAATACTAAGGCTTTAGGTTTGGGTATTATTTTGAAATGGCAGGTTGACGGCTACTATATGGTTGTTATTGGGCCTGACTACTAGTTTTTTATTTTTGTGCCTTTCTTGAGCTATTTTTATTATTTGGCTTGTTATCTGTCTTACTAGGCTATATATCTTTCTATCTTTGGCTAGTTTTCTACCCTTCTAGATTGGTTTTTCTTTTTCCTTTATTGGGTTTGGAGGCTACTATTTTTCTCTTGGCCTTCCCGGGCTATTTTGGATGCTTCTAGCTTGATGACTGGATTTGGTCTTGATACTTTTGTTTTTGGGTTTGATGACTTGGATCTTCTTCTGTTGAGGTGGTTCGCTAGGAGGATTAGTTAGATAGCTGTTTGGACTATTTGTTTTGGCTAGCTAGGTTGGAGGAGTGGCTATCTTGGCTATTATTTCTGCTCTTTTGGTGACTACTTTAGAAAATTATTGGTTGTGTTTCTATGATTATTTTCTTTTGGTTTCTTCCTGCTTGGTCTCATCTCTCTTGGTTGTAGAAGAACACCCTCTTCCTGCTAGGATGGCGGTTGCTCCCACCCTCTTCTTGTTAGGATGGATTTTTTTTTTGTTTGGTGGTGGAGGATCGAGCACTTATGGTCTTCCTTTTAGCTCTTGTATCTCTCTTTTAGTGTTGTTGTACCCATATCATGATGTTTGCTCATCTTGAATTGGTTATTCTCATTTGGTGGCTCTGGTGCTCCTTCTATTTTGCTACTATCCTTGTGGGTTGCTTAACCACCTATCTTTTTAAGCTTGAATGTTTTGGTGGATTGGTGGTTGGCTGCTATATTTGCTATTTTGAGGATTTTGTAAGCTTATTGGAGGACCATCTTTGGATTATGTGTGACACAAGGTATGCTGGCAATGATGGCCTTGATGTTTCCACTCTTTCTTCTTTTGGCTGGTAGCGCTATATGTAAGTGTGATCGTCTTTCTCCTTGAGATGATTATAACTGAGCCTGAGCCTTTTCTTTACTTTACTCCTTTTATCTTCTCTTACTCTTTATGCTTGATTAATTGTACTCATCCTTTCAAAAGTATGTTGTAGATTTCTTTTATAGGCTGGAAGACTCTTTTAGGTGGATCTTATTGGCATCAAAAGGACCAGATGAAGTTGGTTGTTGCTTACATGGATTTTCTTTTGTTGTTTATTTGGCTGCTTTTCTTTTGCTTTCTTTCCTTAATTAATGTAATAGTTAGAGAGTTTATCACTTTCGGACTTATTGTATCTCTTTGAGCATTTTCTTAGAGATTTACTCCCTTTAAGGACTTTGTACCTTTTCTTTGTGGCAATAAAATTACCATGATTTTTCTAACAAAAAATAAAAACCCTAAATCCTAAACCCTAAACCCTAACCCTAAACCTTAAACCCTAAACCCTAAACCCTAAACCCTAAAACCCTAATCCTTAAGCCCTAAACTAACCTTAAACATGAAAAACTCTAAACCTTAAACCCTAAACCTTAAACCATAAATTAACTCTAAACCCTAAACCATAAAATCAAAAAACCTAAACCCTAAAGTCTAAACCCTAAACCTTAAACCCTAAACCCTAAGCTAACCCAAAATTTGTCTCTACTTCATCTGATGAGCTTGGGACTTCTCTTGAGGTAGTTTTCCTTTATTTAGGTAATCCATCAATGGTTGCCTCCAATCTAACTCCTCATCCTTCTTGGCAATGGAAACATCCCCTTCAACAGAGTGCTTTTTGATGAGTTCAATATCAGTAATTGATAAGACTTGTCTATTTTGGATCTTTATTGATATGGACTCATCCTTTGGAGACAATCCTTAGCTTGGCTAAAGCATACACTTCTTTATCATCAAGAAATCTTATAAATTGTAACCTTTGGGATTTGGGCCAACTACTCCATGGTGTACTTGTGGTAGTGATGGAGCTTGGGCTTTATAACCTTATATGACCCAACAATTTGTTTGATAACTAGCTGAGAATCCCGAAGATGTTGATGTTCTGGATGCTTAGAGTAACGGCTAACTCCAGATCGGCAATCAAAGCTTCATATTTGGCTTCGTTGTTGGTGCAGGATTCGACATATGATATGAGAATCTCATCACATCACAGTCTAGAGTTAAGAGAACTATTCCTACCCCTGCAATTCTTAGAATAGTAGATTATGGTTCTTGTCCTCTTTGAGAGGAAGCCACACCATCAAAGTACATCTCCTAGTAGTGAATGCTAGTATCCCCTAAGTTCATGATTTGTTCATCAGGGAGATCATCACTAAGTAGAGTCAGAAGTAGTGTGCTTCTAGAAATCCAGCTTGTCCTTTCATCGCATGGAAGGATATAAAGAAAATGTCAAACTACAAGAGGATCATGGACCGTCATGCCAACCATCCAGATAATGTTAGTCATGTCATTAGATACTATAGTGGATTGATCCTAGAGATTAAGTTCACCTTATTAGGAAGCATGTTGTGATGTTGCTTTGGGATGCAAAGATTAAAGCTAGGCAATGCTTCTCAATGGGTGGATAATTAGCCTAAGCAGGGATTAGATGATGGTTGAGGTAGTAGAGTGTGTTTTCAATCCCTTCATCATTAGCTTGGGTCAACAAAGCACCAAGGGAGTCATCTAATGCAGCAGTGTAAAGTATGATTGTCATCAGGTAATGCTTGATGTCTTCGAAGGCATGCACACACTTGTCATCCTACTTGAACTTGCCATCCTTTTGACAAGTGTTGAGAATGGCTGACATCTTTACCATAGGTTGGATATAAAGCATCTTAAATATGACAATTGCCCTTGGAATGATCTGAGTTGAGTTAAATTTTTAGGGGGTGGCATTTCTAATATCACCTTGATCTTCTCTAGATTGATTACAATTCCCTAGTGTCGTACAACAAACCCAAGGAATTTCCCTGAAGCTACTCTGAATGCACACTTCAGGGGGTTCATTTTGAGGTTAAATTATCTTAATGTTTGAAAACTACTCTCAAGTCAAAGTTATGGCCTTCCTTTTCTTTACTTTTGATGATCGACATGCTGATGAATGAATGAGTTAGTCGAAGATTCGAGTCATAGCCCGCTGGTATGTAGCACTAGCATTTTTTAGGATTAAGGGCATGACCTTATAGCAATAGATTCTAATTAGGGTTCTAAAAGCAACATGTCTTTCATCTTCAAGAACCATCTTTATTTAGTTATATCTAGATGAGACTTCCATGAAAGAGAAGACTGCATGAGATGAGACAATGTCCACCATCAGCTCCAGGATTGGTAGTGGAAATTCATCTTTTGGAAATGCTTTATTTAAATCCATAAAATTGACGCATATATGAATTTGGCCATTCTTTTCTTAATTGGGATGACACTAGCTAACCAGGTAAGGTGTTTTTTTCAAATGAAGCCACCATTGATAAGTTTCTTGACTTCAGAAGTGACCTGTTATTTTATGTCTAATGCATGTGTCTAGGAGCTTGCTTGATAGGGTTAGCAGTAGGCTCTATTGCTAGTTTATGGATAGCTATATGAGGAGTCAATCCAATCATCTTTTCATAACTCCATGCAAAGTGGTCCTTAAACCCAGTCAATAGCCTAATAAAGTCATTGGTTTCAATTTTATTCAATAAAGAATTGATGTATGTCGGGCGTGGATCTTCTTAGCTCTTAAGTTGATTTCTTTGAGCTCATCGATGGTTGACTTAATCTCTTCTTTGAACTCACGGTGCATCTTTGACTTAAAATCATTTTTCAATCATCAGTTTCTAACAACTTACTCATATGAGTTAATGTGATTTGAAAAGAAATTATCAATTCCAAATGATTGGTGATGACTAGCATAATTGTTTTGCTAAATTATGAACACACGATAATTTCCAATCAAAAGGTAATTATATTAAATTTTTATAGGAATTATCCTCAAGTTCTACATCAACTTCTTGATTTGAGGATGATGCTTCCAGAAAGAACCTCTAAGGCTTCACACCTGTGGATGACTTATGGGCTTCCTTAACTACCAAGCCCTCAGCTTTTTGAGAGGAAAGTGGGATTAGAGCAAAGGTTCCCAATTAATGCCTAACTTATTCACATATAGACTTGGATACACTTATGCTTTACTTTAGAGCTAGGTCTTCATCGCTATCTGGCTCAAGTGTCATCTCTAAGAGAATCTACTTCTACGAAGAGTTGACTAGTTTGCTAAATGTTTAAGACTCATCCTATGAACTAGATTCTAAGTCGATATGGATAGCAGGTGTACTCCTGATAGCTGGGACATATCTTCTATTGGGTGGCCAATAAGGAGATTTTCCACCCCTGGAACTGCCTCTAAACTAGCCTCTTCATCTACCAGGTGGAGGTCAGGTCATCCTACCCATATGTTCGAATGGAGTAATGAACTATGGGTGGAATCTAATGTCAGGCTCCACTTCCTCCTCCAAGTCTATTTTCGCCCCCTTTTATTTTCTTTTTTATTTTCTCTTTTCTTTTCTTTTTTTTCTCTTCCTTTTTATTTTCCTTTTTCTTTTATTTCTAAACTTTGGCCAAGGTTATGAGAATAGACTTGTTGATTTTGAGGGAGGTCTTGTTGATTTTGAGGGAGGTAGTAAAATCATATATATGCTGAGTAAATGGCTTGAGATCTCCTTTGACATAGTAGACGATCCCACCTCTCAAAAACTTCATACACTGATGTAAAAAAGGATGGAACTATGATGTTCTCATGTATCCATGTTCTCCCAAACAAAGCATTGAAAGATGTATTCAAGTCTATAATGTGAAATTTGGCTTCGGTCTTTCAATCATCTATCTCACAGGGCAACACTATGGAGCCTATGGCCTGTTGACCTCACTTTTGGAGTGTGGATTCAATCTTCTCATCTTAGACTTAGAAGTCTCCTAGACACTAAGACTTCCCTAGTCATAAGATACTTCTAACAATTATTGAAACACTTAACCTAAGCCTAAAGACTTAGAAGGGTTAACCATAAGATTAGGTTATGCCTTAGCGATTAGGATAATCCACCTACTCTACAACCCAAATCCAATCCATGTTCACCTTCTTAAACTAAACCTCAAGTTCAATTCAAACATCAATTCAAATCCAAATCCAAATCCAAATTCCAAAACCAAATGGTTGAAGCCCATGATCAAATCCAAATTTGAAACCCTTCTTAAGCCATATGACCTATCCCATGGACTTAGCCTTAATCCAAATCAATCCAAAATCAACTGATTTTCTCATAATCAATTTATATCTTCAATCATCCTTCTAAATATAAATCAAATCTACATTCAAATCAAAATTAAATCAACTAAATCAAATTAAATCAAAACCCTTCCTAAGCCATATGACCTATCCATGGACTTAGCCAAATCTTAATCCAAATCAAGTTAAACTGAATTGATTTTCTCCCGAATCAATCATATTTTCAATCAACTTCATAAATTTAAATGAAATATATATTTAAATGATCAAAACTAAATCAAACCAAATCAAAATCCAAACCTAAGCCACATGACCTAACTCCATGGACTTAGCCAAATTTCTTCATTCCAAAACCCAAATTCAATTTATTTTCTCATGAATCAATCATACCTTCAATGATATTCACAAGTGTAAATAAAATCTATAATCATCAAGCCAAACCAAAATCAACCCAAGTCAAACCAAACTTAACCGTTTTGACTTAAAATGTTCAAATGAACCAAAACCCATTTGAACCCAAGCTAATTGAAATTGAATTTATATATCAATCCCAAATCCATATATAAACTCAACTAAATCAAACTCAACCCAAAATCAAGCCAACTAACCCTAATTGGTCTACTTGACCCAAAGTGGCCAACTTGACCTATTTGAGCCAAGTTCTAATCCTACCCAAATTATATTGAACCAAACCAAAACCTCCATCATGATCTTGATCACCTAGGTTGATCAATTTTCACAAATTGGGTCAAACCAAGTCAACTTGGTCATTTTACCAAGTCAACCACTTAACCCGTATGAACTTAAACTAGCCAAATTGCAACCTATCCTTGAAAATAAATGATTCATACCAAATCAAAATCAATATTTGAATATGACTTTACCTTCAATTGAGTCAAACCAAACCCAATTGGCCCTCTTGACCCAAGTTGACCCAAATTGACCTAAAAGATCAAATTGCGTCAAATAATAATATAAACCAAATTGATTGCAACCAATGGCTCAAGTTCATTCTAAATTGATTGTTGAACTTGACCAAAGCCATGATTGGACTTAATTGAACCCAATTGACCTACTTATCCCAATTTGACCTAAAGGTTCCAGTTGGCCTAAATCAAAACCAAATCCAAATTAATTGAAACCAAAGCCTACAATCATCTTCAATTGGTCAACTAAACCCAAACCAACTCCCAACCCAAGCCAATTTGGCCAATTTGATCAAATTGGTCAGCTTAACCCATTTGATCCAAATGAATTCAAATGAGCCAAAATCAAATCTAAGCCAAACTAAACCAAACCAATTGAACCAAAACATCCCAAATGATCATATGAACTTGAACTAACCCTTGGTTTGACCCAATTTGACCAATTGCTCAACTTGACCCAACCTAACCTAATTTGACCTAAATGAGTCAAATTGAGGCAAACTTAACCAAATCAACTCCAACTGACTTAAAATTTGGGCTAACCCACTTTTGGCTCATTTCAAATATGCTCAAATCAAATCTAATGCCATATGATCATTCTACCCTTGGGTCAAGGGCATCACATGAGACAAATCACCCATGTAAGTGGTCATTTCCATTCCTTGGCCACTTGGTAATTGTCCAATGGTCCACCTAGGCACCTAGAACACTGCTCAACCTAATCCAAGGGGTGGTTGGGTCAACCATGACCCATGGGAGGTGAAATCACCTCACCCTCCCCACAGGAGCATTTGAAACACATAACAAGAAGCCAAACTAGTATACACACCCTCGTTTCCACTCAAACACACATAAAAATCATTCCTCAGAGCCTCAGCTACCCAAGAAGAGCTGCTAGAATAATTCGCTATGTTCCCAAGCTCATTCCTTGATCAAAAATGCCATTCCTTTTCATCCTGAAATAAGACAATCCCATTTTTGACTTAACTTTCTAACTTCTCCATCAAACTCAAATTATCTTTGGATGCACCTTCCCTAGGCCTCTCGAGCAAGAACAAATCATCTCCCAAGCATCCCGAGCACTAGAGGTGGGCCTTTAATCAAAGTTAAGCTCCAAATCATCAGTTAGTGGCCTTCGAGCAAACATTGAGGAATTGATCTAATTGCTACTCAATAGAGCTTCATCTTCGCTAGATGAAGCTTCTTCAATCATTTAAGCCACCAGTCTTGAGCTTCGGTGAGGTATGCTTCCAAAATAGATCCTTAGCTAAAATGGAATGGAGATTTTTGAAGAACTTGTATATCGTGTGATCTTGACCAATGGATCCCCTCCGATTGATGTCGTGAAGGTGTGGGATCCTTTTGGAGTTGATCCAAGCTCAAATAAGCTCAAATCAAGCGAGAAATGGCAGATAAACTCCATGCTCCTTCACTCGCATGATGTTAGATCAGGCATTGTATGTTCTGCATGATCGGAACGGACGGTTGTGATCAGATCTACTAGATCGATTTGATTTAATCTTATTAAGCTTTAGGATTAATCATAGTAGTCGATCTTAGATCGGATGGCGGATGAAAAGTCCACACCGTCCCCGCGTGGCTAAGTCGAATAAATTTTATGTAGCCAATCTTTAGGTGCCACATGGGACCAATTGGATTAGGCTTTAATTAGGCTTAATTAATCATTTTTAATGGCTGAAACTTCTAAAAATCTTAAAAAATCATAGAGAAATAAAAAATGCAAATAAATACTAATTTTAAAGGTATTTTAAAGGAGAATTAATTAAAAATGACCTTAACTAATTTTGAATAGTAATTAAGGTTTAATTACAAAATTAATTAGCTTAATTACTTTTTAATTACATGAGCAATTAATCCTAAATTTTATGTTTTAATTTAATGGGATGACTGACACACATGATTTTCTTGGGATTTATTGTTCACTTAATTAAAGAAAATGACTAATTAAACCTTACCTATTATTTTAAGTTAATAATGATTAATTAATGTGATGAACAGTAATAAATTGGTTAATTAAGTTTATTAATCATTATTTAACAGTAAGTGACCTAAAGAATAATGTTGGGACCCCTTTGAAGTTCATTTCACCCTTTTCTAAAATGAAACTAATTAGAATTTAACTAATTAATTAAATCACATAATAATATTAAAATCTTAATCACATTTGACCTTAATTAATTAAATCATGGGGTAGATCTTTAGGTGTTTAATAACTTAAAGTAGTTTACTGAAATTATGGTTAGTCCACATGTGTGGGAAAACCATAAGAATAATTAATTAAGTCCCATAATCTAATTAACTATTAATCATGAGCCAATTGCATTAGGCCCCTTTTATTTCCTAGGATCATTGCAAGTTTATTTTCTATGCATATCATGTTGGCTCATAATTATTTAGTTATTTACTTTAAAGTGACATTAGTAAGGGTATTAATTCATCTAATTAAGGCTTCAACTTAATTAACCCATTAAATCAACTTAATTACACTTCTTTAAATTAAACCAAATCACTAATGTGGGAATGGGTTTAAAATAGCAAGTGATGATTTCTCTTTTCCTCTTTAAATCAAATCAAATTCAAAACTTAATTAATAAAGAAGCTTTAGTTTGCTTTAAATAATCTTATTTGATTTAATTATCCTTAAAAACTAGTTTGGTTGAATGAATCACATGCTTATATTTGATTGTCCTTTTTCCAATCTTGTTAAATTTGGTATGTCATTTGAATTCATGCATCCATCTTTTCAAAACCAAGTAAAATAAAATGGATTACCTTTATGTAAGCTTGCATGTGTTGATTTAATTTAATATATGCATGGCTATTATCACTATTAAATCGAAATGTATTTTTCAAAAGATTATAAATGAATAATAATATGTGTTATGATGCTAGTTATAAATACATAAGAAATGCATGTGCTTATAGCTTAAGTGTATGAATGTTGAGTTCTCTTTCCTCTATTCATGTATTGATTTATATAAGATTAAATGGTAATGGGTATATAATCTAGACATCCCAGGAGCACAAGGCTTTAGCTAGCCCCAAGGAGGTCAATTGATTACCTCACTTCCGTAGACATCCGATCTGCTGCTTATGGAACTGTGTCATTATAGTAGAGATAGTTCTAGTTATAGTGGAAAACTTGGTGTGTTATTTGGTTGATGAAATTGAAAAGAAGAAATGTTGAATCTGAATTTATTCTCTATTAAAAAAAACCATAAACCTTAAACTAAAACCTGAAACTTAAATCTAAAACCTAAACCCTAAACCCTAAATCCTAAACCCTAAATCAAAACCCTAAACCCTAGAACCCTAAACCCTAAACCCTGAACTCTAAAATGGAAACCTTAAACCTAAACCAAAAATAAAAAAAAAACACTAAACCCTAAACCTTAAACCCTAAATACTAAATTCTAAACCCCAAACACTAAAACTAACCATAAACCCTAAATCCTAAACCTACAACCCTAAACCAACAACCCTAAACCCTAAACCCTAAAAAACCCTAAACCCTAAACCCTAACTTTAAACCTAAACCCTAAACCCTAATCCTTAAACCCTAAACCTTAAAACCCAAAACCCTAAACCCTAAACCCTAAAAACCCTAAACTCTAAAGACTAAAGTCTAAACCCAAAACTAACTCTAAACCCTAAGCAAATGTTAAAACCTAAACCCTAAACTAATCCTAAACCCTAAACTAAACTTAAACACTAAACCTAAACCCTAAAAACCCTAAACCCTAAAGCCTAAATACTAAACCATAAATCCTAAACTCTAAACCATAAACCCTAAACCCTAAATCCTAAACCCTAAACCCTAAAAACTTAAACACCTAAACTTAAACTAAATGAAACCTAAAAATTAAATAATTAAAAAACCTAAAACTAAACAAAATAAAAAAAATAAAATAAAATAAAAACCTAAACTAAAACCTAAATCAAACCTAAACCTAAACTTAAAATAAAATAAAATTAAAAATAAAGACTAAACTAAAATAAAAAAAGAAAGACCTAAACTTAATAAAATAAAATAAAATAAACCTAAAAATAAAAAACCTAAATAAAATAAAAATTAAACGTAAAATAAAAATAAAGTAAACCTAAGATAAAATAAAACAAAAACTAAATAAAAACCAAAACCTAAAAAATAAACCTAAAAATAAATAAATAAATAAAATTTAAACTCTAAACTAAAAAAAAAACCTAAACTTAAAATAAATTAAAGAAAATAAACCTAAATCTAAACTAAAGTAAGCTAAACTAAATTAAATAAACCTAAACTTAAACATAAAATAACATAAAAATAAACCCTAAACTAAATAAAATAAAAATAAACCCTAAACTAAATAAAATAAAATATACTAAAAATAAACCTAAACCTAAAGCTAAACCTAAAAATAAAAACTAAAATCTAAACCTAAAATAAATAAAAAATATAACTAAACTTAAAAATAAACCTAAACCTAAACCTAAACCTAAAAAATAAACTAAAATAAATAAACCAAACTACATAAAAATCAAAAGTAAAATAGAGTAAAATAAATAAAAAAGAAACTAAATAAACTAAATAAATTTCAACCTATTGATATACTAATTTATTTATTTTTTTAAAAAAAACCCTAAATCGTAAACCTTAAACCCTAAACCCTAAATTTTAAACCTTAAACCCCTAAATCCTAAAACTAACCCTAAACACTAAACCTACAAACCTAAATCCTAAAAAATAAACCCTAAAGATAACCCTAAACCCTAAACCATAAACCTTAAACCCTACACCCTAAACTCCAAACTAACCCTAAACCCTAAACCCTAAACCCTAAACCCTAAAAACCCTAAACCCTAAACCCTAAACCATAAACTAACCCTAAACTCTAAGTTAACCCTAAACCCTAAATCCTAAACCCTAAAAACTTTAAACCCTAAAGCCTAAATACTAAACTATAAACTCTAAACCCTAAACCCGAACCCTAAACCCTAAACTCAAGCCCTAAACCCTAAAATGTTAAACCCTAAACCCTAAACCATAAAACCTTAAACCTTAATGACTTGAAAACCTAAACCTAAACTAAATAAAACCTAAAAATAAAATAAATAAATAAACCTAAACCTAAATAAAATAAAATAAAAATTAAATCAAAACCTAAACTAAAACCAAAACTTAAACCTAAAAATAAAATAAAATTAAAAATAAAACTAAAGTAAAATAAAATGAAGAAAAACTAAATTATATTAAAAATAAAATAAACTTAAGAATAAAAAACATAAATAAAATAAAAACTAAACATAAAATAAAAATAAAATAAACATTGAATAGAATAAAATAAAAACAAAAATGAAAACCTAAACCTGAAAAATGAACATAAAAATAAAACCTAAAAATAAATTTAAAAAACCTAAACACAAAACTAAAAAAAAACCTAAATTTAAAATAAAAATAAAATAAACAAAATACAATAAACCTAAACCTAAACTAAAATAAATGAAACCTAAACCTAAACCTAAAATCAAATAAACCTTAACCTAAACTTAAACTAAATAAAATAAAATAAATTGAAAAAACCTAAACCTAAATTAAAAAATAAAACTTAAAAATAAACCTAAAATAAAAACATAAAACCTAAGCCTAAAAAAATAAAATAAAAACCTAAACCTAAACCTAAAAATAAAAAATAAAACCTAAAGCTAAAAAATAAAAGAAAAAAAACTCAACCAAAAAATAAACCTAAACTTAAACATAAAACTAAAAAATAAACTAAAATTAAAACCTAAACTAAAATAAATAAACTAAACTAAATAAAAATAAAAATAAACCTAAATAAAAATAAAAAATTAAATTAAATTAAATAAATAGAACTTAAACTAAATAAACTAAATAAATCTAAACCTATTGGTTTACTTAATTTTAAAAAAACCATAAACCTTAAACCCAAAACCCTAATCCTAAACATTAAACCCTAAAAGCATAAACCCTAAACCCTAAATCCTAAGCCCTAAACCATACACCCTAAACCCTAAACCCTACTCCCTAAACCCTAACCCTAAACCCTAAACCCTAAACCCCTAACCCTAAACTTAAACCTAAAGTAACTAAATAAATTTAAAAATAAACCTAAACCTTAAAACCAAATAAATCTAAACCTAAACCTAAACCCTAAGCATGGGCAGAACCTTGACGGGAGGAACATCACCATCAACCAGGCTCAGTCTAGATCTGGTAGTGAAGGAGAAGGTGGAGGCAGAAGTTATCGCAGTGGTGGCGGTGGATCTGGAAGTGCTCATGGGAATGGAGGTCAAGGTTAGAGAAGTGGTGGTTATAGATGCAAGAAGAGCGATGGAGATTACAGCCATTGTGAGGGGAAAGATCAGAGATATGATGGTAGATCCTGCTACTGAGAGGCTGGGATGCTTCTAATGGGAATTGGAGAAACTGAAGAACGACCGATCCGATCAGCTACTTATGGAACTGTCTTCATAGTAGAGATGGTTCTAGTTAACTAGGATTTTTGATTAGCTCTATGCATGCTAACTTTTGATCTATGTTGTCGTTTATGTCTTAGAAAACTTGGTGTGTTACTTGGCTGATGAAAATGAAAAGAGGAAATGTTGAATATGAATTTGTTCTCTATTAAATAATATATCAAATACCCTAAACCCTAAACTAAAACTTGAACCCTAGACCAAAAACCTCAACCCTAAACCCTAATTTCTAAACCCTAAAAACCCTAAACCCTAAAAGTTTAAACCCTAAACCCAAATTCTTAAACTATAAACCCTAAACCCTAAACCCTAAACCCCAAACCTAAAACTCTAAACCCTAAACCCTCAACTAACCCTAAAAACTAAACCCTAAACCTTAAACCCTAAACCCTAAAAATCAAAAAACCTAAACCTAAATTAAATAAAACCCTAAAAATTAAATAAATAAATAAACCTAAACCAAAATCAAATAAAAAATAAAATAAAATAAAAACCTAAACTAAAACCTAAACCTAAATCTAAAAAGAAAACAATATAAAACATAAAAACTAAACTAAAATAGAATAAATAAAATACATAAACTAAACTAAAAAATAAAAAACCTAAATAAAATGAAAACTAAACCTAAAATAAATAAAAATCAAAATAAAATAAAAACCTAAACCTAAAATCTATACCTAGAAAATAAATAAATAAAACTTAAACCATAAACTAAAAAAAACCCAAACCTAAAATGAAAATAAAATAAACCTAAACCTAAACTAAAATAAATAAAACTTTAACCTAAACCTAAAATAAAATAAACCAAAAATAAAATCTTAACCCTAAATAAAATAAACTAAAAAAATAAACTTAAATCTAAACTAAAAAATAATACCTAAAATTAAACCTAAAATAAAAACCTAAAACTTAAACCTAAAAAACAAAATAAAAACCTAAACCTAAACCCAAAAAAAAATAAAACTTATACCTAAAAAATAAAATAAAAATAAAACTTTTAAAAAAAATGTAAAGCTAAACCTAAACCTAAAAGATAAACTAATATAAAAAACCAAAACTAAAATAAGTAAACTAAATTAAATAAAAATAAAAATAAAAATAAATTAAACTCAAATAAATAAAAAATAAACTAAATAAACCTACCTACTAGTTTACTTAATTTTAAAAAAAGTAAAAAAACCCCTAAACCCAAAACCCTAAACCCTAAACCTACAACCCTAACCCCTAAAATCTATAAATTAAAACCCTAAATCCTAAACACTAAACCCTAAACCTTAAACCCTAAAACCTAAAACCCTAAATCATAAACCCTAAACCTTAATCCATAAAACCTACAACCTTAAACCCTTAAACCTAAACCCCAAACCCTAAATACCAAACCCTAAACCATAAAAACCTAAAAAACCTAAACCTAAACTAAATAAAACCTTAAAATAAAATAAATAAAAAAACCTAAACCTGAATAAAATAAAAAACAAAAATAAAATAAAAATTAAAATTAAAACTAAGACCTAAACCTAAACCTAAATGTAAAAAGTAAAATAATATAAAAAACTAAATTAAAATAAATTAAATAAAAACATAAACTAAATAAATAAAATAAAATAAACTTAAAAAACCTAAATATAATAAAAACTAAATGCCTAATAAAAATAAAATAAACTTAAAATTAAAAATTAAAAACTAAATAAAAACCTAAACATAAAACATAACCTTAAAAAACCTAAAAATAAATAAAAAAAACCTAAACCCAAAATAAAAAAAATCCTAAAACTAAAATAAACAAAATAAAATAAACCTAAACTAAAATAAGTTAAACTAAAATAAATAAAACCTAAACCTAAACCTAAAGCTAAAGTAAAAAAAATCAAATAAACTAATAATAAACCTAAACTTTAACTAAAAAATAAAATCTAAAATTAACTTAAAACTTAAACCTAAAAAAATAAAATAAAAAACTAAACCTAAACCTAAAAATAAAAAATAAAACCTAAAACTAAAAAATAAAATAAAAATAAAACTAAGCTAGAAAATAAACAAAAACTTAAACCTAAACCTAAAATTAGAAAATTAAACTAAAATAAAGAAACCTAAATAAATAAACTAAACTAAATTAAAAAAATAAACCAAAATAGAAATAAAAAATAAAATAAACTAAAATAAATAAAAAGTAAACTAAAAAAGACTAAATAAGCCTAAACATACCAGTTTACTTAATTTAAAAATAGACCCTAAACCCTAAACCCTAAACCCTTAACCTACAACCCTAAACCCTAAAGCCTAAACCCTAAACGCTAAATCGTAAACCCTAAAACCCTAAACCCTAAACCCTAAAAAACTAAACCCTAAACTCTAAACAAACCCTAAACCCTAATCTTAAAAACCCTAAACCCTAAGCTAACCCTAATCCCTACATCCTAAGCCCGCAAAACCCTAAACCTTAAAGCCTAAACCCTAAACCCTAAACCCTAAACCCTAAACCCTAAACTCTAAACCCTAACCTTAAACCGTAAACCCTAAAACCTTTAACCCTATACCCTAAACCCTAAACAGTATACCCTAAACCCTAAAAACCTAAAAAATTAAACCTAAACTAAATAAAACCTAAAAGTAAGATAAATAAAAAAACTTTAGCCTAAATACAATAAAATAAAAATAAAATCATAAATTAAACTAAAAAATAAAAAATATAAATAAAATAAAAATAAAAACTAAAATAAACCTAAAATAAGATAAAATAAAAACTAAATTAAACCTAAAAAATAATAACCTAAAATAAATAAATAAAACTTAAAACATATATTAAAATAAAAAACCTAAACCTAAAATTAAAATAAAATAAACCTAAACCTTAACTAAAATAACCTAAACCTAAACCTAAACCTAAATTAAAAAATAAAACCTAAAAATAAACCTAAAATAAAAATCTCAATATAAACCTGTAAATATAAAATAAAAACCTAAAAAAATAAAACCTAAACCAAAAAAATAAAATAAAAATAAAACTCACCTAAAAAATAACCAAAAATAAAAAACCTAAAATAAATAAACTAAACTAAATAAAAATAAAAGCAAACCTAAATAAAAATAAAAAATAAAAATAAACTCAAATAAATAAAAAATAAACTAAATAAACCTAAACCTACTAGTTTCCTTAATTTCTTTTAAAAAAACCTAAACCCTAAATCCTAAACACTAAACCCTAAATGCTTAACCCTAAAACTAACACTAAACCCTAAACTTGCAACCCTAAACCTACTACCCTAAACCTAAACCCTAAACTAACCTAAACCCTAAACCCTAAACCTTAAAATCCCTATACCCTAAAGCCTAAAGCCTAAAGCCTAAACCCTAAACTAACCTTAATTTCTAAACCCAAAATGCTAAACCTTAAACCCTAAACCTCAAAACCCTAAACCCAAAAGTCTAAACCCTAAAACCTAAACCCTAAACCTAAACCCTAAACCCTAAACCCAAATCCCTACACCCTAAAAACCTAAACCTAAACTAAATAAAACCTATAAAGAAAATAAATAAAAAAGCATAAACCTAAATAAAATAAAATAAAATTGAAAACTAAAACCTAAACCTAAACCTAAAAATAAAATAAAATAAAAAATTAAAATAAACTAAAATAAAATAAAATAAACTAAAAATAAAAATTCTAAATATATTAAAAATTGAAAATAAACTAAACCTAAAATAAAAACTAAATAAAAATCTGAACCAAAATTATAAAACTAAAGATAGAACCTAAAAATAAGTACAAAATAAACATAATCCTTAAACATAAAGAAATACTTAAACCTAAAATAAAAATAAAATAAACAAAAAAGAAGAAACTTAAACCTAAACTAAAATAAACTAAACTAAAATAGATAAAACCTAAACCTAACCTAAAATAAACTTAACCTAAACTAAATAACTAAAAATAAACCTGAACCTATACTAAAAAATAAATCATTAAAATAAACCTAAAATAAAAACCTATGCCATAAAAAATAAAATATAAACTTAAAAATAAAAATAATACATAAACATAAAAAATAAAATAAAAATAAACTTAACTAAAAAATAAACCAAAACCTAAACCTAAACCTAAACTAAATAAAATAAAATAAGCTAAAAATAAACCTAAACCTAACCAAAAAAATAAAACATTAAACTAAACCTAAAACTTAAACCTAAAAAAATAAAATAAAACCCTAAACTTCAAAATAAGAAATAAAACCAAATAAATGAAATAAAATAAAAATAAAATTGAACTAAAAAATAAACTAAACCTAAAAAATAAACAAAAATAAAAAACCTTAAATAAATAAACTAAAATAAATCAAAATAAATAAAAATAAACTCAAATAAATAAAAAATATACTAAATAAACCTAAACCTACTAGTTTACTTAATTTTTTTTAAATAAAATCCCTAAACCCTGAATCCTAAACCCTAAACCCTAAACCCTAAAACTAACCCTAAAACATAAACCTTAAACCTACAACCATAAACCCTAAATGATAAATCCCTAAACACTAAACCCTAAACCCTCAGCACTAAACCCTAAACCCTAAACCTAAAACCCTAAACCCTAAATCCTAAAATCTTAAACCCTAAACCCTAAACCCTTAACCCTAAACCCTAAACCCTAAACATTAAAACCTATAACCCTAAACCCTAAACTAACTCTAAACCTGAAATCCAAGCTAACCCTACACCCTAAACTTTAAGAATGGGCAAAACCTTGACGACAGGAACATCACCATCAACTACGCTCAGTCTAGATCTGCTGATGGAGGCGAAGGCTGAGGTGACGGTTATCACAGTGGTGGTGGGGGATCTAGAGGTGTTGGTAGATATGGAGGTGGTGGTTGGAGTAGTGATGGTTATGGAGGTGGGAGGCGACGGAGGTTACAGTCATGGTGGTGGTGGAAGGAAAGATCGAGGATATGATGGCGAACCTGACTACTCGAGAGGCGGGGGTGGTTCTGATGGGAACTGGAGAAATTAAAGAATGACCCATTCGATTTGCTACTTACAAAACTGTGTCTTTATAGTAGAGACTATTCTACTTATCTTGATCTTTTGATTTGCTCTACGGGTGCTCATTTTTTTATCAATGTCATCGCTTGTGTCTTAGAAAACTTGGGGTGTTACTTGGTTGATGAAATTGAGAAGAAGAAATGTTGAATCTGAATTTATTTTCTATTAACAAAAACCTTAAATCCTAAATCCTAAACCTTAAACTAAAACTTAAACCCTAAACCAACAACCTAAGCCATAAACCCTAATCCCTAAACCCTAAAACCTAAACACTGAAAACTATAAACTTTAAATACTAAACCCTAAAGCATAAACTCTAAAATTAAAATGTAAACCCTAAACCTAAAACTTAAACCATAAACCCTAAACATTATAAACTATAAACCATAAATAGTAAACCATAAATCCTAAACCCTAAACCATATACCTTAAACTTTAAATCCTAAAACCCTAAAACCCTATACCCTAAACACTAAAGCCTATAACCCTAAACCCTAAACCCTAAACTAACCCTAAACTAACTCTAAACCCTAAATCCTAAACTAAACTTAAACCCTAACACTAAACCCTAAACCCTAAACCTTGAATAATGATGTCATTAGGAGTAGATCTAAAGAATGACGTAATCCTAACATAGTTATGGTAGCTAAAGAAAATTTCTTCAAGAGACTTTCCCTTGACTATTAGAGATTTGAATACCCTAAACCATAACCCTAAATGGTATTATAATACCATATATTATAGTATAATGTAGCATCATATATTTGAGCATTTAGTGATGTGTTTTTAGATGTTATATGATGTTTTGAAATGTTTTAGTATATTATGGTATTGTGCCCTATAGTCTATATTAATATAAATCATAAAATATTGATTTAATAAATCAAATGATGAAATTTGTTAAATTTGAAGTGGGAATTAGGTTGTAGTACCAAAGGTGTGCTATGCCACTTGTTGTCTAAAAAGAAAGATTTTATGTTCAAAATAAATATTATATGTTGTAGCATAGTATAGCATCACATATCATAATATATTATTTTGCACATTTTAATTTCTTTTATTATTTTACATTCATGCGAGCCTACACTATCAGTTTTTATAAAAATGTTGATTTAGACTTTAAAATAGTGGAATTTGGCCAAATTCGTGATAGGTAGAGCATGGCATCATAATGTATTGTTTCAATTTAAAATATGTAAGTGATACGAATAAAATATATAGTTTTTTATTTATTTAGACTAATTTTATGATTTTTTATCTTAAGCAATCCCTTGTGATGTGATATTTAATATAATATTATATAATATCTTATGGTGTATTATAGTATAGGATACCATAACATAGTGTAGCGTCATGAATTATAGCATACTATTGTGTATTACTACTTGTTGTTTAGCATATTTTTGTTTGTTATAGTATGATGTAGTAGACTTGTACTTGGTATAATTCATAAAAATATTTATTTTGAGATATGGGATTTGGACAAATTTAAGGTAAGCTTTAGGGAACATCATTGGGGGTGTGCTATGGTGTCATTTAATCAAAAGAATGGAATTTTGCATCCAAAATAAATTGTTCATTTTCAACCAAATTTTATAAATTTTTTTTTTAAAGTGATTCATTTTAAGGTGCAATGTAAGATAATATATTTGAAAGCATATTAAAATATAATGTACATAACAATAGAACTTCATATATATATATATATATATATATATATATATATATATATATATATATATGAATGTGGTGGTTTGTTACTAAATGTTATTGAACATTTTTGTATGGTTTACTTTTGTTATAATACATTGAATCAAAACTCACAAAAATGTTAATTTGAAGGTTGAGATGGAAGAATTTGGCCAAATTCACGGCACACACTAAGAAACAACACCAAAATTATGCTATTTTGTACCATTTCTAATAGATAAATAATAATTTTACATCCAAAATGAAAATTTTTCATATTTTGAAAAAATTTTATTATTTGTTCCTTTTAAGTGATTCTAATGAGGTGTAATGTTAGACAATATATTATATTATAGAAAATTGTAATATAACATCATATATTATAATATATAGTGTGTTAATTCACACTATAATATGTTTAGCATGATATTGTATAGTTAGTTTGAGATTGCACCATCAAAAATCATAAAATTTTAATTACAATGTTAAGATGATGTAATTTGAATTAATACATTGTTATGCTTTTGGTTTGACATTAAAGGTGTGAATAAGAGAAAAAAAAAAGATAAGAATTCATGTCAGGACATAGAGATCTGCTAGGGATCAAACATGCATTGGACATGACATGTGAGGGTTATGTTGAGGGCATAAAGAGGAAAATCTTGTGATAAGGTTTGAATTTGATTTGATTATATGATTTATGGAAAAAAGATCTGTTGGGGATAAAAATCAATAATCCACTGGAATTAAGTTCGAATCAACTTTAATTTATTTTATTTTAATTGATGTGGAGGCATATCTGCTAGAGATATGAGCTCAAGTCCATTGGGGATCATGTATGTGAACCTTCTACTAGGGAAGCAGGTTCGGTTTATCCATTGGGGATTAGGATTTGAGTTTAATTTCATAGATTTGTTTGGGGATGTATCCACTAGGGATAAGAGTTTAGTTGGATTTATTTTATTTAGACACTTTTGGGGGAGTTGGTTTAATTTGGCTCCAGCTAATTTTGAATTTGATTTATTTGTTTGATTTATATATGATTTGGGGCTCCACTAGGAAGAAGGGTGTAATATAACTCCAGAAAAATTAGATTGGGTTTTATTTAATCTAGTTAATATATACCATCATTATGCAATGGACCCCGAGAGCTATATTAAGACCTACCCAGTTTACAAATCGAAAGGGGTATTCTACCGGTTGTGGGGTAGGGCTAGCCAACCTAAGGGGTTTCCTTTTGGTGTGCAATGGTTATGCTAAAAAAAAGTTGTAGCAAACTTACATCTTCCAAAGCAAAGAATAACTAGTGGAGTGGCCTATTAGATGCACAATAAATCGAACCTGACCTAGGGCGACTACTGAGTGAATGTCGTTGGGACTTATGCCAACTTAAAAGTAGTCAGAATTAATTTTGGCTTAATTTCATGTGATTTGATATGGTTTATTTGGTTTAGTTTGATTTTTACTTGAGGGCATATATGTTGGGGATGTGAGCTTGATCAAATTTGATAGATTTAATTTAAGGATCATGTTAGTGTGTGATGGACCCACTGAGAAGGGGCTATATCAGACTTTTTCTACCTCAGATTTCTAAATTTAAAGGGATAGTCTACTGGCCATGGGGTAGAGCTAGCCAACCTAAAGGATTGCCTTTCAGTGTGTAATGGTTGTGCTAGGAAGAAGGTATAACAGACTTACATCTTCTAAAGCACGGAACAACAGTTGGGGTGACCTGTTGGTAGCACAACAAATCAAACCCGACTTAAAGGTGACTACTGAGTGAATTCCATTGGGGACTTATATCAACTCAAGCATAGTCAGGAGAATAATATAGGTAGTTTTGCTGACACTTCCCTAAAGATAAGATGCACCTTTGGAAAATGCGCTAGGGTCTAATCCACACATGAATATATATTTTGTTTATATGTTTATGTGGACCATGTTGGTGTGTGAGGGACCACACTGAGAAGGGGCTATGTCAGCCTTAATCTATCTCAGATTTAGTGTACCAAGGGAGAATCTGCATATCTCTCTCAACCAGAAGGGTGGTTTCTAGGAAAGGGGAACTGTTCAATTCGATAATAACCCATTTAGTGTCTAAATGTGCTCGCAAAGGATATGATCCAAATATAGTGCCCACAGATGAGGTGCTGCTAGGGGCATTATCCTGATCCCTAAAAAAGAAATCCTATAGGTGTACGGTGGCCAACTCAAGGAGAAAGCATAGCAGAATTACATTTACCATGAGTGGTGTATCCTAAGGTGCAAAAATAAACCAACCTAAGGTGTATTCGTCAGCATGAGTGGTGTATTCATCAGCATAGTGTTAGCCAACCTAAGCTACCCATCAGTGTACAATAATCAATCTAGAAAGAAAGCATGTAGGCTTACAATTTTTTGAGCGGAACTAATCATCTAGATAGTCTATCATTGCTGGGTAGATGCTATATGACCTAGAGTGACTACTAAGTGGGGAGCCTAGAGGAAGGACTAGACCCAGACTTGAAGTAGTCAAGAGAGAAGGAGCCACTAGGAGACTTATCCAAAATCTCAAAAATACTCAACCCAGTCAGTACACAAAGGCTAATCTAAGAAAGAAGCATAGCAGACTCACATCCTCTTAAATGAAGCCAACATGAGGTAGCTTATCGACCATGCAGTAAGGCCTACTAAACTAACAAGTTGCTTTTCGATGTGCATTGTCCAAGTAAAGATGGAAAGTGTTATCTAACATCCTCCAAAGCATGAAGAAACCATTAGGGTGACACACTAGTAGGATAAGCGTCGGCCAGTAGCATCTCTTGAGTGAGTGCCACTAGAGGCATTATCTCAACTCAGAGTAGCCAGAGATAAAAGATATGTATTTATTTTATATGTTTGTGTGTAGTTTGTATTTTTTTTGTGTCAATGAAGGATAGGATGCTACTCGAGTTCCTTACACCTACCCTAAACACAACTTTGCCGATTCACAAACAAGAATACTTTCAACATGGATGAGATTGAATTTGAAATGGAATTTTCATTGATGATAATTATTTTTAAACATGATTTATATTATTTCTTTAAGTAGAGCCCATTGATTGGAAGCATTAGGTGCTCTCCCTTATGATTAATAAGCTATTAAGATTTTCTTTGGTAGACCTTCTCTATGGAAAAAGAGCCTTCCCATGTGGGTTCAAACATGCCTCCCATCTTACGATGCACAATTATCTCATAAAACTAAAATAATTCTCCTACTTGAAAAGTTCTAGGACAGACCAACTTGTTATGAGTTTGAATCATTTTAGCTTTATATAATTAGAGGTTTTGACATGCCCATGGCTCTCCTCCAAACCTTGAACTCTTCTGAACCCCAACTTGGCATTCGACTCTATTGTGATCTTGCTACCCACAACTATCTTTAGTGATGGGTGTTGGACTTCTAATAGTAGAATGGCTTTGGACCCATACACTAAGGAGAAAGGAGTAAATTGAGTTGGAGTTTTATATGTGGTGCGGTAGGCCCACAAGGCTTCAACTAAATGCTCATGCCACTATCGCATGTTGTTGTCAAGTGTCTTCTTTAGTATTTGAATGAGAGTTCTGTTGAAGGCTTCTGCAAAGTGTTTTTCCCTCGAGTAGTTGATGGTAGAATATCTCCAATCTATGTTGTGTCTCCAGGAAAAGTTGTTGATCTCAGTGCTCTTGAAAGTAGTACCATTATCAAATATATTTTATCGAGAAACTTTGAACCTATATACCATATGATTTATAAAAAAATTGTTGCACATGCTGAGCTATGACCTCTTTGAGCAGAATCTCCTTCATGCATTTGGAAAAGTAGTCAGTAGCAGCTAAGATGAATCGATAACCCTTAGAATAATGAGGATCAATCGAACCCACTATGTCGATACCCCAACACTTGAATGGCCATGAGGCCAATGTAGGATGAAAAATGTTGGGTGTTTTGTGTAGGACAACCTGTATTTGACATTGGTGGCATCGCCAACCATATCCACACAATCTTTGATCATCGATGGCGTATCCAAGTCTCTTGATCTTGGTTTCATCTTGACTAAATGATTAGCTCCACATAATCCTGAGTGTACCTCAGTCATGATCTTATGGTCTTCGTGCTTATCTAAATAATGTAACCACATATGATCAAAAGATCACATGTACAAGATACCATCCACACGAGCATAAGAAAATGCTCTCTACTTCATCTGATGGGCTTGGAACTTCTCTTGAGGTGGTTTGCCATTATTTAAGTAATCCATGAATGGTTGCCTCCAATCTAACTCTTTGTCCTTCTTGGAAATAGCAACCTCTCCTTCAAAAGAGTACTTTTTTATGAGTTCAATCTCAATAAGGGATAAGACTTACCTATTTTGGACCTTTATTGATATGGACTCATCCTTCAAACATGCCAACTCCTTGGAAAGATTAGCTAAAGCATATGCTACAACATTCTCTTATCAAGGAATCTTATAAATGGTAACCTCTGGGATTTGGGCCAATAACTCCATGGTGTACTTATGGTAGTGATGGATCTTGGGCTTTATAACCTTATAGGACCCAATGATTTGGTTGATAACTTATTGAGAATCTCTAAAGAGATGCTTAGAGTAACAACTAACTCCAGACTGACAATCAAAGCCTCTTATTCAGTTTCATTGTTAGGGCAAGGATTGGATAGATGATATGATAATCTCATCACATCATGGTCTGGAGTTAAGAGAACTATTCCTACCCTGCCTTTCTTGGAATAGTAGATTATGGTTCTTCTACTCTTTGAGAAGAAGATGCACCATCAAAGTACATCTCCTAGTGATGAATGCTAGTATCCCCTAAGTTCATGATTTGTTCATCGGGGAGATCATCGCTAAATAGAGAGTCAGCAAGTAGTGGGTGTGCTATTGAGAAATCTGGTAGCGTTTGTCCTTTCACGCGGAGGTGCAGTAAATGTCATGAGAGGATAAGGGTGTCATGCCGCCATCCGGATAGTCGCCATGTCATGAGATACTATAGTGGATTGATCCTAGAGATTAAGTTGACCTTATGAGAAAGCATGTAGTGATGTAGCTTTGGGATGTAAAGATTAAAGCAGCAATGCTTTTGATAATTAGCCTCGTGAGATTAGATAGTTGAGGTAGAAGAGTGTGTTTTCCTTCCCTTCATCATTAGCTTGGGTCAACAAAGCACCATGGGAGTCATCTAATGTAGTAGTGTAAAGTATGAGTGGCTTGCCCGGGATAGGGGCTGCTAGAACCAGATGTTTGTCAAAGATGAATGAGTTTGTCAAAGATTCAGTCTTCGGTATGCACTGGCATTTTTATGGCTGAATGGTATGACTTTATAGCAATAGATTCTGATCGGGGTTCTAAAGTAGTGTTTCTTTCATCTTAATGGGCCATCTTTATTTGGTAATATCCAGATGAGCCATACATGAAAGAGAAGACTACATGAGATGAGGCAATGTTCACCATTAGCTTTGATATTGGTAATGGAAATTTGTCTTTTAGAAATGCCTTATTTAAATCCCTAAAGTCAACATTTATGTGAATTTGGCCATTCTTTTTCTTAACTAGGATGACGCTGACTAACCAGGCAGGGTATTTTCTTCCTGGATGAAGCCAGCATCGATCAATTTCTTGACTTCAGAAATGTCTTGTTGTTTTATGTCTAATTGCATGCATCTAGGAGCTTGCTTGATAGGGTTAGAAGTAGGCTTTATTGCTAGTTTATGGACTGCTACGTTAGTATCCAATCCAGGCATCTCTTCAAAGATCCATGCAAAGTAGTCCTTAAACTCAGTCAATAGTCTAACTAAGTCATTCATTTTAATTTCATTCAATAAAAAACTGATGTAAGTCAAGTGTAGATCTTCTTAAGTTCTTAAGTTGACTTCATTGAGCTCATCGATGGTTGACTTGATCTCTTCTTTGAACTCTAGTGGTGCATCTTTGACTTCAAAATCATCTGGATCAACTAAAGTTTCTAAGCACAACTCCTCATATGATTTAATGTGATTTAAAAAGAACCTATCAGATTTCAAATGATTGGTGATGACTAAGCTGTAATCGTCATCATCGACTAGACCCACTGTACTGAATCCTAGTCCTGGTCTTAATTGAGAGATTTTGTATTTATTCTTCCATATTCTTTCAATGTAGTCTGACCTATGCTTTGACCAAGTATGTGAGATTAACACTTTCTTTGCTAAATTATGAAAATAAGGCAAGTACCAATCAAAAGGTAATTTTATTAAATCTTTATATGAATCATCCTCAAGGTTTACAATAGATTCTTGACTTGAAGATGATGCTCCCAAAAGAACCTGTATTCACACTTATGGTTAACTTAAGGGTTTCCTTAACCAAACTCTCAACTTTGATGAAAAGTGGGGTTAGAAAGGCTCCCAACCGATATGCTTGTTTCATAGTCGGATATACTTATGCTTTCTTTGGAGCGTCTTCATTGTTATCTAACTCAAGTGTCACCTCCAAGAGAATCTACTCTTAGAAGAGCTAGGCGGTGTTACTATATAAGACTCATCCTATCAACTAGATTTTAAGTCTATATGGATAGCGGTACTCTTTGGTAGTGACATATCTTCTATTTGGTAATAAAGAGGTTTTCACCATGGGACTACCTCTAAAGCATTTCCTCTAGTGGAGGTCATGTCATCCTACTCAAATGTTTGAATGGAGTAACAAACTATGGGTGGAATCTAATGTTAGGTTCCACTTCCTCCTCCAAGTCTATTTTTGCTCCCTTTTATTTTCTTTTTTTTCTCTTTTCTCTCCTTTTTTTTATTTCTTTTTCTTTTTTTTTTCTTTTATTTTCTCTTTTGTTTTCTTTTTCTTTTTCTTTTTCTCTTTCTTTTCTTTTTCTTTTTCTTTTTCTTTTATTTTTTAACTTTGGCCAAGTTCACGAGAACAGACTTGATGATTTTGAGGGAGGTAGTAGATCCTCATATTTTACCTCATTTTTAAATGTCTTGAGATCTCCTTTGACACAATAGATGACCCCACCTCTCACAAACTTCATATATTGATGTAGAGAGGATGGAGCTATGTTGTTCTCATGTATCCATGATCTCCCAAACAAAGCATTGAAAAATATATCTAAGTTTATAATGTGAACCTTGGAATTGGCCTTCCAATCATCTATCTCTAAGGGCAACACTATGAAGTCCAATTGGTTTTAGTGGAAATTCATTCTTCCCATTTTAGACTTAGGAGTCTTTCACTAAGACTTTATCATAAGACACTTATATCAATTAGGTAAACATTTAACCTAGCTAGACTTAGGGTTAACCATAGGATTAGGTTATGCCTTAAGGATTAGGATAATCCACCTACCCTACAACCCAAGCCCAAATCCAATCCATGTTTGCCTTCTCAAACTAAACCTCAAGTTCAATTCAAATATCAAATTCAAATCCAAATCCAAACCCAAATTCCAAAACCAAATGATTGAAATCCATGATCAAATCCAAACTTGAAACCCTTCCTAAGTCATTATTATATGGACTTAGCCAAATCTTAATTCAAATCAATCCAAAATCAATTGATTTTCTAATCAATTTATATCTTAAATCATCTTCCTAAATATAAATCAATTATATTCAAATGATCAAAACTAAGTCAAATTAAATCAAAACCTTCAGCCATATGTCATATCCCATGGACTTAGCCAAATCTTAATTCATATCAAGACAAACTCAATTTATTTTCTCAAATCAATCATATTTTCAATCATCTTCATAAATTTAAATGAAATATACATTTAAATCATCAAAACTTAATCAAACCAAATCAAAATCCAAACCTAAGCCATGACCTAACTCCATGGACTTAGCCAAATTTTTAATTAGAACCCAAATTAATTGATCTTCTCATGAATCAATCATACCTTAATCATATTCACAAATATAAATGAAATCTATAATCATCAAGCAAACAAAAAATCAACCCAAGTCAAATTAACACTTTTGCCTTGAAATGTTCAAATGAACCAAAACCCATTTGAACCCAAGCCAATTGCAATTGAATTTATATATCAAGCACAAATTCATATATAAACTCAACTAATTCAAACTCAATCCAAAATCAAGCCGACTAAACCCAATTAGTTCACTTGAACCAAAGTAGCCATTCTGACCTATTTGAGCCGAGTTCTAATCCTACCCAAATTGAATTGAACCAAGCCCATCAAAACTTCCCATCATGATTTTTGATCACACTAACTTGATCAATTATTACAAATTGGATCAAACCAAGTCAACTTGGTCATTTGACCAAGTCAACCCGTTAACCCATATGAACCCAAACTAGCCAAATTGCAACCGATGCTAAATCCCTTGAAACCAATTATTCATACCAAATCAAAATCAATATTTGAATATGACTTGACCTTCAATTGAGTCAAACCAAACCTAATTGGCCCACTTGACCAAAGTTGACCCAAATTGACCTAAAGGACCTAGTTGGATCAAATCAAAATATAAATAAAATTGATTGCAACCAAGGGGTTAGGTTCATTCCAAATTGATTGTTGAACTTGACCAAAGCTATGATTGGACCTACTTAGCCCAAATTGACATAAAGGTTCAAGTTGGCCTAAATCAAAACCAAGTCCAAATTAATTGAAATGAGCCTGCAATCATTTTTAATTAGTAAACTAAACCCAAACTAATACCCAACCCTAGCTAATTTGACCAATTTAGTTAAATTGGTCAACTTACCCATTTGACCCAAATTAATTCAAATGTGCCAAAATCAAATATAAGCTAAACTAAAGCAAACCAATTGAACCAAAACATCCTAAATGATCATATGAACTTGACCCAACCCTTGGTTTGACCTAATTTGACCAATTAGTCAACTTCACCCAAACTAACCCAATTTGACCTAAATGAGTCAAATTGAGCCAAACCTAATTAAATCAACTCCAATTGACTTGAAATTTGGCCTAACCCACTTTTGGTTCATTTTAAATCTGCCCAAATAAAATCTAATGCTAAATGATCATTCTACCATTGGGTCAAGGGCAGCACATGAGACAAATCACCCATAAAAGTGGTCATTTCCTTTCCTTCGATAGTTGGTACTCTCCCAGTGGTCCATCTAGGAACCTAGGACACCAGCACAATGGTTGGGTTGGCCCTCCCCTGGATGGTGAAATCAGCTCACCTCCCCATTGGAGCATTTGAAACCCTACACCCATGATTCCTCCTTGGTAGCCACATCCACACCTTCAACCAACCAAGCGAACTCACCTCCTCCACGCCACCTCTTGAGATGGTGAATAGCCAAGGAAGAGAATAAAGAATAGTTTTAATAACAATTAAACTACCAAAAGATAAAAATGAAATTCAACAATAGAAATTTTATTTTGTATATTAAGAGTTCCCTCATCAAAGAGATGGGTTCTCTTTATTTAATAAAGGGAGCCTAAAAATTTAATAGGATGATTTTGATGAGAAACCAGTGATATCATTTATCTTGTTAATTCTATGAACATAAATAGAAGTAGAAGTGATAAAACAACTTTTATGTTTAATCAAAAGGCCCTTTCCTTTTCAAATTTATTTAAAAAATGTTTAAACTAATGTAACGAGCCATTACAAAAAATTATGAAATCATCAACAAAGCTTAAGTGAGAGATAGCCAAACCACCATGATTCCTAGAATACATACTAGAATTCTTCTCAAAAAAAAAGATTAAGCCAACGAGACAAATATTCAACTGCAATAATAAAAAGTGACGGAGAAAGAAAGTCAACTTGCCTTATACCTTGAGAGGAATTAAAGAAACCAAAGTTTTAACCATTGATAATTAATGAAAACAAAACATTTATAATTGTATTGTTAACCCAAGAAACAAAATGATTAGAAAAACCAAATAAAGTAAGAATGCTAATAAGAAAATCCCAAGAAATGTTATCATAAGCTTTGGTGATGTAAATGTAAATTGTCACCTTTAGTTTTAACATTTAAATCATCAATCAATTCTTGAGCAAGCAAGATGTTATCTAAAATAGTTTTACCTTTCATAAAGCTAGTCTAATTAGGAGAGATAATCTTAGGAAGAAACTTACTAATTATTAGTCAAAATTTTAAAATCAATTTATTGAAAAATTACAAATACTAATAGGTCTAAAGTCATTAGCTGATTATCTTTCTTAGGAATAAGAATAATAGAAGTGCTAGTAAAATATTTAGAATATAATTTTTGAAAAAATCCTTAGGTTCATACCATTAAAAATTTAAATTTCTTAGGAGGAGTAACCAAGCACTCATTATCTTTAGACATAATATAAGGGATGATAGATTGGATAAATGCTCAAGTTGATAATTTTTTATTTAAGATAATTAAAATAATTAAGAGCAAAAGAAAATAAATCCTCTTTATTAGGTAAGCCAAGAACCATGCAAGTTCTTAATTTTATGAATGACCAAGAACTTCTTTTCATTACCAAAGCATAAAATTTAGTGTTTCTTTTTAGGTATTTTTTTTATTAATAAGTCTCCTCCATATCTTAAAACTTAATGAGATTATCTTTGCTTAGATTAGAACAAAAAGAAGAATCAGTAATAACAAGTTCTTTCAAATATTTCACCTTTTGTCCCATATTCTTGATATTATCAACAAATATTTTAAAGTAGTTTCTATTTAACCAAGTGATATTATGCTTAAGCCAAAATCTCATCATACTAAATGAATCATCAGGAGAAAGATCAGCACACCAATTATAAGCAATAACATTAAGATAACTTTTATCTTGTAACCACATTTTAAAACAAGAATTTTTAATGACATTATTATTATGAATAACATCCTTAATAGTAATCAAAAGAGGAGCATGATTCGAGAAAGTTCTACTAAGATGCTCTACCAAAGTTAAAGGGCAACAATTTAACCAATAATTATTAAATAAAGCATGATCCAAGTCCATAATCTATGATTATTCCAAGTAAATTGAGAACCAATGAAACCAACATCCTGGGATTACAATCCAAAATCATATATGCAAAATCTTCCATTGAATGTAAATTTGGTAAAGAACCCCCTTTCCTTTCATTCAAAGAAAGGACCATATTAAAATCCCCACCAATAATCCAAGAATCATTAGCAATAGATGCAAAATTAGATAATTGATCCCAAGGAATTCTCCTCTCTAACTTGTTACAAACAGCATAAACAAAAGAGGCAAAGGCATGATAATCACCAAATGAAATATACACATTAATAACTTGATGAAAATCATTAATAGAAAGAGAATTATTCCAAAATAACCAAATCTTATTATTATTATTGAAATAAAAGTTGTTAAAATCAATCATCTTGGTCGCATGCAATATTTTAGAAGAAAAAAATAAGAGGTTCAAGAATAATCAAAAAACCAACATTATAAATTCTACAAAGATTCCTAACTATATTTCTAATAGTAAGCGTACCAATGCCCCTCACATTCCAAATAAGAAAGTAACATTAATGCAAAGAAGATGTAGAAGACCTAGTTGATCTAGAAACTTAGAAGGATAATTTTTATATTTTTTTCCTTTTCACAAAAATAGTTTGAAAACTGATCTCATTCTCCATGGATTCATCATCAGAAAAAATTTTGTCATCATTATTAATAATAGATTTAGGAGAAGATCCAATTTGACAAGAAGATAAATCCTCTTTCTACATTAAATGAGAATTATCACTAAGCAAAATACCATCCGTTACGTTAGGGGAAAAATTAGATTTATTAAGCAAACAAACACTTTTTATTATCATTTCCATACCATCATTTTTGTCCAAATTCAAAGAAAATAAAACAAAATTTTATTTTAATGATTTTTGAGGAAAAATAACAATAACATTTTCTATGAGATTTTTAGCAACTTAAGGTTAGGGTTTAGGGTTTAAGTTTTAGGGTTTAGTGTTTAGGATTTAGGGTTAAGGGTTTTTAGGGTTTAGGGTTCAAGGTTTAGGGTTAGCTTAGGGTTTGTGGTTAGTTTAGGATTTAGAGTTTAAACCATAGGTGTTAGGGTTTTTATGGTTTAGGGTTTAGGGTTAGTTTAAGGTTTAGGGTTTATGGTTAGTTTAGGGTTTAGGGTTTTAGGTTTAGGGTTTATTCAAGATTTATGTTTAGGGTTTAGTATTTAGTTTAGGGTTTTCTAGTTTATGCTTTTTTATGGTTTAGGTTTTAGTTAATGGTTTTATGGTTTAGGTTTAGGTTTAGGGTTTAGGATTTATTTATGATTTTTTCAAATTAGTCCTTTAGGTTTATTTAACTTATTTTGATTTATTTAAGTTTTATTTAGTTTGGTTTATTTATTTTAGGTTTATTTATTTTGTTTAGTTTTATTTTAGTTTATTTTTTTTTTAGGTTTAGGTTTAGCTTTTATTTTTTTATAGTTGACTTTTATTTTTATTTTATTTTTTAGGATTAGGTTTTATTTTTTATTTTTAGGTTTAGGTTTAGGTTTTTATTTTATTTTTTTTAAGTTTAATTTCTAGGTTTATTTTTAGGTTTTACTTTTTAGTTTAGGTTTAGGTTTATTTTGAGCTTATTTTATTTTATTTAGTTTAGGTTTAGTTTTATTTTATTTTGTATGTTTTTTATTTTTTAGGTTTTAGTTTAGGATATAGGTTTTAATTTTTATTTATTTTATGTTTTATTTTAAGGTTTTATTTTTTTTTTTAGGTTTAGGTTTTTACTTAGTTTTTATTTTATGTTATTTTAGGTTTATTTTATTTTTATTTTATGATAATTTTTCATTTTATTTAGGTCTTTTATTCTTAGGTTTATTTTATTTTTTAGTTTAGTTTAGGTTTTTATTTATTTTATTTTATTTTATTTTATTGAGTTTATTTTTTTATTTTTAGTTTTAGGTTTAGGTTTTAGTTTATGTTATTATTATTATTTTTTGTATTTATGTTTAGATTTTTTTATTTATTTTATTTTTACATTTTATTTAGTTTAGGTTTATGTTATTTGGTTTTTAGGGTTTAAAGTTTAGGGTTTAAGGTTTAGGGTTTAGTGTTTTAAGATTTAGCATTTTATAGAGGCTTAGGGTTAGGGTTTAAGGTCTAAGGTTTACGATTTAGTGTTTAGGGTTTAGGGTTTTAGGGTTTAGGTTTTAGGATTAACTTAGGGTTTAAGTTTAGTTTATAGTTTAGGATTTTTTAGGGTTTAGGGTTATTAGGAATTAGGGTTTAGGGTTTTTTAGGGTTTAGGGTTTATTTTTTTTAAAATTAACTAAATTGGTTGGTTTTGGTTTATTTAGTTTATTTTTTATTTATTTTAGTTTATTTTATTTTATTTTATTTTATTTAGGTTTATTTTTTATTTTTATTTAGTTTAGTTTATTTATTTTATGTTTAATTATTTTAGTTTATGTTTTTCATTTTAGTTATTTTTTAGGTTTAGGTTTAGCTTTATGTTTTTTTTTAGTTTGGTTTTATTTTTATATTGCTTTTTGAGGTTTAGGTTTTATTTTTTATTTTTAGGTTTAGGTTTAGGTATTTATTTTATTTTTTAGGTTTAGGGTTTTAGGTTTTTATTTTAGGTTTATTTTTAGATTTTTATTTTTATTTTAGGTTTAGGTTTATCATTATTTCACTTTATTTTATTTTGTTTAGTGTTTAGGTTTAGTTTATTTTAGGTTTAGATTTAGGCTTTATTTATTTTAGTTTATTTTTTTTAGTTTAAGTTTAAGTTTATTTTATTTTATTTATTTTATCTTTAGGTTTTTTTAGTTTAGGGTTCAGGTTTTATTTTTATTTAGTTTTAGGTTTATTTTTTAGGTTTAGGTTTTAAGTTAGTTTTTATTTTATTTTATTTTAGGTTTACTTTATTTTTATTTTACATTTAATTTTATATTTTATTTATGTTTTTCATTTTTTAAGTTTATTTTAGTTTTTCAATTTAGTTTATATTTTTATTCATTTTATTTTATTTTAGTTTTTATTATTGATTTTATTTGATTTTTGGGTTTAGGTTTAGGTTTAGGTATAAGTTTTAGTTTAGGTTTTTATTTTATTTTATTTAGGTTTAAGTTTTTTTATTTATTTTATTTTAGGTTTTACTTAGTTTGGGTTTAGGTATATATGTTTTTAGGGTTTACGATTTTGGGTTTAGGGTTTAGGGATTAGGGTTTAGTATTTTTAGGGTTTAGGGTTTAGGATTCATGTTTTAGTTTAGAGTTTAGGATTTTTGGTTTTTTTTTAACATAGAACAAATTGAGATTCAACATTTCTTCTTTTTGATTTCATCAACCAAATAACAAATCAGGGAAGTAAGGTAATCAAATGACCTCCTTAGGGCTAGCTAAAGCATCATGTTCCCGAGATATCCAGACTTTATACGCATTACTATTCAATCTTATATAAGTAAACACATGAATAGAGGAAAGAGAACTCAATATTCATACACTTAAGCTATAAGAACATGCATTTCTTATCTATTTATAACTATCATCAAAGCACATATTATTATTCATTTATAACTTTCAAAAAATACATTTGGATTTAATAGTGATAATAGCCAGGTTAATATTAAATTAAATCAACACATGCAAGCTTACATAAAGGAAATCCATTTTATTTTATCTGATATTGAAAAGATAGATGCATGAATTCAAATCACATACCAAATTTAACCCTAAAGGGTCTAGGGTTTAGGGTTTACAATTTTATGGTTTAGGATTTTAGGGTTTAGGGTTTACGGTTAAGGTTTAGAGTTTAGGCTTTAGGCTTTAGGCTTTAGGCTTTAGGGTTTAGGATTTTTAGGGTTTAGGGTTTAGGGTTTGCTTAAGGTTTAGGGTTAGTTTAGGGTTTAGGATTTAGGACTTAGGCTTTAGGGTTTAAGATTTTCAGGGTTAAGGGTTAGTTTAGGGTTTAAGGTTTAAGATTATAAGGTTAGATTGCTTTAGGCTTTTAGGTTCAGGTTTGGTTAGTTTAATTTAGTTTAAACTTTTATTTAGGGTATAGTGTTTAGGTTTAGGGTTAGGGTTAGTTTAGGGTTATAGTTTAGTTTAGGGTTTGGTTTAGGGTGTAGGTTTAGTTTTTAGGTTTTAGTTTAGTTTAGGTTTAGTTAGTTTAGTATATAGTTGTAGGTTTAGTTAGGTTTAGGGTTAGTTTTACATTTAGGGTTTAGGATTTAGGGTTTAGGGTCTAGGGTTTAGGGTTTAGGGTTTTTTTAAAAAAAATTAAGTAAATATGTAGGTTTAGGATTATTTAGTTTATTTTATTATTTTAGTTGATTTTATTGTTTATTTGTATTTATGTTTATTTTTTATTTTTATTTAGTTTAGTTTATTTATTTTAAGTTTATTCATTTTAGTTTAGGTTTTTTATTTTAGTTTATTTTTTAGGTTCAAGTTAAGGTTTAAGTTTATTTTTTTAGTTTAGTTTTATTTTATTTTATCTTTTAGGTTTAGGTTTTATTTTTTATTTTTAAGATAATGTTTAGGTTTTAATTTATTTTCTTTGGTTTAGGTTTTAGGTTTTTATTTTAGGTTTATTTTTAGTTTATTTTATTTTATTTAGTTTAGGGTTTAGGTTTAGGTTTTATTTATTTTAGGTTTAGGTTTTTTTAGTTTAGGGTTTAAGTTTTATTTTTTATTTATTTTTATGTTTATTTTTTAGATTTTATTTTATTTTAATTTTATTTCACATTTAGGTATTTTATTTTTAGGTTTATTTTATTTTTTCCTTTAGTTTAGGTTCTTATTTATTTGATTTTAGTTTATTTTTTATTTTTTTATTTTTTATTTTATTTTTAGGTTTAAGATTTGGTTTAGGTTTTGGTTTAGGTTGAGGTTTTAGTTTAGGTTTTTATTTTGTTTAATTTTTTTATATTAGTTTAGGTTTTTTTATTTAATTTATTTTTTAGATTTTATTTAGTTTAAGTTTACATTTTAAAGGTTTTTAGGATTTGGGGTCTAGGGTTTACGGTTTAGGGTTTAGGGTTTGGGGTTTAGGGCTTAGGGTTTAGGGTTGTAGGTTTTAGGGTTTAGGGTTTAGGTTTAGGATTTTAGGTTATATAGTTTAGTTTAAGGTTTAACAGTGTTTAAAGTATAGGGTTTAAAGTTTAGGGTTTAAGTTTAGATTTTGAAGTTTAGAGTTTAGGTATAGGGTTTAGGAGTTAGGTTTGAGTTTAGGGAGGTTTATAGTTTTGGATTATGGTTTGATGGTTTAGAGCTTAGGTTTAGGGTTTATGATTTAGGGTTTAGGGTTTTAGGGTTTAGGGTTTAGGGTTTATGGTTAGTTTTAGGGTTTAGGGTTTAGGGTATAAGGTTGTAAGTTTAGGGTTTAGGGCTTAAGGTTTATTTTAGAGTTTAGCATTTAGGGTTAGGGTTAATTTTTTTAAATTAGGTAAACTAGTAGGTTTATGTTTATTTAGTTATCTTTTATTTATTTTAATTTATTTTATTTTTTATTTTAATTTTTATTTTTATTTAAGTTCTTATTTAGTTTTTAATTTATTTTATTATAGGTTTTCTTTTTTTATGTTTTAAATTTTTTAGTTTAATTTAGGGTTTTATTTATTTTAAGGTTTTAGGTTTTGGGTTAGTTTTAGAGTTTAGGGTTTAGGGTTATAGGTTTAGGGTTTATGATTTAGTATTTAGGGTTTTTTTAAATTAAGAAAACCACTAGTTTAATGTTTATTTAGTTTATTTTACTTTTTATTTTATTTAGGTTTATTTTTTATTTTTATTTAGTTTAGTTTATTTATTTTAGTTTAGGTTTTCATTTTAGTTTAGTTTTTAGGTTTAGGTTTAGGTTTATGTTTATTTTTTAGATTAGTCTTTTTTTTTTAATTTATCTTTTAGGTTTAGGTTTTTTTTTTAAGTTTAGGTTTAGGTTTTTATTTTCTTTTTGTAGGTTTAGGTTATAGATATTTACTTTAGGTTTATTTTTAGGTTTAGGTTTATTTTTAGTTTATTTTATTTTATTTAGTTTAGGGTTTAGGTTTAGTTTATTTTAAGTATACATTTAGGTTTTATTTATTTTAGTTTATTTTATTTTAGATTAGGTTTAGGTCTATTTTATTATGTTTATTTTAGGTTGAGGTTTTTTTTCATTTAAGGTTTATATTTTATTTATTTATTTATTTTTAGATTTATTTTTTAGGTTTAAGTTTTTATTTAGTTTTATTTTATTTAAGTTTTTAATTTTTAAGTTTATTTTATTTTTTTAGTTTTATTATGGTTTCTGTTTATTTTATTTTAGTTTAGTTTTTATTTTTATATTATTTTATTTTTAGGTTTAGGTTTTGGTTTAGGTTTAAGTTTTTGTTTAGGATTTTATTTTATTTTATTTTATTTTATTATTTAATTTTATTTAGGTTTAAAATTTTTTATTTATTTTAGTTTTAGGTTTTATTTACTTTACGTTTAGCTTTTTAGGTTTTTAGGGTTTAGGGTTTATGGTTTTGGGTTTTGGGTTTGGGGTTTACGGTTAAGGGATTTAGGGTTGTAGGTTTTAGAGTTTAGGGTTCAGGGTTTAGGGCTTATGGTTTATTGTTTAGGGTTTTAGGGTTTAGGGTTTAGGGTTTAGGGTTTTAGGCTGGGGTATTTTTATATTATTTTTTTTATAATTTTATTTTTTAAAATTAAGTAAACTAGTAGGTTTAGGTTTATTTAATTTATTTTTATTTATTTAATTTTTTTAAATTTTTATTTATGTTTATTTTTATATTTATTTTTATTTAGTTTTTATTTTAGGTTTATTTTATTTTTATTTTAGGTTTATTTATTTTAGGTTTATTCTATTTTCATTTTAAGTTTAGATTTTATTTTTTTAGGTTTTTTTTTCTTTTTTTAGTTTAGTTTATGTTTTTATTTAATTTATTTTAGTTTAGTTTTTATTTTTTATTTTATTTTATTTTTTGGCTTAGGTATAGGTTTTAGTTTATGTTTTTATTTTATTTTATTTTTTTGGTTTAAGTTTTTTTATTTATTTAGTTTAAGTTTAGGTTTTTAGCTCTTTAGGGTTTAAGGTTTAAGGTTAATTTACTATTTAGGGTTTAGGGTTTGGGGTTTAGGGTTTAGGGTTTAAGGTTTAGGGTTTAGGGTGTTCGGTTCAGGTTTAGGGTTTAGGGTTTTAGGGTTTAGGGTTTTGGGTTTAGAGTTTAAGGTTTATAGTTTAGGGTTTAAGGGTTTAGGGTTTAGGGTTGTTGGTTTATGGTTTAGGGTTTAGGGTTAGGGTTTATTTATTTATTTTTATTTAGGATTTAGGGTTTAGGGTTAGTTTAAGGTTTAGGATTTAAAGTTTAGGGTTAGTTTAAGGGTTAGAGTTTTTTTTAAAAAATTAAAATGGTTGGTTAAAGTTTATTTCATTTATTTAGTTTATTTTTTATTTATTTTAGTTTATTTTTTTATTTAGGTTTATTTTTTATTTTTATTTAATTTAGTTTATTAATTTTTATTTAGGTTTTTGTATAGGTTTTATTTTCTATTTTTTGGTTTAGGTTTTTATTTTATTTTTAATGTTTAGGTTTTAGGTTTTTATTTTATGTTTATTTTTTAGTTTAGGTTTAGGTTTATTTTTGGTTTATTTTATTTTATTTTGTTTAGGGCTTAGGTTTAGTTTATTTAAGGTTTAGGTTTAGGTTTTATTTATTTTAGTATATTTTATTTTAATTTGTGTTTATTTTTATTTTATTTTTATTTTAGGTTTAGGTTTTTTTTTAGTTTTGGGTTTATGTTTAATTTTTTTTATTTTTAGGTTTTATTTTTAGGTTTATTGTTTATGTTTAGATTTTTGATTAATTTTTATTTTATTTTATTTTATGTTTATTTTATTTTTATTTTTGGTTTAGTTTTACTATCTTGGTTTTTTTAATTTTTAGTTTAGTTTAGTTTTTTGGGATTTAGGTTTTAGGGTTTAGGGTTTAGGGTTTAGAGGTTAGAGGTTAGGGTTTAGAGTTTTGGGTTTTAGGGTTTTGGGTTTTGGGTTTAGGGTTTTGAGTTTAGGGTTTAGGGTTTAGGATTTTTAATGTTTAGGGTTTAGGGCTTAGGGTTGAGGTTTTTGGTTTATGGTTCAGGTTTTAGTTTAGGGTTTAGGCTATTTGTTTTTGTTTTTTAACAGAGAACAAATTTAGGTTCAACATTTATTCTTTTTGATTCCATCAACTAAGTAACACACCAAGTTTTCTAAGACACATGCGAAAACATAGTTTGAAAATGAGCATGCATAAAGCAAATCAAAAACCCTAGATAACTAGAACTCCCTCTATTGTAAAGACACAGTTCCATAAGTAGCAGATTGGATCGGTCGTTCTTCAATTTCTCCTGTTCCCATCAGAACCACCTCGGCCTCTCGAGTAGCGGGATCCACCATAATATCCCCAATCTCTCCCTCCGCCACCACCACTGTTGTAACCTTTGTCACTCCTTTCTCTTTCATAACCACCATTGCTTTGACCACCACCTCCATATCCACTAGAACCTCTAGATCCCCCACCACCATTATGATAACTACCTCCTTCACCTTATTTACACCTTGATATAGGGCACGGTTAGCAATGATGTTCTGGTCAGGTTTACACATTGTTAGGGTTTAGGTTTAGGTTTATTAGGTTTTAAGGTTTATGTTTTATTCTTTATCTTTTTTTAGGTTTAAATTTTACGTTTATTTTTTAGGTTTAGGTTTTTATTTTATTTTATTTTAAGTTTATTTTATTCTTCTTTTACATTTAGTTTTTATTTTATTTAGGTTATTTATTCTTAAGTTTATTTTATTTTTTTAGTTTAGTTTAGGTTTTTATTTATTTTATTTTAGTTTATTTTTCTTAATTTATTTTATTTTGTTTTTAGGGTTAGGTTTAGGTTTTAGTTAGGTTTTTATTTTATTTTATTTATTTAGGTTTGGGTTTTATTTAATTATTTTATTTTTTAAGTTTTATTTAGTTTAGGTTTAGGTTTTTAAGTTTTTAGTGTTTAGTGTTTATGGTTTAGAGTTTAGGGTTTAGGGTTTTATGGTTTATGGTTTTAGGGTTTAGGGTTTAGGGTTTAGGGTTTAGTGTTTAGGCTTTAGGATTTTAGGTTTTTATGGTTTAGGGTTAGCTTAGGGTGTAGGGTTAGTTTAAGGTTTAAGGTTTAAGGTTTAAGGTTTAGAGTTTTTAAGGTTTAGGGTTTAAGGTTGGTGTAGGTTTAAGGTTTAGCATTTTAGGATTTACGGTTTAAGGTTTAGGGTTTAGGGTTTGGGTTAGGGTTTAGGATTTAGGGCTTAGGGTTTAGGGTTTAGGGTTTACAGTTTAGGGTTTATGGTTAGTTTAGGGTTTAGAATTTAGGGTTTAATGTTTAGGCTTTAGGGTTTAGGGTTTAGTTCTTAGGGTTAGCTTAGGGTTTAGGGTTAGTTTAGGGTTTAAGGTTTAAGGTTTAGGGTTTAAGGTTTAGTGTTTAGGGTTAGTTTAGGGTTTAGGGTTTAAGATTTAGGGTTTAGGCTTTTTAGGGTTTAGGGTTAGTTTAGGGAAAGGGTTTAGTGTTTAAGGGTTTAGGGTTTAGGGTTAAAGGTTAGGGTTAGGGTTAGGGTTTAGGGTTCAAGGTTTAGGGTTTTTTTTGGAAAAAGTTAAAATTTTATTACCATAAGGGGAAAATATATAATGTTCTTAAAAGGCGGAAGGCACAGAATTCTACAGCTCATAGAGCTACAAGAAACCTAAAGAGCTAAACCCTCATCTAAGTACATTAGAAGAAGAAAAGAAAACAAAAGAGCAAAAACATGAACTATAAAGGATGAGAGCAAAATGACACAGGGTAAAACAAAACAAATCATACAAACATAATAAGTTGAGTCAGCAGCAGTTCATGATTCCTTTGAGAAAGTAAGATAAGCAAGATCCACAACAACAGTAGTAGGGATGACTGAGAAACAACCAAGCCTTTGGTAAAGTTCCAACCTACGAAAGAATTCTGCAAAAAACACTACCAAAGAAAAAGTATAGCTAAAATGATAAGGATAAAGAGAGCAAAAGGAGAGCTAAGAAAGAAAAGGCTCAAGCTCAGTTAAGATCATTTCAAGGGGTAACAATACTTATGTGCATCTAAACTTGATGAGGGTTACAATCATATGTAAAGCTACCAACCAAAGAGAGGAGGTGAGTAACATCAAAGCCATAATAGCCAGTATACCTGATACCAATAGCCATCCAAGGCTAGCAGTCCAAAGTGACCCAGTCATACACTAAACAAATAGAGAAAACAACTAACCATTAGTAATGTAACCCACCAACTAAAACCCACAGCCAATCACATAAAAGACAACCCGAAGTTACAATAGGATCATTGGCCAAGCTAATGGAACCAAGCAATAACACCACCAAAACCACCACCAGGATACCTTAACAAGCCAACACTAAAACCATCACACACAAAAGGAAGCCACCAACCACCAGAAACCAAAAATTCCAATTCAAAAGGATCAACAAATGTTTGGCTAGCATTGCAAAAGGCTACAATAAATTGGCCAAGAAGAAGAAAAAAAACCAACAAAGAGAAAGGCAGCCAACCAAGATTCCAAGGACAACTAAAAGTCCTCCCACCAAAGAAGCTAAGTAAAACATCCATAAGGCAACCCTAGAGAATAACCCATCATTAGTAACCAACAAAGGAAAGATCCCCATCGATAGGGAAAAGCGGAAAAACTAGCAAAACACCATAGAGAAACAACCAAGTCCGATAACCACCGTGGAAAACCCAAGTCAATGTAAAGTCCAACAACAACCATCAAGCCAAAATCACCCAAGATAGCTAAGAGAATAACAACCACCAAAAAGCCCTCAACCAACCAACCTAGAGCTGTTGTAGCCAAGAGAGGAAGGCTAAAATAGAAAGAAGACAAAACCAAAACCAAAAGAAATAAAATAGAATCAGCAAAACCGACCACTAAGCCACATTCAACAAGACAGAGAAAGTAATAGCCAAACTAAAACCTCCACCAATGCAAAATGAGGCTAGAACTATACTACCAACTGTCCCCCAGATATGTCAGCAACACAAAAGGAAAATATTGCCAAAATAGCCAATTAGCCAGCCAACCTAACCAGCCAACACTGCTAGTCATCCTAGCTAGCCAACAAAACCACCAATTCAACCACCACAATAGTAGATCCAAAATAGGTAAGTGAACAACTAGCCTTGAAATGAGGTAAAACCCATACATGAGGAAAACCCAACAATAGATAAAGCCACAACCCACAAGGTGGTTATCAAAAATATTCAAGGAAGAAATGTGGTAAAAACCATCCAGGCAAACAACAGCCACCTGGCTAAAAAAACAAAATCTACTCAAGCTGCAATGATAATAACCACCAAGAAGTAAAAACTAGGCCAACCCAAAAGTAAAAGTTCAAAAGTAACAACTAGCTCCAACCAAAGTGTGAAAATAAGCAAATAACCACAACCCAAAAAGGGTTTAATAAAAGGCAAACAAAAGCAAAGGCTCATAAAAAAATAACACAAAAGAAACCAAGCCAAGAAATTATAATCTGAGATAATGCAATCCAGTATTACCCAGATTAACCAAGCCTCTTAATAGTTTAGGCAACATTTGGTTGTCAAATAAAGTGAACTCAGTTAAGTTGGCACCTAAATTAGCCAAGAAATCAGCATAGGCATTCCCTTCACGAAGGATGTGGGGAATTTTAAAACAAACTTGAAAAAGAAGATTATTTGTATGATTAAGGAGATAAAATAATTCAGCATTCCTATTTCTATTGGAATTAAGCATGTCAAAAGAGAAAGACTTCAAACAGATGTTGAAAACCTCTATTCAAACAAGTTTCAATAGCTTTATTAACAAAAATAACAAAATAGGCTTTGAGAGGATAGGCAAAAGCACAAATGACAATACCTTTAGAATCCCTAAGGATACCACCATAGCCTTATTTATTGGAAGCTATAGAACCATCAATATCCACTTTAATCAAGTTGTCTTTAGGTTTGATCCAATGGATAATCTTACCATATTTATAAAGGTCCAAGTTAGGCAGAATGATACCCAGGTTTTTAGCCACAAATTTATAGCCTCTAAAATGAATGTTACTAATAAGATTGGCATTAAATAGAGCATGAATTTTTTCTTTAGTTTTAGCCATGATCCTTTTATGGTTCATAGGAGTGCCATGTTATTTAGCATGATTTCTATCCATCCAGATGAACCAGAGAAGGGTATTAGTAGTTAAAACTTTGATATGACCTTTCATAGTTTTTTTTAAAACAAACTTTAAGAAGTTGATATAAAACCCTAAATAAATCATCATACTGAAGCCAAAATTTAGAAGCAATAGCACCATTGACAAAAATAAGATTTACATTTTCAATGTGAAAGCAACAATAGTATTTTGATGGTAAATAAAACCCTTTAGTCCAGAGCAAAGAGTCCATAGGAATAAAGTTACTCAAAATCCTCCAAGCTAAAACTAAATAGGAAATGGGAATGATATTGTTCCAAAGTTTAATAAAGACATTGGAGGGGTTTTACTTATCTCTAATAAAATTCCAAACCTCTTTAAGAACAAAATCACCATTATAAGAAAGCTTAAAAAGAATTTGATCAGGTTTGTTAGAAGAAATGGGGATATTTCTAAAATTATCAAAAAGAGAAATATGGATATAATTCTCAAGTTTACTTTCGTTCTGATTGTTATTAAGCCAAAAAGAGTTAACTTTGACAACAATAGTAGAGTGGGTAGATAAAAGGGTGTCAATGGAGTAGTTGCCAGTCCAGTTGTCTTGCTAAAAGAATGAGGTACCTGAATGGATGCCCCAAGGTATTAAGGATTCAACAACCCATTTAATGGAGCAAAGCCTTTTCCAAACTAGAGAGTCACCAACTTTATAAGCATAGATAATAGGGTGTTTACCTTGGAAGTATTTCTCCATCATAAAATTAGCCCAAAGGCTATCATTCTCCATAAAATTTCACCAGAGCTTATGAGAGAAAGCGTGATAGCTTCACAAATAGTTTTGCAACCTAGTGCACCTTCACCCAAAAGACCAGAACATTTATGCCAGGATGTCCAATGCATTCTTTTGGTAGAGTTATTAGAGACCCAAAAAAATTATTTATCAAGCAATCAATTCTGATGAGAGTAGCTTTAGTGGGGATTATAGTTTGAAACAAATAAAAAGGCATTGAATTGAGAGTGCTTTTAAGAATAGTGAGCCTTCCACCAAAGGAAAGTAAATGGAATTCCCGTACAAAAAATTTATTTAAAATTTTTTGAATTAACTCGTCAAAGAGATGGGATCATTTTGGGCCTTTAAAGGAGGAGTACCCAAGTACTTTAGAGGTAAGTGTTAATGCTTAAAATAAGTGATATACAGTATTTATTTGATTTTATTATTGGACATATGAGAGGACGTAATAAAGCAGCTTTCTTTATCATTGATAGAAAGGCCACTTTCTCAACCAAATTTATTTAGAAAATACTTGAGATGCTTGATATAATGAATAGAAGCATTGTAAAAAATAATGAAATCATCTACAAAGCTTAAATGGGAAACAGGAAGACCGCCAAGAGTTATGTAGTTCATACTAGCATTGTTAAAGAATAAATCATTGATGCTCCTAGATAAGTACTAAACAATGATAATAAATAATGTAGGAGATAAAGGATCCCCTTATCTTAAGACATGGGAAGAGAGAAAGAAACCCAAGGCTTCCCCATTAAGCAAAATTAAAAACTAGAAATTATTAATACAATTTTTAATAAGAAAAATAAATTTATCAGAAAACCCAAATAAATTCAAAATATGGAAAAGAAAGTCCTAAGAAATGTTATCAAAGGCTTAGTTAATATCTAATTTGAAAAGAATGTTCTGACCTCTATTCTTAGCATCAAGATCATGAATTAATTCTTGGGCTCATAAAATATTATCATAAATAGATCTACCTAACAAAATTAGTTTGGTTGAGAGAGATAATTTTATTAAGTAAAGGACTAAGCTTATTGGTTAGAATTTTGAAAATCAACTTATTGAAGAAGGTGCAAAGACTAATAGGTCTAAAATCACTCTAATAGTCTGGATTATCTTTTTTAGGTATGAGAATGATCGAAGTACTAGAAAAATATCAAGTAAAAGGGTTACCATTAAAAAAATCAACCATAGCCTCAATCAAATCATTTTTAATCATAAGCCAACATTTTTGAAAATTTTGAGTAGTTAAACCCTCTGGACCAGTAATAGAATATATATTCATGCTATTAAGCACATTAGGCATGATGGTAAGCAAATTATTATCATCATTAGTAATAATAGAAAGAATCAATAGTGATTTAGAAATAGCTTCATAAGAGCAACTCTTATTAAGCATATTTCTAAAGTAATTAATGACTGATTCCTTAATATCATTATTCTCCATAATCTAAACACCATTATCATCTTTAATTTTTTGAATATTATTTAAAGCTCTTTTTTTATTAACTAAAGCATGGAAATACCTAGTATTCTTATCACCTTCCAAAATATGCTTACTAGAAGCTTTTTGGCGCAAGTAAGTCTCTTCCATATTTTGGAAGTTAACAAGTTTGTCTAATTCCACGATGATCCAAGCCATAGAAGGCGAGATTTTCGTGATTTACTTGGTTGAGTTTAAGGCGAATAAAGCTGAATAGTAAAAGCACATGACGGGTAACAAAATGAATGCGCATATTAGGATGAGGTAACCACACTAGGACAATAGGAGATTCCTCCTTAATGTCAAAAAGAGGTGACCACTTCAATAGCGAATTTGACATTTAAATATGAAATAAGAATGACACAAAAAAGCGAGGATATAGGTAAAAAATGAACACTTCAGATTTAACATTTCTTTTTGTCAATTTCATCAATTAAGTAACACACCAAGTTTTTAAAGAAAAAAGTGAGGATATAGGTAAAAAATGAGCACACATAGAGCAAATCAAAAATCTTAGGTAACTTGAACCATCTCTACTATAAAGACACAATTCTATAAGCTGTAGATCAAATTGTCCATTCTTCTGTTTCTCCATTTCCCATCAGAACCACCCTAGTCTTTTGATTAGCTGGATCCACTATCATATCCTAGATCTTTCCCTCCACCACCACCATGGATGTAACCTTTGTTACTCCTCCTACCTCCATAACCACCATTGCTTTGACCACCATCTCTATACCCACCATCACCTTCAAAACCCCAGCAAACACTATAATAATGTCGCGTCTGCCTTCGCCTCCACCGCCAGATCTTGACTGAGCCTCGTTGATGGTGATGTTCCCGCCATTAAGGTTTTGCCCATTCTTAAGGTATAAGTTAGGTCTAGGTTTATTAAGTTTTATGGTTTAGGTTTATTTTTAAATTTATTTTGTTGCTTTAGGTTTAGGGTTTGGGGTTTAGGGTTTAGGGTTTAGGGATTAGGGCTTAGGGTTTAAGGAATAGTCTTACGATTTAGGGTTTAGGTTTTTTTAGGATCTAGGGTTTTTTAGGGTTTAAGGTTTAGGGGTTAGGGTTTAGGGTTGTAGGTTTAGAGCTTAGGGTTTATGGTTTAGGGTTTAGGATTTTAGGTCTATAGTTTTTTGAAAAAATTATGTAAATGAGTAGGTCTAAGTTTATTTAGTTTATTTTTTATTTATTTTTGTTTATTTTAAATTTAATTTTTTATTTTTATTTAAGTTTATTTTTTATTTTTATTTAGTTTAGTTTATTTATTTTAGGTTTATTTAATTTAGTTTAGGTATTTTATTTCAGTATATTTTTTAGGTTTAGGTTTAGGTTTAAGTCTAGGTTTATTTTTTAGCTGATTTTTATTTTTATTATTATTTTTTAGTCAAGGTTCTCTTTTTTATTTTTAGGTTCAAGTTTATGTTTTTATTTTATTTTTGTAAGTTTAAGTTTTAGGTTTATTTTTAGGTTTTATTTTTTAGTTTAGATTCAGGTTTAATTTTGATTTATTTTATTTTATTTTATTTAGGTTTAGGTTTAGGTTTAGTTTATTTTAGAATTAGGTTTAGGTTTTATTTATTTTAGTTTATGTTTAAGTTTATTTTATTTTATTTATTTTATTTTTATTTTAAGTTTAGATTTAATTTTTAATTTATTTTTAGGTTATATTTTAAAGTTTAATTTAATTTAGGGTTTAGGGTTTAAGGATTAGGGTTTAGGGTTTTGGGTTTTGGGTTTAGGGTTGTAGGTTTAGGATTTAGGGTTTAGGGTTTAGAATTTAGGGTTTAGGGTTTATGATTTAGGTTTTAGGGTCTTTTCTTTATGTAAACTCGTAAGTTTAGGTTTATTTTGTTTATTTTTTATTTATTTGAGTTTATTTTAATTTAAATTTATATTTAGGTTTATTTATTTTTATTTAGTTTAGTTTATTTTTTTAGGTTTATTTTTTTAAGTTTAGGTTTTTTATTTTAGTTTATTTTTTAAGTTTGAGGTTTATTTTTAGTTGAGTTTCATTTTTATTTATTTTTTAGGTTTAGATTTTGTTTTATTATCAGATTTAAGTTTAGGTTTTTATTTTGTTTTTTTAGGTTTATGTTTTAGTTTTTTATTTTAGGTTTAGTCATAGGTTTTATTGTTTAATTTAGGTTTAGGTTTATTTTTAGTTTATTATATTTTATTTAATTTAGATTTTGGATTAGGTTTAATTTATTTTCAGTTTAGGTTTAGGTTATATATTTTTTAGTTTAGTTTATTTTAGTTTAGGTTTAGGTTTATTTTATTTTTTTTATTATATTTTTATTTTATGTTTAGGTTTTAGGTTTTATTTTTTATTTTTTTTTAGGTTTATTTTTTAGTTTTAGGTTTTTACTTAGTTTTTATTTTATTATATTTTAGGATTATTTTATTCTTATTTTGCGTTTAATTTTTATTTTACATAGGTTTTTTTAGTTTAATCTAGGTTTTTATTTATTTTATTTTAGTTTACTTTTTTTTATGTTTATGTTTAGGTTTTAGTTTAGGCTATTATTTTATTTTATTTTTTGATTTTATTTAGGTTTAGTTTTTCTTATTTATTTTATTTTTAGAATTTATTTAGTTTATGTTTAGGTTTTTAGGTTATTAGGGTTTCAAGGTTTAAGGTTTAGGGTTAGGGCTTAGGGCTTAGGGTTTAATGTTTAGTGTTTAGCTTTAGGGCTTAGGGTTTTTAGAGTTTAGGGTTTAGGGTTTAGGATTTAGGGTTTATGGCTTTTTTTTAAGTTAAGTAAATCAATAGGTTTAGGTTTCTTTAGTTTATTTTTTATTTAGGTTTATTTTTTATTTGTAATTTATTTAATTTATTTATTATTGGTTTATTTATTTTCATTTAGGTTTTTTATTTTAGTTTATTTTTTAGGTTTAGGTTTAGGTTTAAGTTTACTTTTTAGTTGAGTTTTATTTATATTTTATTTTTAAGTTTAGGTTTTATTCTTTAGGTTTAGGTTTAGGTTTAAGTTTACTTTTTAGTTGAGTTTTATTTTTATTTTATTTTTTAGGTTTAGGTTCTAGGTCAAGTTTAGGTTTTTATTTTATTTTTTTTTAGGTTTAGGTTTATTTTTTATTTAAGTTTATTTTTAGGTTTTATTTTTTAGTTTAGGTTTAGGTTTATTTTTAATTTATTTCATTTTTTTTAGTTTAGGTTTAAGTTTAGGTTTAGTTTTTTTTAGGATTAGGTTTAGGTTTCATTTATTTTAGTTTAGTTTATTTTAGTTTAGGTTTAGGTTTATTTTATTTTGTTAATTTTATTTTTATTTTAGGTTTATTTTTTTTAGTTTAGGGTTTAAGTTATAATTTTTATTTATTTTTAGGTTATATTATAAGGTTTCTTTTTTAGGTCTAGGTTTTTATTTAGTTTACATTTTATTTTATTTTAGGATTATTTTATTTTTATTTTATGCTTAATTTTTATATTATTTAGGTTTTTTATACTTAGGTTTATTTTATTTTTTTAGTTTAGTTTAGGTTTTTTTTATTTTAATTTATTTTTATTAGTTTATTTTAGTTTATTTTTATATTTAGTTTAGGTTTTAGATTAGCATTTTATTTTATTTTATTTAAGTTTAGGTTTTTTTGTATTTATTTTATTTTATTTTTTATTTAGTTTAGGTTTAGGTTTTTAAGTTTTTAGGGTTTAGGGTTTTAGGGTTCAATGTTTAAGGCTAGGGTTTAGGGTTTAGGGTTTAGGCTTAATGGTTTAGGGTTTTTATGATTTAGGGTTTTGGGTTTAGGGTTTAGGCTTTAATAGTTTAAGGTTTAGGTTTTAGGCTTTAGGGTTTAAGGTTTAGGGGTTAGGGGGTTTTAAGTTTAGTTTAAGGTTTATGGTTTAGGGTTTAGTGTTTATGGTTTAGGGTTTAGGGTTTTTTAGGTTTTAGGGTTTAGGGTTAAGGATTTAGGGTTCAAAGTTTTAGGGTTTAGGGCTTAGGGTTTTAGGGCTTAAGGTTTAGGGTTTAGGGTTTAGGGTTTAAATTTTTTAAGGTTTCGGGTTTAAGGTTGTAAGTTTAGGGTTGTAGGTTTAGGGTTTAGGGTTTAGGGTTTACGATTTAGGATTTAGCATTTAGGGTTTAAGTTTTTGGTTTTTTAAATTAAGTAAATCGGTAGGTTTAGGTTTATTTAGTTTATTTTATTGTTTATTTTATTTCTTTGTATTGATTTATGTTTATTTTTTATTTGTATTTAGTTTAGTTTATTTATTTTAGTTTAGGTTTTTATTTTAGTTTATTTTTTAGGTTCAAGTTTATTTTTTAGTTAAGTTTTTTTTATTTTATTATTTAGGTTTCGGTTTGATTTAATATTTTTAGGTTTTGGTATATGTTTTATTTTTTATTTTTTTTATGTTTTAGGTTTTTATTTTAGAATTATTTTTTGGTTTTATTTTTTAGTTTACGTTTAGGCTTATTTTTACTTTATCATATTTTACATAGTTTAAGTTTATGGTTAGGTTTAGTTTATTTTTGGTTTAGGATTAGGTTTATTTTATTTTGTTTATTTTATTTTTATTTTAGGTTTAGGTTTCTTTCGGTTTTATTATTTATTTATTGTAGGTGTTATTTTTAGGTTTATTTTTTAGGATAAGGTTTCTATTTTCATTAGAAGAGTTTTGCTTATCTCTAATAAAATTCCAAACCGCTTTAAGAATCACCATTGTGAGAAAGCTTAAAGAGAATTTGGTTAGGTTTGTTAGAGAAAATAAGGATATTTCTAAAGTTATCAAAAAGAGAAATAGGGATATAATTCTCAAGTTTGTTTTTGTTCCAAGTGTTATTATGCTAGAAAGAGTTAACTTTGGTAGCTGCAGCAGAGTGGGTAAATAAAAGGGAGTCAATAGAGCCATTTCAAATCATATTGTCTTGCAAAAAAAAAGAAGAACCTGAATGAATACCCCAATATATTAAGGGTTTACCTTGGCAATATTTTTTGATCATAAAATAAGCCCAAAGGCTATCATTCTTTCTAAAATTTCACCAGAGTTTATGAGAGAAGCGTAATAGTTTTAATCGGTTTGAGACCACCTTCACCCAAGGGACCACAACATTTATTCCAGGAAGTCTAATGTATTCTTTTAGTATAATTATTTGATCCCAAAAAAATTTATTAAGCAAGCGATCAATTTTGATAAGAGGCATTGAATTGAGAGTGCTTTTTAGAATAATGAGCCTGCCACTAAAGGAAAGTAAATAAAATTTCCAAACATAAATTTTATTTAAAACTTATTTAATTAACTCATCAAAAAGATGGGATCATTTAGGCCTTAAAAGAGAGCACCCAAGTACTAAGAGGAAGGTGTTGATGTTTAAAGTTAGTGATATGAAGGATTTGATTAATTTTATTAGTGCAGATGCTAGAAGAAGTAATAAAATAGCTTTTGTTACTATTGATAGATAGACCACTTTCTCTACCAAGTTTATTTAAAAAAATTTTGAGATTCTTGATTTGATGAATAGAAGAATTACAAAAAATAATGAAATCATCTGCAAATCTTAAATGAGAAATGGAAGACCATCAAGAGTTTTGTAATACATACTAGGATTATTTAATAATAAATCATTGATGCTCCTAGATAAGTACTCAATAGTAATAATAAATAAGGTGGAGATAGAGGATCCCCTTGTCTTAGGCCATGGGAAGAATGAAAGAAGCCCAGGCTTACCCATTAAGCAAACTAGAAAATCAGGCATTATTAATAAAAATTTTAATAAGAAAGATAAATTTATCAGAAAACCAAAATAAATTCAAAATATGGATAAGGGAATCCCAAGAGATATTGTTAAAAGCTTTGGTAATATTTAATTTGATCAGAATGTTGCTACCTCTAGTCTTAGCATCCAAATCATGAATTAATTCTTGAGCAAGTAGAATATTATCAAAAATAGATGTACCTCTAACAAAACTAGTTTGGTTTAGAGAGATAATCCTACAAAGTAAAGGTCTGAGCCTATTGGTTAGAATTTTTGGAAATCTGCTTATTGAAGAAGGTGTAAAGGCTAATAGGTCTAAAATCACTCCAATAGTCCGGATTATCCTTCTTAGGTATGAGAATAATATAGGTGCTAAACAAATATTTAGGAAAAATATTACCATTAAAAAATCAACCATAGCCTCAACCAAATCATTTTTAATAATAAACTAGCATTTTGAAAATTTTGGGAAGTGAAACCCTCCGGACCAGTAACATAATCTATGTTCATGCTATTAAGAACTTTAAAAATTTCCTTTTGATTATGTACAATAGTAAGCAAATCGTTGCCATTATTGTTTATAATAGAATGAATCAAGTGCGATTCAGAAATAGTTTTATAAGAGCAACTCGTATTAAGCATATTTCTAAAGTAATCAATGGCTGAATTCTTAATATCATTATTCTCCATAATCCATTCTCCATTATCATCTTTAATTTTTTGAATATTATTTAAAGCTCTCTTTTTATTAACCAAAGCATGGAAATATTTAGTATTTTTGACATCATCTACAATATGTTTGCTAGCAATTTTTGGCACCAATAAGTGTCTTCCGTATTTTGAAAATTAACAAGTTTATCTTTCACCTCAGTCAAGTCCTTAATCTTAGTAGGATTAGACATAACTAAGACTTCAAGATCACAAACCAATTTTTCCATTTCTTTGATATTAACAAAATGGTATTTATAATAATGCTTGTTCCACCAACCTAGATTTTGTTTAAGTCTTTTAAGCTTAAACCAAAATCTATTCATCCCTTTAATTGAATTGTCAGGATGTAAGGTAGCTTTCCAATTGTTAACCACAACATTAAAGAAATCAATATGTTGAATCCACATGTTTTGAAATCTAAAATGAGAGAAATGTTTTTAATCTATTAGAGTTATTTTTAATAAAAACCAAAAGAGGAGCATGATCTAATAAGGTTCTGCTTAAATGATTGATAGAAGTAATAGACCATTGAGTAATCCAATGAGAATTAAAAAGAATCCAGTCCAAATTGCAATCAAGGATCATATTGGAAAATTCTTTCATAGAATGAATATTAGGAGGGAAACCACTGCTTCATTCAGAAGAGAATAAAATTGTGTTGAAATGCCCACCAATAAACCAAGGTTTATTGACAAATGTAACAAAATTCCTCAATTTTTTCCAAAAAAGATTTCTACCAAATCTACTACAAGATGCATAGATAAAAGAGCCCAAAATGCAATAGTCACCATAAGATAATTGAGCATTGAAAACTTGTTGAAAATCATTAAGAATAGAAACCTACACAAAATTATTCCAAAAATACCAAATTTTATTACTAACATTAGAGAAAAATTTAGTAAAACCAATCATTCTAGCAACATGGTTTATTTTGTTTGCATGAATAAGAGCCTCCAAAATAATAAGTAAAGAAATATTATGAATACGACAAAGGTTTTTAATATGGTTATAAATATAGAGGGTATCGATCCCTCTAACATTCCAAACAAGAAAATTAAACATAAGGAAATAAAAAAGGGTTAAGAAAATGTTAGTTAAGAGAGGAGAGGGAGGCCACAACAGATCTAGTAGTTCAATTGATTTGAGAATTTTAATTTGTGTTGAATTTTGTTCCATTTGATTACAATTTGCAACTAAGTGTATAAAGAGAGGAAAAGAGGATTGCCCTTTTTTATCCCTACCTTAAGACACTTTCTAAAGTATATTAATTTGATTTAGTTCTCTTCAATGAATGGCTTATTAAATGATTTAATTAATCCTAAGTTTAGGTTCACTTTAAATAATCCTATTCAAAATGAAATGCATCTTAAGATTAGTTTAATTAAATTACTACCACATAAAATATATTAAATCATTCCTTTCCATCACAGGAAACATACATATGATTTAATCCTTAGTGTATTTAAACATGCAACATATTTTTGCACACTTAAATGATGAATGTATGTGTATATTTTGAATTTATATTTTATTTGATTGCATTATTTTAACATATTAATTTAAAACTTTATCCAAATTCTTATACAAAAAAACATAAGAATGAAATTAAATAGGCATGTGTTAAACCCGAAAGTGAGGTTATCAAATGACCTCCTTAGACTAGCTAAAAACTTCCTGATGTCAGACCCCATTTGCATTCAAACATATGTAAATTATGTATGAACATAAAGTAAGCTCCAAATCATGGGCTAATTAATTCAACCACTTAGTCAATTATAAATGAATGGAATTTTAATGTAAAATGGGATTTTCATTCACTAATCACATATACATACACATGTATACATAAGTATGTGTCATTGTTAAACTAGGGAAGTGAGTAATCAAATGACCTCCTTGGGGCTAATTAAAGCCTTGTATTCTAGGATGTCCAGACTATATACTTGCTGTTCTTGGACACACATGCATGTATACATAAATGAGGGAAAAAACCATGCAAAGATTGTATATATTTTTGATTGAACCATTAATATATATGAATTAAAGCTCTATCCAAATTCTAATGTTCAAATACATAAGAATGAAATCAAATAGATGCGCGATGTTAAACCGGAAGTGAGGTAATCAAATGACCTCCTTGGGCTAGCTAAAACCTTGTTCCAGATGTCTAGACTATATACCCATTACCATTCAATTTTATATATATCAACACATGAATAGAGGAAAGGGAACTTAACATTCATACACTTAAGCTATAAGCACATGCATTTCTTATGTATTTATAACTAGCATCATAACACATATTATTATTCATTTATAAGCTTTTGAAAAATACATTTGGATTTAATAGTGATAATATCCATTCATATATTAAATTAAATCAACACATGCAAGCTTACATAAAGGAAATCCTTTTTATTTTACTTGATTTTGAAAAGATGGATGCATGAATTCAAATGACATACCAAATTTAACATGATTTGAAAGAGGACAATCAAATATAAGCATGTGATTTATTCAACCAAACTAGTTCTTAAGGATAATTAAATCAAATAAGATTATTTAAAGCAAACCAAAGCTTTTTTATTAATTAAGTTTTGGATTTGATTTGATGGAGAAGAGAAATCATCACATGCTATTTTAAACCCATTCCCACATTTTTGATTTGATTTAATTTAAGGAAATGTAGTTAAGTTAATTTTATGGGTTAATTAGGTTGAAACCTTAATTTGATCAATTAATTACCCTTACTTTGTCACCTTAAAGTAATTAACTAAATAATTATGGCCAACATGATATGCATGGAAAATAAATTTGCAATGATCCGGAAATAAAAGGGGCCTAATGCAATTGGCTCATGATTAATAGTTAATTAGATTAAGGGACTTAATTAATTACTCTTATGGTTTTCCCACATGTGGACTAACCATAAATTTATTAAAACTCGCTTATTAAACACCAAATATCTACCCCATGATTTAATTAATTAAAGTGTGATTATGACTTTAATTTGATTAATTGATTTAATTAATTAGTTAAATCTTAATTAATTTCATTTTAAAAAGGGTGAAATGAACTTAGGAAAGGGGTCCCAACTTTGTTAGTTCACTATGAACAATGATTAATAAACTTAATTAACCAATTTATTACTATTCATGGATTAATTAATCATTAATTAGCTTAAAAAAGTAGTTAAGGATTAATTAGTCAATTTTCCTAATTAAGTAAGCAATAAATTCCAACCAAATCTTTGGAGGCAGAGGTCATCCCATTAAATTAACCCATAAAATTTAGGATTAATTGCTTTAGTAATTAGGGAATAATTAGGCTAATTAATTTTGTAATTAAACCTTAATTATTATTTAAAATTAATTAAAATTATTTTTAATTAATTGTCCTCTGAAATACCTTTAAAATGAGTATTTATTTGCATGTTTTTTATTTCTCCAAGATTTTTTTATTTTTTAGAAGATTCAGCCATTATAAATGATTAATTAAGCCTAATTAAAGCCTAATCCTATCGGTGCCACATGGTGCGCTGACATGGCCTGCTTTCCACATGGCATCGCATGATTGGCTACTTAAAATATCGACTCAATGCACGTGGCGATGTGCTTTCGTCCATCATCCAATCTAAGATCGGCTTATGATTAATCCACGGCTTAATAGATTAGATTGTAGAATAGATGGTGTGTGTCTAACATCACAGTGAGGAGAATGGAGTTCATTCACCATTGCTCACTTGATCAGGCTTACAGCTGGATCAACTCCAAAGGATCCACACCTTCATGACATCGATGGGAGATCCAATGGTCAAGATCACATGAGATGCAAGTTTTCTTCAAATTGCTCCAACCCATTTTTGCTTAACGATCAATTTTAGAAGCATCGCTGGCTCAAACGATTGAGGAAGCTTCATCTAGTGGAGATGAAACCTTGTTGACCAATAATTGGATCAATTCCTCGACGTTCGCTCAGAAGGCCATGAACCTGCAATTTTGAGCTCAACTTTGATTGAAGTCCCACTTCTAGTGCTCGAGAAGCATGGGAGACGATTCTTTCTTACTCGATGAGGCCTAGAGAAGGTGCGTACAAAGTTAATTTGAGTTTAATGGAGAAATGGAGAAGTTAGAAATGGGAGTGTCTATTTTGAAATGAATGGGGCATTTTTTGATCGAGGAATGAGCTTGGGAGCTTAGATGGCTCTAGCTCATCCGGGTAGCTAGCTCAATGATTTTTGTGTGTGTGGAAACTAGGGTGTATCCCTTCCTCTTGATGTGGGATCAGGTTTGGCTTCTAGTGGCAGTGCGGCCATCTCAGGGTGTCATGGGTGGCAAGGAGGAGGTGAGTTGGCTTAACTTGGTTGGTTGAAGGTGTGGAGGTGGCTGCCAAAGAGGAATCATGGGTATCCTATGGGTTTCAAATGCTCTGACGAGGAGGGTGAGGTGATTTCACCTCCCATGGGTCATGGCACCAACCACCCCCAATTAGGTTGGTTGTGTCTAGGTGCTAGGTGGACCATTAGGAGAGTACAAGTGGCGAGAAATGACCACTTACATGGGTGATTTGTCTCATGTGATGATGACCCTTAGAATGATCATATGGCATTAGATTTATTTTGGGCAAAATGAGCCAAAAGTGGGTTAAATTTCAAGTCAATTGGAGTTGATTTGGTTAGGTTTGGATCAATTTGACTCATTTAGGTCAAATTGGATTAGGTTGGGTCAAGTTGACCAATTGGTCAAATTGGGTCAAACCAAAGATTGGGTCAAGTTCATATGATCATTTGGGATGTTTTGGTTCAATTGGTTTGGTTTACTTTGGCTAGATTTTATTTTGGCTCATTTGAATTCATTTTGGTCAAATGGGTTAAGTTGACCAATTTGACTAAATTTGCCAAATTAACTTGGGTTGGTGTTGGTTTGGGTTTAGCGAATTGATTGATGATATTGTAGGCTTTGGTTTTAATTAATTTGGATTTAGATTTGATTTAGGCCAAATTGACCCTTTAGTCAATTTGGGCTAAGTAGGTCAATTAATTGGTCCAACCATGGCTTTGGTCAAGTTCAATCAATTTGGAATGAATTTGAGCCATTAGTTGCAATCAATTTGGTTTATATTTTGATTTGGAATAATTTGATATTTTAGTTTAATTTTGGTCAACTTGGGTCAGAGGACCAATTTGGTTTGGTTTGGCTCAATTGAAGGTCAAGTCATATTCAAATATTGATTTTGATTTGGTATGAATCATTGGTTTCAAGGGATTTGGCATAGGTTGCAATTTGGCTAGTTTGGGTTCATATGGGTTAAGGGGTTGACTTGGTCAAATGACCAAGTTGACTTGGATTATCTCAATTTGTGCTAATTGATCAACTTAGGGTGATCAACAATCATGATGGGAGGTTTTGATGGGCTTGCTTTAATCCAATTTGGGTAGGATTAGAACTTGGCTCAAATAGGTCAAATTGGCCACTTTGGGTCAAGTGGACCAATTGGGTTTAGTTGGATTGATTTTGGGTTGAGTTTGATTTAGTTGATTTTATATATGGATTTGGGATTAATTTATAAATTCAATTTACAATTGGCTTGGGTCCAAATGGGTTTTGGTTCATTTGAACATTTCAAGTCAAAAGTGTTAAGTTAGGTTTGACTTGGGTTGATTTTGGTTTGGCTTGATGATTGTAGATTTCATTAATATTTATGAATATGATTGAAGGTATGATTGATTCATGAGAAAATCAATTGAATTTGGGTTTTGGAATGAAGGAATTTGGCTAAGTCCATGTAGTTGGGTCTTGTGGCTTAGGTTTGGATTTTGATTTGATTTAGTTTTGATGATTTAAATGTATATTTCATTTAAATTTGTGAAGATGATTGAAAATATGATTGATTTGTGAGAAAAACAATAGAGTGTGACTTGATTTGGATTAAGATTTGGCTAAGTCTATGGGATAGGTCATATGGCTTAGGAAGGGTTTTGAATTAATTTGATTTAGTTTTATTGATTTTTGATCATTTGAAAGTAGATTTGATTTATATTTAGGAAGATGATTGAAGATATAAATTGATTATGAAAAAAATGAAATTGATTTTGGATTGATTTGGATTAAGATTTGGCTAAGTCCATGAGATAGGTCATATGGCTTAGGAAGGGTCAAGTTTGGATTTGATCATGGGCTTCAATCATTAGGTTTTGGAATTTGGGTTTGGATTTGGATTTGAATTTCATGTTTGAATTGAACTTGAGGTTTTTCTTAAGAAGGTGAACATGGATTGGGTTTGGGTTGTAGGGTGGATTATCTAATCCCCAGGGCATAACCTAATCTATGGTTAACCAAGTCTTTAGGCTTAGGTTAAGTGTTTACCTATTAGAAGTGTCTTATGGTAGGGAAGTCTTAGTGTCTAGAAGACTTTTAATGCTAAGATGGTAAGATTGAATCCACACTCCAAAAGTGATGTCAACAGGCCTTAGGCTCCATAATGTTGCCCTTGGAGATAGATGATTCGAAGGTTGAAGCCAAGTTTCACATTATAGACTTGGATACATCTTCCAATGCTTTGTTTGGGAGACCATGGATACATGAGAACAACATAGTTCCATACTCTCTGCATCAGTATATGAAGTTCATGAGAGGTGAGATCATCTATTATGTCAAAGGAGATATTAAACCATTTATAGTTCAAGGTCATATATAGGATGCGACTACCTCCCTCAAAATCAACAAGTCTATTCTCACGAACTTGGCCAAAGTTTAAAAAATAAAAGAAAAAAGAAAAGAAAAGAAAAGAAAATGAAAAAAAATAAAAGTGAAAATATACTTGGAGGAGGTGGAGCGATATTATATACCACCCACAATTTGTTACTCCATTCAAACATATGGGTAGGACGACTTGACCTCCACCAAGCAGAGGAAGAAACTAGTTTAGAGGCAATCCCAGGGGTGGAAAACCTCATTATTGGCCACCCAATAAAAGATATGTTCTAGCTACCAAGAGTACACTTGCTATCCATTTAGACTTAGAATCTAGTTCATAGGATGAGTCTTATATGGTTAGCACATCCATCTTCTCTAGTAGATTCCCTTGGAGGTGACACTTGAGCCAGATAGTAATGAAGATAGGGCTCTAAAGAAAAGCCTAAGTGTATCCAAGTTTATATGTGAAATAGTTAGGCATCAATTGGGAAGCTTATCTTTAACCCCACTTTCCTCTCAAGAAGCTAAGGGTTTGGTAGCTATGATAGCCCCTAAGTCATCCATAGTTGTGAAGACTCAGAGGTTCTTTCTAGGAGCATCATCCTTAAGTCTAGAAGTTGATGTAAAACTTGAGGATGATTCATATAAAGATTTAATAGGATTACCTTGTGATTGGTATTTGCCTTGTGTTCATTATTTAGCAAAAAAAACATACAAAACAGGTTGACTACTCCAAAAGAATATGGAAAAGAACAAATGCAAAGCTCTCAATCAAGATCGACTTAGATTGATATGGGTCCATGATGATGATGATCTTGCTTAGTCATCACCAATCATTTTTTTCCATTAACTCATATGAGGAGGTTTAGAAACTTTAAATGATCGAGATGATTTTGAAGTCAAAGATGCATCCGAGTTGAAAGAGAAGTCAACCATTGATGAGCTCAATCAACTTAGGCGAAGAAGATCCTTCGACATACATCATTTTGTTTGTTGAATGAAATTGAAACCAATGATAGTTAGGATATTGAGTTTAAGGCGCTTTGCATGGAGTTATGAAGAAGAGATGTCTAGATTGGCTCTTGACATAGTAGTCCATAAACTAGTAATAGAGCTACTACTTCTCTATCAAGCAATCTAGATGCGATTAGACATAGAACAACATGTCATTTTGAAGTCGATGATCTTTGTCTTCATTCAGAAGAAAAATACCTACTTGGTTAGCCATCATCCCAGTTAATAAAATATTGGCCAAACTCACATATGTAGATTTTAGGGATTTAAATAAGGCATGTTAAAAGGAAATTTTAACTACCAATCCGGCTAATGGTGGACATTTCCTCATCTCATACAGTCTTCTCTTTCATGTATGGAAAATCTGGATATAACCAAATAAAGATGGCCCTTGAAGATGAAAGAAACACTACTTTTAGAACCTCAATCAAAATCTATTGCTATAAATTCATGCCTTTCAGCCTTAAAAATGTTGGTGTTACATAACAATGGGTTATAACTTAAATCTTCGACAAACTCATTCATCATCAAGTTGACTGCTCTATCGATGATCTCATGGTCAAAAATAGAAAAAAAGGAAGACCATCTATTTGACTTGAGACTAGTTTTTGAACAGTTAAGATAATTTAACCTCAAAATGAAGTGCATTGAGTAGCTCGAGAATATTCCTTGGGTGTTACCCCAGGAATCAAAATTGATCTAGAAGATCAAGGAAATATTACACCACCCCCAATTAACTCAACTCCGATCATTCCAAGGGCAATTGGCATATCTAAGATGCTTTATATCCAACCTTTGGGAAGATGTCGACCATTCTTATCAATTGTCAAAAGGATGCCAAGTTCAAGTGGGATGACAAGTGTGAGCATGCCTTTGAAAGACATCAAGCATTACATGACACCACATTCCTCTATCTTGCAAGCCACTCATACTTTACACTATTGTGTTAGATGACTCCCTTAGTGCTTTGTTGGCCCAAGCCAATGATGAAAGGAATGAAAATGCACTCTACAAACTCAGCCATTATCTAATCCCCATTGTGGTTAATTATCCACCCATTGAAAAGCATTTCCTATTATTAATCTTTAAATCCCAAAAGCTACAGCACTACATGCTTTCTCATAAGGTGAACTTGATCACTAGGATTAATCCACTATAGTATCTCATGACACATCTGAAGCTATCTAGATGGTTGGCACGATGGTCCATGATCCTCTCATAGTTTCTCATTACTTTCATACCCCTCCATATAGTGAAAGGACAAGCGCTAATGAATTTCTTAGTAGCACACCCACTTCTTATTGACTCTTCGCTTACTGATGATCACCCCGATGAAAAAATCATGAACTTAGGGGATACTAGAATTCACCACTGGGAGATGTACTTTGATGGTGTGGCTTCCTCTAAAGAGGAGAAGAATAATAATCTACTATTCCAAGAAAGGTAGGGGTAGGAATAGTTCTCTCTTAACTGGACCATGATGTGATGAGATTCTCATATTATCATCCAATCCTTGCACCAACTGAAGCCAAATATGAGCCTTTGATTGCCGATGCAGGATTACTCTAAGCATCCAGAACATCAACATCTTCAGAAATTCTTAGCTAGTTATCAACCAAATCGTTGGGTCCTATAAGGTTATAATGCCCAAGCTCCATCACTACCACAAGTACACCATGGAGTTATTGGCCCAAATCATAGAGGTTGCCATTTATATCCTCAAGGACAGAACATCGTAGCATATGTTTTAGCCAAGCTTGCTAAGGAGTTAGCATGTCTAGAGGATGAGTCCATATCAATAATGGTTCAAAATAGACAAGTCTTATCCCTTGATGATAAACTCATCAAAAGTACTCTCTTAAAGGGAGGTTGCCATTTCCAAGAAGGAGGAGTTAGATTGGAAGCAACCATTCATGGATTACCTAAAGGCAAACTATCTCAAGAGAAGTCCAAGCCCATCGGATGAAGCAGAGCACTTTCCTATGCTCTTGTGGATGATGTCTTAGTGTGATCTTTCGATCATATGTGGTTACATTGTTTTGACAAGCACGAAGCCGTATGATTGTGATCAAACTCGATTATGTGGAGCCAACCAATCCGTTGAAGATGAAAGCCAAGATCAAGAGGCTAAGATACTCGGTAGTCGATGATCAAAGATTGCATGGATACTAGGAGATTCCACCAATGTCAAATACATAATGTGGTCCACCAACCACCCAATATTCTACATCCTACATTGGCCTCATGGCCATTCAGTGTTGGGTACCGACATAGTGGGTCGATTGATCCTTCTTCTTCCAATGGTCATTGATTCATCTTAGCTCTCTACTACTTTTCTAAATGTGTGAAGGTGATTATGCTTAGAGGTCACAAATGTATGATGTGCTCCAATTTTTAAAACCATATCATATATAGGTTGAGAATTATATGATTATATAATGGTATTGAATTCAAGAGCATTGAGATAAAGAACTCTACCCAAAGACATAGTATAAATTAGAGATATTCTACCATCAACTACCCGAAGGAAAATAGCTTAGTAGAAGCCTTCAACAAAGCTCTCATCAAAATACTGAAGAAGGCACTCAACAATAAAAAGCGATAATGGCATGAGTAGTTAGTTGAAGCAGTGGGCTAGCGCAACATATAGAACTCCTCTTATTACTCATTTCTCCTTAGTGTATGGGTCTAAATCCATTCTACCAAGTATAACACCCATCACTAAGGATAACTGCTGGTAGCAAGATCACAAAAGAGCATAACATCAAGTTATGGTTAGAAGAGATCAAAGGTTTGGAAGAGATACGCCTGTGAGCGTGCCAAAACCTCAAATTGTTTAAAGCTAAAATGATTCAAGCTCATAATAAGTTGGTCCTTTCTAGAGCTTTTCAAGTAGGAAAGCTTATTTTAATTCTTAGGAGACTAATTGTTGCTCATCGTAAGATGGGAGGCAAGTTTGAACCCACTTGGGAAGGCCCTTCCACCATAGAGAAGGCCTACGAAGGAGGATCTTATCAGCATATTAATCATAAGGGAGAGAGCCCAATGCTTCCAATCAATGGGATATACTTAAAGAAATATTATAAATTATGTTTAAAAATAATAATCCTCAATGAAAATTCTATTTAGAATTCAATCTCTTCCATGATGAAAGTATTCTTGTTTGTGAATCTTCCATGATGTGTTTATGGTAGGTGTAAGGAACGATGACATCTATCCTCCATCGACATAACACAAATACAAACTACACACAAACATATAAAAAAAACACATATATTTTGTCTCGGGCTATTTTAGGTTGAGATAATGCTCCCAACGGCACTCACTCAGAAGTTGCTCTAGGTCAGGCTAACATGCTACTCTGCTAGTGTGTCACCTCAGTGATCTTCTTGCTTTGGAGGATGTAAGTCTGCTATGCTTTCCTTCCTTACTTGGCCACCCAACATCGATAAGCACCTTGTTAGTTGGGTAGGCCTTACAATGTGGCCGGCAAGCTACCTCATGTTGGCTTCATTTAAGAGGATGTGAGTCTGCTATACTTTCTTCTTGGTTTAGCCTTTGCACATTGAATGGGTCAAGTGTATTTGAGATTTAGGATAAGTCTCCTAGAGGCTCCATCCCTCCTTACTACTTCAAGTTTGGCTCCAGTCCTTCCTCAGGGCTAGGTCAGATAACATCTATCCTGAGGATGATAGATTATCTCGATGATAAATTTTGATTAAAAAGTTGTAAGCCTTCATGCTTTCTTTCCGTTGATTGTTTTACCGGCACCTTAGGTTGGTTGGTTCTCACTATGCTGATGGATACACCACTCATGCTGACAGATACACCTTAGGTTGGTTTGTTTTCACACCTTAGGATACATCACTCATGACAGATGTAATTCTGCTATGCTTTCTCTTTAAGTTGGCCACCGTATACTTATAAGATTTCTTTTCTAGGGCTCAGGATAACAACCTATTAGCACCTCCCTAGCGGGCACTATATTTGGATCACGTTCTTTGCTACCTCATTTAGACACTACTCGGGTTACTATCGGATTGGATAGTTCCCCTTTCTTAGTCACCACCCCTATGTTTGGAGAATCCATCCTATGGATTGGTCAAGTAAATTTGAGAGATAAGTCAAGGCGACATAGCCCCTTCTCATGTGGTCCTTCATACACCAACAGGGTCCACACAAACATATAAACAAAATATATATTCACTTATGGATTAGGAGGACACCCCTGGCAGTACATTTTCCCAAGCAGGCATCCTATCTTTAGTGCAGTGGTAGCAAAACTCCCTATAGGAATCACGTGACTACTCTTGAGTTATTATAAGTCTCGACATTCTCATTAGTCACCTAAGTCGAGTTTGATTTGTGTGCTACCAATAGGTCACACCGGGTTGTTCGCTTTAGAAGATGTAAGTCGCTATGCCTTTTCTTTTTTGCACACTAAAGGCAACCCTTAGGTTGGCTAGCTCTACCCCAGTAGACTATCCCTTTGGATTTGTAACTCGAGATAGGATAAGTGCAATATATCCCCTTCTCAATGAGTCCATCACACACCGACATGGTCCATAAATTAAATCTATTAAATTTGATCGATCTCACATCCCCAGTGAATATGCCCTCAATTCAAAATCAAACTAAACTAAACAAACCATATTAAATCACATGAATTTAAGAAAAAATTAATTCTGATTACTTTTGAGTTAAAATAAGTCCCCAACGGCATTCACTCAATAGTCACCCTCGGTCAAGTTCAATTTATTGTGCATCCAATAGGTCACCCAAACAGTTGTTCCTCACATTAGAATATGTACATGTGTTATGCCTTCTTCCTCGCATTATCATTATATACTGAAAGGAAACCCCTTAAGTTGGATAGCTCTACCCCATAACCCATAGACTATCCCTTTGGATTTGTAAATTTTAGGTAGGTCAAGGTTGATATAGCCCCTTCTTAGTGGGTCCATCATGCACCGACATGGTCCATACATTAGCTCATATTAAATTAAACCCAATCTAATTTTTTCCAGTGGAGTTAAATCACACCCTTCTCCCTAGTGGAGCCCCAAATCATATATAAATAAGTCAACCAAACAAATAAAATTCAAAACCAACCTCCCCAATGGAGCCAAACTAAACCAACTCCCACAGTAGAGTCTAAATCAAAGAAATCTAACCAAACTGAGATACATCCCCAAACAAATCTATGAAATCAAACTCAAATCTCAATCCCCAGTGGATAGCCCAAACCAGCTTCTCTAGTGGAATGTTCATATAATCCTAGTGAATTTGAGCCCATATCTTTAGCAGATATGCCTCCAAATTAATTAAAATAAATAAATTAAAGTTAATTGATCTTCTTAATCCACGGTGGATTATAGATTCTTATCCCTAGTGAATCTTTCTTCCATAAATTATATAATCAAATCAAATTCAAACCTTATCCCCAAGATTTTTTTTTGCCTCGACATAGACCCCTCACATGTCATGTCCAATGCATGTGTGATCCCTTAGTGGATCTCCCTCCATGTCCTTGACATGGAATTCTTATCAAATCTTATTTTTCCTCTTTTGCACACCTTTATACTTCAACCAAAAGCCTAACAATGTATTTATTTAAATTACATCATCTTAACATTGTAATCAATATTTTATGATTGGTGATGGAACAAGCTCAAACTAACTATACAATATCATGCTAAACATATTATAGTGTGAATTAACACACTATATTATATTATAATATATGATGTTATATTGTAATTTGCTATAATATAATATATTGTCTAACATTACACCTCATTAGAATCACATAAAAGGAAAAATTAACAAAATCTTATCAAAATATGAATAATGGTCATTTTGGATGTAAAATTGTTAATTTTCTATTAGAAATGGTATAAAATAGCATAATTTTGGTGTTGCTTCTTGGTGTGTGCTATGAATTTGGCCATATTCTTCCATCTCAACCTTCAAATTAACATTTTGTGAGTTTTGACCCAATGTATATATAATAACAAAAGTAAAACATACTAAAATGTACAATAACATTTAGTAACACACCACCACATTCATATATATGTGAAGTTATATTGTATGTACATTATATTTTAATATGCTTTCATATAATATGTTATCTTAAATTACACCTTAAAATGAATCACTTTAAGCAAAAAATTATAAAATTTGTATGAAAATGAACATTTTTTTTAATGCAAAATTCCATTCTTTTGATTAAATGACACACCAAAGCACACCCCAATGATATTCCCCTTACCTTAAATTAGGCCAAATCCATCTATAAATAAGTATTTTTTATGAATTAGTACAAACTCTACTACATCATACTATAACAAACTAAAATATACTAAGCAACAAGTAGTAATACCGCAATAGTATCTTTAATGCATGAATGCTATCTTTGTTATGGAATCCTATATTATAATACATTATAACATATTATATTATATTATATTGAATATCACATCATAATGGGTTGCTTAAGATAAAAATCATAAAATTAGTCTAAATAATAAAAAACTATATATTTTATTTGTATCACTTGCATATTTTAAATTAAAATAATATATTATGATGTCATGCTCTACCTATTATGAATTTGGCCAAATTCCACCATTTTAAAGTCTAAATCAACATTTTTATAAATAATGCTAGTGTAGGCTTGACTACATGATTATAAAATACTAAAAAAATTTAAAATGTGTAGAACAATATATTATGATATATGATGCAATATTTTGCTACAACATATAATATTTATTTTGAACATAAAATCTTACTTTTTAGACTACAAGTGGCATAGCACAACTTTGGTACTACAACCTAATTCCCACTTCAAATTTAACAAATTTCATCATCTAATTTATTAAATCAAATTTTTATGATTTATATTAATATAAACTATAAGACACAATACCATAATATACTTAAACATTTCAAAACATCTTATAACATCCAAAAACCCATCACTACATTCTCAAAAATATGTTGTTGCATTATACTTTAATATATGGTATTATAATATGATCTAGAGTTAGGGTTTAAGGTATTCAAACCTCTAATAGTCAAGGGAAAGTCTCTTGAAGACATTTTCTTTAGCTATCATAACTATGTTAGGATTATGTCTTCCTTTAGATCTACTCCTAATGACATCTTTATTCAAGGTTTATGGTTTTAGGGTTAGAGGTTTAGGGTTAGTTTTAGGGTTTAGGTTTGGTTTAGGGTTTAGAGTTTAGGGTTTAAAGTTTAGGTAGGGTTTAGGGTTTAGGGTTTAGGTTTAGATTATAATGAAGTTTAACATTTCTTAATTTGAATGAATTAGCACACTTAAGTTTTATAAGACACAAGCGATGACATAGATCAAAAACAAGCACCCATAGAGGAAATCCAAAACCCTAGATAAGTAAAACCCTATCTACTATTATGGCAAAGTTCCATAAGCAGCAGATCGAATTGACTGTTTTTCAATTTCTCTAATTACCATCAAAACCACTACTGCCTCTTGAGTAGTGGGATTCACCAACATCTCTATGATGTCTCCCACCACCACCACCACGTCCGTTGCCTCCATCGTTCCTCCTACCTCCATAACCACCACTGCTCTGATCACCACCTCCATACCCACCAGCACTTCTAGATCGTCCACAACCAATGCGATAATCATCGTCTCCACCTTTACCTCCAGTTATAGATCTAGACAAAGCCTAGTTGATGGTGATGTTCTTGTCATCAAGTTTTTGCCCATTCTTAGGTTTTAGGGTTACTTTAAGGTTTAGTGTTTAAGGTTAGTTTAGGGTTTAGGGTTTAAGCTTTAGGTTTGTAGGTTTAGAGTTTAGGGTTTAGGTTTAGGGTTTAGGTTTAGGGTTTAGGGTTTAGGGTTTAGGGTTTAGGGTAGGGTTTAGGATTTAGGGTTTAGGATTAGGTTTAGTTTAGAATTTAGTAGTTTAGGTTTAGGTTAGTTATTTAAATTTAGTTTATTTTAGAGTTTTTTATTTATTATTAGGTTTAGTTTATTTTTATTTTTTAGTTTATTTTATTTTATTTTATTTTTAGGTTTAGCATTTATTTTTTTTTTATTTTTTTTTTTAGGTTTTAGGTTTTAGGTTTAGGTTTAAGTTTATTTATTTTAGTTTAGGTTTAGGTTTATTTTTTTTATTTATTTTTTAGGTTTAGGTTTAATTTTTTTTTAGTTTAGGTTTAGGTTTATTTTATTTTTTATTTTTTGGTTTATTTTAGGTTTATTTTTTTAGTTTATTTTAGGTTTATTTTATTTTTTATTTTATTTTAGTTTTTATTTTATTTAGGTTTTTTATTCAATGGTTTATTTTATTTTTTAGATAGTTTAGGATTTTATTTATTTTATTTTAATAATTTTTTATTTTTTATTTTATTTGATTTTTAGGTTTAAGTTTAGGTTTTGATTTTATTTAGGTTTTTATTTATTTATATATTTATTTTTAAGTTTTATTTAGTTTAGGTTCAATTATTTAGGTTTTTAGGGTTTAGGGTTTAGGGATTAGGGTGTAGGGTTTTAGGGTTTAGGGTTTAAGGTTTAGGGTTTATGGTTTAGGGTTTTAGGGTTTAGGGGTTAGGGATAGGGTTTAGGTTTTAGGTTTTAGAGTTTAGTGCTTAGGCTTTATGGTTTAACGAGGTTTAAGTTTAGGTTTTAGGGTTAGGTTTAAACTTTAGAGGTTTTAAGTTTACAATTTAAGGTTTAGTGTTAGTTTAGTGTTTAGGGATTAGGGTGAGGGTTTTGGGTTTAGGGTTTAGGATTTAGGGTTAGGGTTTAAGGTTTAGGTTTTAGGGTTTAGGGTTTAGGGTTAATTTAGGGTTTAGATTTAGGATTTTTTAGGGTTTAGGGTTTAGGATTTAGGGTTGTAGGCTTAGGGTTTTGAATTTAGGGTTTAGGGTTTTTTTAATTAAGTAAACTAATTAGTTTTAGGGTTTACAATTTTTATTTTAATTTATTTTATTTTTAATTTTATTTAGGTTTACTTTCTATTTTAAATTAGTTTAGTTTATTTATTTTAGGTTTATTTATTTTAGTTTAGTTTTCTTATTTTAGTTTATTTTTTAGGTTTAGGTTTAGGTTTATGTTTATTTTTTAGTTTTGTTTTATTTTTATTTTATTTTTTAGGTTTAAGCTTTATTTTTAATTTTTAGGTTTAGGTTTATGTTTTTATTTTATTTTATTAGGTTTAGGCTTTAGGTTTTTATTTTAGGTATATTCTTATGTTTTAGTTTTAGTTTAGGTTCAGGTTTATTTTTAGTTTATTTTATTTTATTTAGTTTAGGGTTTACATTTAGTTTATTTTAGGTTCAGGTTTACATTTTATTTATTTTAGTTTTGTTTATTTTAGTTTAGGTTTAGGTTTATTTTACTTTGTTTATCTTATGTTTATATTTTTTATGTTTAGGGCTTAAGTTTTCTTTTTTTTATTTATTTTTATGTTTTATTTTTATGTTTATTTTTTACATTTAGGTTTATATTTAGTTTTTATTTTATTTTATGTTAATTTATTTTTAATATACATTTAGTTTATATTTTATTTAGATTTTTTATTTTTAGTTCTATTTATTTTTTTAGTTTAGTTTTGGTTTTTATTCATTTTATTTTAGTTTAGTTTTTATTTTTTATTTTAAATTTTTTAGGTTAAGGTTTAGGTTTAGGTTAGGTTTAGGTTTAGATTTTTATTTTTTTATTTTATTATTTTATTTTACTTTATGTATTTTATTTATTTTATTTTTTAGGTTTTATTTAGTTTAGGTTTAGGTTTTTAGCTTTTTAGGGTTTAGAATTTAGGGTTAGTTTATGGTTTAGGGTTTAGCATTTAGGGTTTGGGTTTTAGGGTTTATGGTTTAAGGTTTAGGTTTTATTGTTCAGGTTTTAGGGTTTAGGTTTTCGGGTTTAGGTTTTAGGGTTTAGGATTTAGGATTTAGGTTTAGGGTTCAGGGTTTTTTGTTTTTTCTTTTAATAGAGAACAAATTCAGATTCAACATTTCTTCTTTTCGATGTTATCAACCAAGAAACACACCAAGTTTTCTAAGACACAAATGATGAGATAGATCAAAATGAGCTCGCACAGAGCAAATCAAAAACTCTAAATAACTAGAGTCGTTTCTACTATAATGACATAGTTCCATAAGCAGCAAATCAAGTTGCTCATTCATCAATTTCTCTAGTTCCCATAAGAACCACCTCGGCCTCTTGAAAAGCCGGATTCACCATCATATTCCTGATCTCTCCTTTGCCACCACCACGAACGTAACCTTCGTCACTCCTCCCACCCTATATCCACCAACATCTCTAGTTCCCCCACGACCACTATGATAATTTTTGCCTCCGCCTTCACCTCCACCACCAGATTTAGATTGAGCTTGGTTGACGGTGATGTTTCCATCAAGGTTTAGGGTAGTAAGTTTTAGGGTTTACGATTTAGGGATTAGGGTTTAGGGTTTAGGGTTTATGGTTAGGTTTTCATTTAGGGCTTAGGGTTTAGGGTTTAGGGTTTATGCTTTTAGAGTTTAGGGTTTAGGGTTTAGAGTTTTTTAAGAATTAGGGTTTAGGGTTATAGGTTTAGGGTTTAAAGGTTTTTTTTTTATTTTTAAATTAAGTAAATCAATAGATTAAGGTTTTTTTAGTATATTTAGTTTATATTATATTTATTTTAGATTACTTTATTTAATTTATATTTAGGTTTTATTTTTATTTTTATTTAGTTTAATTTATTTATTTTAGGTTTATTTATTTTAGTTTAGGTTTTTATTTTAGTTTATTTTTTAGGTTTAGGTTTATGTTTAGGTTTATTTTATAGGTGAGTTTTATTTTTATTTTATTTTTTAGATTTAATTTTTATTTTATATTTTTAGGTTTAGGTATAAATTTATATTTTATTTTATAGGTTTGGCTTTTAGGTTTTTATTTGGGGTTTATTTTTTAGTTTAGGTTTAGGTTTATTTTTAGTTTATTTTATTTTATTTAGTTTAGGTTTAGGTTTAGGTTTAGTTTATTTTAGGTTTAGGTTTAGGTTTAGGTTTTAATTATTTTAGTTTAGTTTATTTTAGTTTAGGTTTAGGTTTATTTTACTTTGTTTATTTTAGGTTTTAGTATTTTTTATGTTTAGGGTGTAGGTTTTATTTTATATTTATTTTTAGGTATATTTTTTATTTAGTTTTTATTTTATTTTATTTTAAGTTTATTTTTTTATTTTATGTTTAGTTTTTATTTTATTTAGGTTTTTTACTCTTAGATTTATTTTATTTTATTTAGTTTAGTTTAGGTTTTTATTTATTTTATTTTAGTTTAGTTTTTATTTTTTATTTCATTTTATTTTTAGGTTTAGGTTTAGGTTTAGGTGAAGGTTTTAATTTAGGTTTTAATTTTAGTTTATTTTTTATTTTATTTAGGTTTATGTTTTTATTAATTTATTTTATGTTTATGTTTTATTTAGTTTAGGTTTAGTTTTTAAGGTTTTTAGGGTTTAGGGTTTAAGGTTTAGGGTTTAAGTTTTAGGAGTTAGGGTTTGGGGTTAGGGTTTAGGGTTATATTGTAGGTTTTAGGGTTTAGGGTTTAGTGTTTTAGGGTTTTGAGTTTTGGGTTTTGAGTTTAGGGTTTAGTGTTTAGGGTTTAGGGTTTAGGGTTTTAGGCTTTAGGATTTACAGTTTAGGGTTTAGGGTTAGTTTTAGGGTTTAGGCTTTTTTATTTTATTTTTTATTTTTTATTTTTATGAAATTAAGTAAAGTGGTGGGTTTAGGTTTATTTAGTTTATTTTTTATTTTTTTGAGTATATTTACTTTTTAAATTTATCTAGGTTTATTTTTATCTTTATTTGGTTTAGTTTATTTATTTTAGGTTTATTTATTTTAGTTTAGGTTTTTTATTTTAGTTTATTTTTTAAGTTTATGTTTATGTTTAGGTTTATTTTTTAGTTTAGTTTTATTTTTATTTTATTTTTTAGGTTTATGCACTATTTTTTATTTTTAGGTTTAGGTTTAGGTTTTTATTATATTTTTATATGTTTAGGTTTTAGGTTTTTATTTTAGGTATATTTTTAGGTTTTCGTTTTTCAGTTTAGGTTTAGGTTTATTTTTAGTTTATTTTAGTTTATTTTATTTAGGTTTAGGTTATCTTAGGTTTAGGTTTATTTTATTTTGTTCGTTTTATTTTTATTTTAGGTTTAAGATTTTTTTTTAGTTTAGGGTATATGTTTTATTTTTTTTATTTTTAGGTTTTATTTTTAAGTTTATTTTTTAGGTTTAGGTTTTTATTTAATTTTTTTTCCATTTTATTTTAGGTTTTCTTTTTTACAATTTTTTTGGTTTAGTTTTTATTTTGTTTAGGATTTTTATTTTTTAGTTTAGTTTAGGTTTTTATTTATTAGATTTTAGTTTAGTTTTTATTTATTATTTTTTAGGTTTAGGTTTTAGGTTTATTTAATTTTTATTTTACATTTAGTTTTTATTTTATTTATGTTCTTTTTAGGTTTATTTTATTTTTTTTAGTTTAGTTTAGGTTTTTATTTATTTTATTATAGTTTAATTTTTATTTATATTTTATTTTATTCTTAGGTTAAGGTTTAGGTTTTGGTTTAGGTTTTTATTTTATGTTATTTTTTTATTTTATTTAGGTTTAGGTTTTTTTATGTATTATGTTTTTAGGTTTTATTTAGTTTAGGTTTAGGTTGTTAAGTTTTTAGGATTTAGGGTTAAAGGGTTAGGGTTTAGGGTTTGGGGTTTAGGGTTTATGGTTCAGGGTTGTAGGTTTTACGGTTTTAAGGTTTAAGGTTTAGGTTTTGAGTTTAGGGTTTAGGATTTAGGGTTTAGGGTTTTAGGGTTTAGGGTTTAGGGTTTAGGGCTGTGGTTTTTTTATTTTATTTTATTTTTTTATATTTTTTAAATTAAGTAAATTGGTAGGTTTAGGTTTATATAGTTCATTTTTTATTTATTTTAGTTTACTTTATTTTCTATTTTTATTTAGGTTTATTTTTCTTTTTTAAGTTTGTTTATTTTAGGTATATTTATTTTAACTTAGGTTGTTTTAGTTTATTTTTAAGGTTTAGGTTTGGGTTTAGGTTTATTTTTTAATTTAGTTTTATTTTTATTTTATTTTTTAGTTTTAAGTTTTATTTTTTCTTTTTTAGTTTAAGTTTGAGTTTTTATTTTATTTCTTTAGGTTTAAGTTTTAGGTTTTTATTTTAGGTTTATTTTTCAATTTTCATTTTTAGTTTATTTTATTTAGTTTAGGTTTTGGTTTAAATTTTATTTATTCTAGTTTAGGTTTAGGATTATTTTATTTTTATTTTAGGTTTAGGTTTTTTGTTTAGTTTAAGTTTTAATTTTTATTTATTTTTAGGTTTTTTTAGGGTTAAGCTTTTATTTAGTTTTTAGGTTTAGGTTTAAGTTTTAGATCAGGTTTTTATTCTATTTTATTTTGTTTAGATTTTCTATTTCTTTTATTGTTAAATTTTATTTAGTTTAGGTTAATGTTTTTAGGGTTTAGGGTTTAGGGTTGTTTATTTGGGGTGTAGGGTTTAGGCTTAGTTTTAGGGTTTAAGGTTTAGCATTTTGGGTTTTGGATTTAGGTTTAGGGTTTAGAGTTTTTTTTAAGTAAGTCAACTGGTAGTTTTAGGTTGATTTAGTTTATTTTTTATTTATTTAATTTATTCTATTTTTTATTTTTATTTAAGTATATTTTTTATTTTTATTTAGTTTAGTTTATTTATTTTAAGTTTTTTATTTTAGTCTAGGTTTTTTATTTTAGTTTATTTTTTAGGTTTAAGTTTAGGTTTTTATTTTATTTTTTTAGGTTTAGGTATTTGGTTTAGGTTTTAGGATTTAGGGTTAGTTTTAGGGTTTGGGGTTTATAGTTAGGGTTTCTTTTCTTTATTTTTTTATTTTTTTATTCTATTTAAATTAAGTAAATTGTAGGTTTAGGTTTATTTAATTTAATTTTTTGATTTATTTTAGTTTATATTTTTTTAGTTTTATTCCTATTTTTATTTAGTTTATAGTTTATTTATTTTAATATAGGTTTTTATTTTAGTTTATTTTTTAGGTTTAGGTTTTTATTTTATTTTTTTAGGTTAAGGTTTTAAGTTTTTATTTTAGATTTATTTTTAGGTTTTATTTTTTAGTTTAGGTATAGGTTAATTTTTAGTTTAGTTTATTTCATTTAGTTTAGGTTTAGGTTTAGGTTTAGCTTATTTTAGGTTTTATTTACTTTAATTTAGGTTTAGATTTATTTTATTTATATTTTAGGTTTAGGTTTTTTCTTATTTTAGGGTTTAGGTTTTTTATTTATTTTTAGGTATATTTTTTAGGTTTTGGATTTTAATTAGTTTTTAGGTTTAGGTTTAGGTTTAAGTTTAGGTTTATATTTTGGTTTTAGTGTAAGTTTTCATTTTATTTTATTTAGGTTTAGGTTTATTTATTTATTTTATCTTTAGGTTTTATGTTGTTTAGGTTAAGCTTTTTATGATTTAGGGTTTAGGTTTTTTTAAATTAAGTATATAGTTAGGTTTGAGTTTATTTAGTTCATTTTTTATTTATTCAGTTTATTTTATTTTGGTTTATTTTTTTATTTAATTTAGTTTATTTATTTTAGGTTTATTTATTTATGTTTAGGTTTTCGATTTTAGTTTATTTTTTAAGTTTAGGTTTTGGTTTATGTTTACTTTTTAGTTTAGGTTTATTTTTATTTTATTTTTTAGGTTTAGGTTTTACTATTTTTAAGTCTAGAATTAGGTTTTTATTTAATATTTTAGGTTTAGGTTTTAGGTTTTTATTTTAAGTTTTTTATAATTTTCTTTCACGTTTAGTTTTAATTTTATTTTGGTTTTTTATTTTTAGGTTTATTTTATTAATTAGTTTAGTTTATGTTTTTATTTATTTTATTTTACTTTGTTGTTAGTTTTTATCTTATTTTATTTTTAGGTTCAAGTTTAGGTGTATGATGAGGCTTAGGTTTTAGTTTTGGTTTTTATTTTAATTTATCTTTTTAGGTTTAGGTATATTTATTTATTTTACTATTAGGTTTTATTTAGTTTACGATTAGGTTTTTAGGTTTTTATTGTTTAGTGTTTAAGGTTTAGGGTTTAGGGTTTAGGGTTCAGGGTTGTAGAGTTTAGGGCTTAGGGTTTAAAGTTTAGGGTTTAGGGTTTATTATTTTAGGGTTTTGGGGTTAGTTTTAGGGTTTGGGGAATAGGGTTAGAGATTTTTTATTTTTAATTTTATTTTATTTAAAATTAAGAAAATTAGTTTAGGTTTATTTAGTTAATTTTTTAATTTATTTTATTTTATTTTATTTTCTATATTGGTTTACTTTTATTTTTATTTAATTTATTTTATTTATTATAGATTTATTTATTTTTGTTTATGTTTTTTATTTTAGTTTATTTTTTAGGTTTAGGTTTAGGTTTAGGTTTATTTTTTAGTTTAGTTTTTTTTTTGTTTTATTTTTTAGGATATGGTTTTATTTTTTATTTTTTGGTCTAGGTTTAGGTTTTTATTTAATTTTTTTAGGTTTATGTTTTAAGTTTTTATTTTAGGTTTAAGGTTTAGGTATTTTTTTTTTTTGCTTAGGCTTAGGTTTATTTTTAGTTTATTTTTAGTTTATTGTATTTTATTAGTTTAGGTATTGGTTTAGGTTTAATTTATTTTAGGTTTAGGTTTCAGTTTTATTTATTTTAGTTTAAGTATATGCTTATTTTATATTTACTTTAGGTTTAAATTTTTTTTTAGTTTAGGGTTTAGGTTTTATTTTTTATATATTTTAGGTTTTATTTATTAATTTTATTTTTTAGGTTTAAGTTTTTATTTAGTTTTTATATTTTTTTTATTTTAAGTTTATTTTATTTTTATTTTACGTTTAGTTTATATTCTATTTTTTCTTTTTATTTTTAGGTTTTGTTTTTTTAGGTTAGTTTAAGTTTTTATTTATTTTATTTTTAATTTAGTATTTTTTTTTATTTTATTTTATTTTTTAGTTTAGGTTTAGGTTTTGGTATTTGTTTAGGTTTTTATTTTATTTTATTTTTTCATTTATTTAGGTTTAGTATTTTTATTTATTTTACTTTGAGGTTTTATTTAATTTAGGTTTAGGTTCTTAGGTTTTTAGGGTTTAAAGTTTGGGGTTTAGGGTTTAGGGTTTGGGGTTTAAGGTTTAGGGTTTAGGGTTTAGGGATTAGGGTTTTGGGTTTTAGAGTTTATGTTTTAGGGTTTAGGGTTAGTTTTAGGATTTAGGGTTTAGAGTTAGAGTTTTTTTAAAATTTTTTTTAATTTTTAAAATTAAGTAATCTAGTAGGTTTAGGTTTATTTAATTTATTTTTTTATTTATTTTAGTTTATTTTATTTCTATACATATTTTAGTTTTTTTTATTTTTATTTAGTTTTGTTTATTGATTTTAGGTTTTTTTTATTTTAGTTTATTTTTTAGGTTTAGGTTTATTCTTATTTTATTTTGTAGGTTTAGGTTTTATTTTCTATTTTTAGGTTTAGGTTTAATTTTTTATTTTATTTTTTTAGGTTTAGGTTTTAAGTTTTTAATTTAGGTTTATTTTTAGGTTTTATATTTTAGTTTAGGTTTAGGTTTATTTTTAGTTTATTTTATTTATTTAGTTTAGTTTATTTTAGGTTTAAATTTATTTATTTATTTTAGTTTAGATTCGTTTATTTTATTTTTATTTTAGGTTTAGTTTTTTTTTAGTTTAGGGTTTAGGGTTTTATTTTTATTTATTTTAGTTTTAGGTTTAGTTTTTTATTTAGTTTTTTAGGTTTATTTTATTTTATTTTTTGGTTTTTTTTATCTTATTTAGGTTTTAATTTTTCATTTAGTTTAGGTTTTATTTATTTTATTTTAGTTTAGTTTTTATTTTATTTTATTTTTTTAGGTTTAGGTTTAGGTTTAGGTTTGTGTTTAGGTTTTAACTTTATTTAATCTTCTAATTATTTTTTTGTTTAGGTTTATTTATTTATTTATTTTAGGTTTTATTTAGTTTAAGTTTAGTTTTTAGCATTTTTAGGCTTTGGGTTTAGGGTTTAGTGTTAGTTTAGGGTTTCAAGTTTTGGGTTTACAGTTTGGGGTTTAGGGTTTGGGGTTTAGGGTTTAGGGTTTTGGGTTTAGGGCTTAGGGCTTACGGTTTATGGTTTAGTGTTTTAGGGTTTAGGGTTTAGGATTTTTATGGTTTTGGGTTTAGGGATTGGGATTTTTATGGTTTAGGGTTTAGGGTTTAGGTTTTAGGTTTAGGGTTCAAGTTTTTGTTTAGAGTTTACAATTTTTGGTTCTTTTTAAAAGAGAATAAATTTATATTCAATATTTATTTCATCAACCAAGTAATCACTAAGTTATTAGCAACATAGATAAAATAGAAAGCAAATCAAAACCCTGGATAACTAGAACCATCTCTTGAAGACATTGTTCCATAAGCGTGATCGGGTTGATTATTTTGTTTCTCTATTCCCATCAAAACCAGCCTCATTGGATCCACCATCATATCCTATCTCCCAGCCACCACCATTGTTGCAACCTCCATGGCTCCTCCTACCTCCATAACCACCATTGCACTAACCACCACCTCCATATCCACCAGCACCTCTAGATCCCCCACCACCACTACGATAACTTTTGCACATGCGTTTAGTCTTTCTCGGTAGGTTTTTTTTGGTTCCCATTTTCTTAGGTTTAGGTTTAGGTTTAGATTTTTTTTTTAGGTTTAGGTTTATTTTTTTAATTTATTTCTTTAGGTTTAGGTTTAGGGTATGGGGTTTAGGGTTTTAGGGTTTTAGGTTTTAGGTTTAGGGTTTTAGGTTTAGTTTTTTAGGTTTAGGATTTAGGGATTTAGGTTTAGGTTTAGGATTTAGTTAGGTTAGTTAGTTTAGGTTTAGTTTTGTTTAGGTTTAGGTTTAGGGTTTAGGGTTTAGGTTTTAGGATTTAGGGTTCAGGTATTAAGGTTTAGGGTTTAGTGTTTAAGGTTTAGATTTTTTATTTTGTTTTTTTTATTTTAGGTTTATTTTATTTTTTATTTTAAATTTAGTTTTTATTTTATTGTGTTTTTTTATTCTTAGTTAATATTATTAGTTTTGTTTAGGTTTATATTTATTTTATATTTATTTTATTTTTATTAGTTTATTTTATTTTATTTTATTTTATTTGTTTAAGTTTAAGTTTTGGTTTACATTTTTTTAACTTTATTATTTTATTTTACGTAGGTTTATGTATTTTTATTTAGTTTAGCTTTAAGTTTTTTGGTTTTTAGTTATTATTTTATTACAATTTTTTATTTTTTAGTTTAGTTTAGGTTTTTATTTTATTTTATTTTAATTTAGTTTTTTTTCTTTTTAGGTTTAATTTAAGCTTAAGGTTTTAGTTTTATTTCATTTTATTATTATTTTATTTAAGTTTATTTAATTTTATTTATTTTTGTTTATTTTATTTTTAGGGTTTAGGGTTTAGGGTTTAGGATTTTAGGGTTTATGAATTTAGGGTTTAGGGTTTAGGGTTAGGATTTAGGGTTTAGTGTTTAGTGTTTAGGCTTTAGGGTTTAGGGTTTAGGATATAGGTTAGGTTGAGGTTTAGTTTGGGTTTGAGTTTAGGTTTTAGGTTTTAGGGTTATTTAGGGTTTAGGGGTTTAAGTTTAGGGTTCTTTAATTTAGGTTATAGGTTTATAGTTTTGGATTTAGTTTAGGGTTTAGGGTTAGTTTTATCATTTAGGGTTTAGGGTTACTTTTAGAGTTTAGGGTTTAGGGTTTAGGATTCAGTGTTTAGGGATTATTTAGTTTATTTTTTATTTTTTATTTATTTATTTTATTTTATTTAATTTTATTTTCTTAGGGTTTAGGTTAGGTTTATGGTTTTTTTCCGATCCAATCATAGTGGTTTAAGGTTTATGTTTAAGTTTAAGTTTAAGTTAAAATTATAAGGTTTAGGTTAATAGTTTAGTTTAGGTTAGAGTTTAGTGTTTAGTTTTAGGTTTAGTGTTTAGGCATTAGTTTAGTTTAGGGTTTAGGGTTTAGGTTTTTAAATTTAAGTTTAGTAGGGTTTAGGTTTAGGGATTAAGGGAGTAGGGTTTTAGAGGATTTTTAGTTTTAGGTTTAGGGTTTAGGTTTAGGTTTAGGGTTTAGGAGTTTAGGTTTTATATTTTTATTTAAGGTTTAGTTTAGGTTTTATTTTTTTATTTTTATTTATATAATTTAGGTTTTATTTTATTTTATAGTTTAGGTTTATTTATTTTATTTTAGTTTATTTTTTATTTTATTTTATAGTTTAGGTTTTATTTTATATTTTATTTTATTTTATTTAGGTTTAGGTTTTTTTATTTATTTTATTTTATTTAGTTTATTTGTTTTAGGTTTTGGGTTTTATGGTTTAGGGTTTTGGGGATTAGGGTTTAGGGTTAAGGTTTAGGGTTTAGGGTTTAATGTTTAGGGTTTAAGGTTTAAGGTTTACGATTTAGGTTTTAGGGTTTAGGGATTAAGATTTAAGGTTTAGGATTTAGGGTTTAAGGTTTTGGGTTTTGAATTTTTTTAAATTAAACTAGGTTTAAGTTTATTTTAGTTTAAATTATTTAATTTTTTATTTTATTTATTTATTTTTATTTTAGGGTTTAGGTTTAGGGTTTAGGGTTTTAGGTTTTAGGGTTTATGGTTTTATGGTTTAAGATTTTAGGTTTAGGGTTTGGGTTTAGGTTTTAGGTTTAGGTTTAGGTTTAAGCTTATTTAAGGTTTAGGTTTAGTTTAGGGTTTAGGTTATGGGTTTAGGTTTCTTAGGTTTAGGTTTAGTTTAGGGTTTAGGTTTATGTTTTTTTAGTTTTAAGTTTAGGGTTTAGGTTTAAGGTTTAGGGTTTCATGTTAGGTATAGGTTTAGGTTTAGGATTTAGTAGTTTAGTTTAGGTTTAGTTTAGGTTTAGGTTAAGGTTTTTTAGGTTTAAGGTTTAGGGTTTAGGGTTTAGGGTTATTTAAGGTTTAGGTTAAGTGGTTTAAGGTTGTAGGTTTAGCATTTAGGAGTTTAGGGTTTAGGTTTAGGGTTTAGTTTAGGTTTAAAGTATAAGGTTTTGAGGTTTAGGTTTTATTTTTTATTTTATTTTAGTTTATTTTATTTTTTATTTTATTTCGTTTAGTTTTATTTTATTTATTTTTTATTCTTAGGTTTATTTTATTTTAATTTAGTTTAAGTTTTATTTATTCTATTTTAGTTTGTTTTTACAAGTTTACTTTATATTATTTTTTAGGTTTAAGTTTAGGTTTTAGTTTAGATTTTTATTATATATTTATATTTTATTTTATTTAGGTTTAGGTTTTTTTTTTATTTTTTTAATTTATTTAGTTTAGGTTTAGGTTTTTAGGTTTTTAGGTTTTTAAGGTTTTTTCTTTAAGGTTTATGCTTTAGGGTTTATGATTTAGGGTTTTATGGTTTAGGGTTTTGGGGTTTATGGTTTAGAGTTAGGGTTTAGGGTTTATGGTTTAGGGTTTGTTTAGGATTTATTATTTTGGGTTTAGGGTTTAGGGTTTAGGGTTTAAGTTTTTAAGGTTTAAGGTTTAAGGTGTCTTAAGGGTTAGTTTATAGTTTAGGAGTTTAAGTTGGGTTTATGATTTAAGGCTTAGTTTTGGGTTTTAGGATTTTAGGTTTAGGTTTAGTTTTGGGGTTTTAGTTTAGGTTATAGGGTTTAGGGTTTAGAGTTTAGGATTTTAAGGTTTAGGGTTTAGGGTTTAGGGTTTAGGGTTTAGGGTTTTTAGGGTTTAGGGTTTAAGGTTTAGGTTTTAGGGTTTTATAGGTTAGGTTTTTTTTGTTTAGGGTTTAGGGTTTGTAGTTTTTTTAACTCAGTCAACATTTCTTCTTTTGATTTCATCAACCAAATTTAGATAGCGTTTTATATACATGGTTAAATCAAAATTTAGAGAACGTCTATATTTGTTTAGGTTTTTTTTAGGTTTATTTTTTTAGGTTTAAGTCTTTATTTAGTTTTTTATTTTATTTTATTTTAGGTTTATTTTAATTTTATTTTATGATTAGTTCTCATTTTATTTAGCTTTCTTATTCTTATGTTTCTAAATTTTTTTAGTTTTGTTTAAGTTTTTATATATTTTATTTTAATTTTTTTCAATTAGTTTATTTTATTTTATTTTTGGGTTTAGGTTTAAGTTTTAGTTTAGGTTCTTATTTTTATTTTATTTTTTTTATTTTATTTAGGTTTATTTTTTAAAAAAGTTTTATTTAGTTTAAGTTTAGGTTTTTAGGTTTCTAGGGTTAAGGGTTAAGGGTTTTATGGCTTAGGGTTAGTGTTTAGGGTTCATATGGTTTAGGGTTTAGGGTTAGTTTTGGGTTTAAGGTTTAGGGTTTTAGGGTTTAGGGTTAGGGATAGGGTTTAGAGTTTTGGGTTTAGGGTTAGTTTAGGGTTTAGGGTTTAGGGATCAGTTTTAGGATTTAGGGTTTAGGGTTAGGATTTTTTTTTTATTTTGTTTTATTTTTTTAAATTAAGTAAATAGGTAGGTTTAGGTATATTTATTTTATTTAGTTTATTTTTGATTTATTTTAGTTTATTTTATTTTGTATTTTTATTAAGGTTTATTTTTATTTTTCTTTAGCTCAGTTTATTTATTTTAGGTTTATTTATTTTAGTTTAGGATTTTTTACTTTAGTTTATTATTTAGTTTTAGGTTTACTTTTTAGTTTAATTTTATATTTATTTTATATTTTAGGTTTAGGTTTTATTTTTAAATTTTAAGTTTAGGTTTAGGTTTTTATTTTATTTTTTTAGGTTTAGGTTTTATGTTTTTATTTTATGTTTATTTTGAGTTTTATGTTTTTATTTTATGTTTATTTTGAGTTTATTTTATTTTATTTAGTTTAGGTTTTGGTTTAGGTTTTGTTTATTTTAGGTTTAAGTTTAGGTTTTAGTTATTTTAGTTTAGTTTTTTATAGTTTAGGTTTAAGTTTATTTTATTTTTTACTTTGGGTTTTATTTTTATTTATTTATAAGTTTTATTTTTAGGTTTAGGTTTTTATTTTATTTTATTGTATGTTTATTTTTTTATTTTAGGTATAGTTTTTATTTTATTTCAATTTTTTATTTTATTTTATTTAGTTTAGATTTTTAGTTTTTATTTTTTTATTTTATTTTATTTAGTTTAGATTTTTAGTTTTTTTCATTTCTTTTAGGTTTAGGTTAAGCTTTAGGTTTAGTTTTTATTTTATTATTTTATTTTATTTATTTATTTATTTTTTATTTTTATTTTTTTATTTCATTTTAGGGTTTGTTTTAGGTTTTAGGGTTTTAGGGTTTAGGGTTTAGGTTTAGGTTTAGGAGTTTAGGGTTTGGGTTTAAGTTTAGTTTAGGTTTAGAGTTAAGTTTAGGTTTGTTTAGGTTTTAAGAGTTTTATAGTTTAGTAGTTTTAGTGTTTGCAGGTTTTAGGAGTTTTAGGTTTAGATTTAGTTTTAGGTTTTAGTTTAGGGTTTTAAGTTTAGGGTTTAGGGTTTAGGATTAGTGTTTAGGGTTTAAGGTTTATTTACTTTATTTTTTAAATTATTTTAGTTTATTTTATTTATTTTATTTTTATTTAAGTTTATTTTATATTATTAGGGTTTAGGGTTAAGTTTTTAGGGTTTTTTTCCTCCGATCCACGATCGGACGGTGGTTTAAGGTTTAAGTTTAAGTTTAAGGTTTAATGTTTAAGTTTAAGTTTAAAATTTAAGTTTAAGGTATAAGGTTTTAGGGTTAATACTTTTAGGGTTTAGGGTTTAGGGTTTAGTGTTTAAGTTTAGGTTTAGTGTTTAGGCTTTAGGATTTATGGTTTTAGGTTTATGGTATAGGGTTTAGGGTTTAGGGTTTGGGTTTAGGGTTTATGGTTTAGGGTATAGGGTTTAGGATTTAAAGTTTAGGCTTTAGGGTTTAGGGTTGTAGGCGGGTTAAGGGTTTTGGGTTTTAGGGATTAGGGTTTAGGGGTTTAAAGTTTAGGGTTAAGGGTTTAGGTTTGTAGGTTTAGGGTTTAGGGCTTAGAGTTTAGGATTTAAGGTTTAGTATTTAAGGTTTAGGGTTTAAAGTTTAAGATTTAGGGTTTAAGGTTTAGGGTTTTTATTTAGGTTTTATTTTATTTTATTTTAGGTTTATTTTATTTTTATTTTACATTTAATTTTTATTTTATTTAGGTTTTCTATTCTTAGGATTATTTTATTTTTTAATTTAGTTTGGGTTTTATTTATTTATTTTTAGTTTATTTTTATTAGTTAATTTTATATCATTTTGAGGTTTAGGTTTAGGTTTAGTTTAGGTTTTTTAATTTTTTATTTTTTATTTTATTTAGGTTTAGGCTTTTTTATTTATTTTATTTTTAGAATTTATTTAGTTTTGGTTTTTAGGTTTTTAGGTTTTAAGGTTTTGGGTTTTGGGTTTTGGGTTTTAGGGTTTTGGGTTTTATTTTTTTTATTTTTTAATTTTATTTTTAATTTTATTTTATTTTTGAAAACCCATATGGAATTTTATTTCCATAAAAGTTACAAGATCCTTAAAGGGGATAAACTCCACAACTCTTTCAAAGAGCTACAATCGACTAGAGAGTAAATCCCCTATCTAAGTACAACCAAAAGAAAAATAAAAGAGTAAAGGAAAGCAAAAGATACAAATTGATTAACATAAATAAGCTAATGGATAGATTAGGGCCAAAGCTCTTCATGATGAGAGAATGCATGACACAAGGGAACAAACATGCCAGAGAACAAGAGAAGTGCACCTGCAAAATTGTAGAAAGATAGAAATTAAAGTAGTTAAAATATCTGAGACAAAATGAAAATTAAGCGACATAAATTGAGAAAGATTATAAAGTAGTGTGATAGAGAAGGCTCAGCAGTCACATCAAATTGGGGCGGATGCAAATATGAGCATCAAACTTATTGAAGGGTTACAACACAAGAGCTACCAAACCAAAAGTAGGAAATCATCCACCATCATAGCCACACACCTGTGGGAAGATAACAACCATTTGTTGAAAGTCTTTTAAGCCTTAGTATCTGCAAACCTAAGCAAAGCCATATACATGATAGAAAAGGATACAACAAAGAACAGAATGGATAAGGGGATCCCATGCAGAATAAATATCATCAATGTAGTCACCATGGCATGAGAAACCCACATATGAAAATGAACTTCCGGATCAACCTTATTTTTAACCGAACGGCAAGGGTTTAATTAGACCATGAAAACCCACGGAAAATAGCGAGAAAGGGTCGGTGAGGAAAGAAGCAATACACAACTAGTTGAAAAACTGCTGAAATCAAAGGCAAATAAACAAGCATGTAAATAACTCCAACCTAAACATATAGGATATGAAGTTAATAAGACAAGTGTATAGCAAAACAACCTAACCCAAACTCAAATTACGAAATCGAAGTTTAGAGATTAGATGGGAATGCGATGATTAGGTGGACGGAAGGTATAGATAATAAGCTGCTCCCCACCATAAATAGCTCCAAATTAAGAAATCAGAGAGACAACCCGAAGCGACTTCTTTGGGCATAAAACTTCGATAATCAGTTCGAAACATCAACAGTAAAAATAGCAAGGCGGCCAAAAACCACCCATTTAGAATAGACAATGCAAGGTATCATCAAGTAGGCAATAGCATAAACACATGATCGCGGTGATCAGCGGCTGATTGCAAACAACAAAAACAACATAAAAGCAACAGGCAACAAACAACTAACAACCACAAAGGTAGCCTGGTGGACAAAGGACCTGAAAATCCAACAGCAAATAATTAAAATAGCAATACAATGATTGCACCCACCATAAGATAAGCCAGTGAAAAATAGAGATACAAAATAGATACAAAAGGGGTTCAAAAGAGAGCCATCATTAAAATCCTTCAAAATAAAGAAGAGCAGGCTTGCAGCTAAACCAACATCTTGTAAAAGTATACTGGAAAGAAATCATTAAGTCCAATCCTGTAAAGAGATAATAATAATAACAAAGGTATTGCAGTTTCTCTCCTTACAGGTTGGGAAGGTGATGATAGCAAAAGAAAATAGAAAAATAACCCCAAAAGCAGCCTGTTGGACATGATAGACAACCCCGATAGACTTGTTGGGCATAAATAATCTCGATAACCAACAAGCAAATAACGACAAATAGCCATAAAACCACCCATTCAGAATAGATAGTGCATAAGTTAATTTCCAAGTAGGTAATAGCATAATCACATTGATCTGGACAAGACTAACTAAACTAAAATGAAAAAAATAGCAACAGTTTAGATAGACCACAAACATGTGGTGATAAAATTACGCCCAGATAGCAAAATCAACAGAAAAACAAAAGCCAACAAACAACCAACAACCTCAGAGGAAGCCTGCTAGACATAAGATCCCAAATTCCAATAGCCAATAATTAAAATAGCAATACAAATATTGCACCCACCCTAAGATAAGAGAATAAAAAATAATGGTACAACATAGACACAAAAGGGGTTCAAAAGGGAGCCATCATTGAAATCCTTCAAGACAAAGGAGAGCAAACTTGCAGCTAAACTACAATCCTCAGTAAAAGTAGACTGGAAAGAAATCATTAAGTAAATCCAATCCTGCAAAGAGACAATAATAATAACAAGGGTATGGAAGTTTCTCTCCTTACAGGATGGTAAGGTGAGGTTAGCAAAAGCAATCAGAAAAATAGCCCCAAAAGCAGCCTGCTGGACATAAGACCCAAAAATCCACTAGCCAATAATTAAAACATCAAAACATTTATTGCACCCACCATAAGATAAACCAGTAAAAAATAGTGGAACAGCATAGAGTCGAAAGTGGTTCAAAGGAAAGTCATCTTTGAAATCCTTCAAGACACACAAAAGCAGAACAACAACTAATCCCATAGCATCAGAAAAAATAGGCTGGAAGGAAATCAAGAAGTAATTCCAATCCTGCAAAAAAAAAGTTATAGTAGCAAGGGTATCACAGTTTCTCTCCTTACAGGTTGTGGAGGTGAGGTTAGGGAGCATAAGAGGGGCCACATCCATAATAAAGGGAGAAAAAATAGATAAATTAGGGCCTGTCATGAAGCTATACAAAATATAGGAATTAAATATTGATGCAACAAAGTCATGAGCCCCATAATAGATTTCTAGAAAAAGGAAAAGAGACAGAACATTGCCTTAATCATATAATGGAAAATAGATACATTAGGACCCCTTAACAAAATATTAATGGAAAGAAGTGCATTGAAAGTAAAGCGAAAGTAAAGCATAAGGTAATACATATCCCTCCAGCAGATAGGAAACACCTTTCCTTTAACAGTGGAAACCACAGAAGTAGTAAGACCCCAAAAAAGGTTAAGGTAGTTAATCTAACAGTAGATTCCACAGTTATCAGTAATTAACAACAAAGGGTTATCAGGAAGATGCAAAACAACCTCAAAGGAAGGCTGCTGGACATAAGATCCAAAATTTCAACAACCAATAAAATAAAATAGCCATACAATTATTGCACCCACCATAGGAAAAGCCAGTATAAAATAGTGATGCAACATAGACACAAAAGGGGTTCAAAAGAAAGCCATCATTGAAATCCTTCAAGACAAAGGAGAGCAGGCTTGCAGCTAAACTAACATCCTCGGTAAAAGCGGGGAAATCATTAAAGTAAGTCAATCCGCAAAGAGACAATAATAATAAGGTTATTGTAGTTTCTCTCTCCTTACAGGTTGGGAAGGTGAGGTTAGCAAAAGCAATCAGAAAACTGATGCCAAAAGCAGCCTATAGGACATAAGACCCAAAAAGCTAGCAGGAAATAATTAAAATAGCAAAACATATATTGCACCCACCATAGAAAAGTCCAGTAAAAAGCAGTGGAACAACATAGAGTCGAGAATGGTTCAAAGACACATAAAAGTAGACCAACAACTAATCCCACATCATCAATTAAAATAGGTTGGATGGAAATCAAGAAGAAATTCCAATCCTGACCATTAACAGTGGAAACAACAAAAGCAGTAACACCCCAAATAAGGTTAGGGTAATTAAACCAATAGCAGATGCCACAAAGATCAGCAAATAACCAGAAAGGGGTATCAGGAAGATGCATCAGGAAAATCTAGAGAAATAATAATACAAAATAGAAGTTGATCATGTAGATAAATAAGTAATATAATAGGCCAATCCAATATGATGGATTAATTTCTAAGGTAAGGGAGTCCAGTATTGTCCAAATTAACCAAACCACGCAAATGTTTAGGAAGTGTAAGATGATCAAAGAATTTTATTCCATCTAATCTAGCACCTAGATTGACAAGGTAATCAGCACATGCATTACCCTCACACCATACATGAGTGATTTTAAAATAGAGTTGAGAAAAGAGAGCTCTAGTCTACTTGAGAAGATAGTACAATTCTGTATTGCCCATTTTGGTGGAAGTCAAAAGATCAATCAGCAACAGGCCATCCACCTCAATCTAAATATTGAGCCAACCTCTTTGAAGGCAAATCTCAATTGCTTTGTAAACAGCCATTAGCTCACCAAAAGGAACTAAGCAAGTATTAAGAGGGTAAGCAAAAGCACATAGGACTTTACCATTAAGGTTTCTAAAAATACCACCACAGTGAGAAGCATGTTGAGAGACAGAGCCATCAGTGTTAATTTTAATAGTATTAGCATGAGGTTTTACCCAATAAACAATCTTGTCATCTTTATAGTTGGGTGGATCCGGCAAGTTAAAACCCAGTTTATTGTCCACAAAATTTCAGCCTTTGAATTGATTGTAGTTAATTAAATTGGCATTAAAAAAGTCAGGATTTTATTTTTAACTCTAACAATTATCCTCATGTGGTTCATAGGAATCCCATGATGTTTTGCATCATTTCTGTCCATCCATATGAACCAAATAAGAGTGATAGCAGTTATGACTTTAATGTGGCCTTTAATAGTGTTTTCAAAATAAACTTCAAGAAGTTGGTATAGAGTTAAGGAGTCATTGAATTTGACAATATTAAAGAGATCATCATACCAAATCCAATGTTTGCAAGCAATGGCTCCGTTAACAAATACATGATTCACATTCTCAATATGAAAGTAGTAATAGCATTTTCAAGGTAAGTAAAAACCTTTACCCCACATCAAGGAGTCCACAGGGATGAATCTTTTCAAAATATGCAAGTTAGAACAAAATAAGAAATAGAAAAAGTGTTATTCCAACGTTTGAAAAACACATTGGAGAAATCATGAGCTTCTTTAATATGAATCCAAACATTGTTAAGGTTGAAATCACTATTTTGAGAAAGCTTAAAAAGGATCTGATCATGATTGCTAGGATTGATAGGAATAGTAGTAAGCTAATTTAAAATAGAGAAAAGAATATAATCTGTAAGCTTACTATTGTTCCATATATTATTCTGCCAGAAAGAGCTCACTTTAATAGCAGCAGTGGAGTGGGTAGAAAGTAAATCATCAATGGACCCACCTCCAGTCCAGTTATCTTTCCAAAAGAAAGAAGTTCTAGAGTTAATCCCCTAAGATATTAATGATTCAGCTTCCCATTTGATGGAACAAAGACTTTTCCAAATAGGAGAGTCTCCTGCTTTATAGGGGCAAATGAGAGGGTGTTTACCCTAACAGTATTTGGCAGTCATAAAATTAACCCAAAGACTATTGTTGCTCCTAAAATTCCACCAAAGTTTATAGGAAAAATCAGTGATAGCTTCCATGATTGGCTTACATCCAAGACCACCTTCAGCAAGTGTGCCACAACTTTTATACCAAGAGGTCCAGTGCATTCTTTTAGAAGAGTTGTTAGAACCGAGAAGAATTTGTTATGCTCAATTACTAATGGTAGAATTGGTCGGCTCAATGGTTTGAATGAGATATAAAGGCATGGAGTTAAGGGTGCTCTTAATCAAAGTGAGCCTACCACCAAATGAGAGTAAATGGAATTTCCAAATAGAAATTTTATTAGAGATTTTTTGGATTAGCTCATGAAAGAGATGTGATCTTTTAAGCCTTTAAACCAAGATATTTAATAGAAAGTTGTTGTTGTTGAAAATTAATAATTGAAGATTTGGTTGATTACTGAGGATTTTAGAGGAAGGAATGAAACAAATTTTTTTATTAAGAAAGAGACCACTTTCATTACCAAATTTATTTAAAAGATTCTTAATAGTTTTAATGTGATGAATAGAGGCACTACAAAAGATTATGAAGTCATTAGCAAAACTAAGATGGGACACAGGAAGACCACCTTGAGTTCTAAAAAATATGCTAGGATTATTGTTGAAAAGATCATTAAGGCTCCTCAAAAGATATTCAACAGCAATAATAAAAAGAGAGGGAGATAAGGGATCTCCTTGTCTCAAACCATGCATCGAAGGAAAAAAAACCTAGGGACTCACCATTCATGATAACGTAGAACCAAACATTGGTAATACAATTTTTAATGAGGCAGATAAAATAGTCAGAAAAACTAAACAAATAAAGAATTTGGAAAATTCCAAGAGAGGTTGTCAAAAGCTTTAGAGATGTCTAGTTTGAAAAGGATGTTACCACGTCTGGTAGAAGCATCAATGTCATGAATTAGCTCTTGGGCTAGAAGAATGTTGTCAGATATAACTCTACCTTTAATAAAGCCAGTTTGGTTGGGGGAAATAATTTTAGGCAGTAGCGGACTAATTCTATTGGCAATTAATTTAGCAATGAGTTTATGAAAGAAGGTGCAAAGGCTGATATGTCTAAAATTGCCCCAAGAATTAGGATTATTAACTTTAGGAATGAGAATAATGGAGGTGCTAGAAAAATATCTAGGTAAAGGATTTGCATCGAAAAAATCAATGACAGCATCAACAAGGTCAAACTTAATAATAGGCCAATAATGCTAAAAAAATTGAGTCATGTAACCTTGGGACAGCAATTAGTGTTCATGATGAGAATACTACCAATCTCAGCTTTCGTAGGACACAAACTAAGCAAGTGGTTGTCATCATTAGTAATCAATGAGGGATTCAGGTGTGAGTTGGAGAGATCTTCTAAGAAAGGGTTGTTGTTTAATATGTTTTTAAAATGATGTATGACAAAATCTTCAATATCATTATTTTCAGTGATCCAGCTGCCGTTATTATTTTTAATTTTTTTAATAGAGTTTAAGGCTTTCTTTTTTTTTGAAAAGAGCATGGAAGTACCTGGTATTTCTGTCACCATCAGCAATATGTTTACTAGCAGCCTTTTGTCGCCCTATAAGTTTCCTCCATATTCTGATAGTTAACCAAGTTATCTTTAGCTTCATTCAATTCCTCAAGTTTAGTAGAATCAGTCAAAACAACATCTTCAAGAGAAAAAACTAATTGTTCCATATTCTTGAGATTGGCAAAGATATTTTTAAAATGATGCTTGTTCCACCAATTTAGGTTTTGTTTAAGCCTTTTAAGCTTAAGCGGTGAATCATGCCTTATAGAATTATCGGATGAAGAGGAGTCATCAAGTTAATGGATACAACATTGATGAAATCAATTTGTTGGATCCACATATTTTGGAATCTAAAAGAAGTTGGGGAGGATAATCTACTGTAGGGATTTTGGATAGAAATCAAAAGTGGACCATGATCAGACAAAGTTCTGCTAAAATGTTCAACAAAAGTAAGAGGCCATTGATTGATCCAAAGAGAATTAAAAAGTGTCCTATCAAGCTATTGCCAGAGTCTATAGTTATGCCACGTATAGTCGGAGCTCAAAAAGCCAATATCAATCAAATTTTAATCAAAAATCATATTAGAAAAATCTTCCATGGAATGAATGTTAGGAGAGCAACCTCCCCTTTGTTCCGAAGAAGAGAGAATAGTGATGAAGTCACACCCGACCAACCAGGGTTTATTGACTGAGGAGGCAAATGTTCTTAAGTTATCTCAAAGGATGTTCCTACCAGCTCTATTACAAGAAGCATAAATAAAGGAACCAAGAGCAAAAAAATCTCCCAATGAGATGTGTACATTAACCAATTGTTGAAGATCATCAAGGATAGAGATGTTGACTAAATTATTCCAAAAACACCAAATTTTAACTAATATTATAAAAGAAATTTTGAAAATCAAGCATTCTAACATGGTTGATCTTAGAAGAGTGTATGAATGGTTCAATAACAACTAGTAAATGTGTTTTAAATATGGGAAAGACTTCTAATGGTTGGACAATGAGAGTCCCAATACCCCAAACATTCCAAATTAGTAAAGCGATCATAATAAAATAAGAAGGAAAGGAAAGAGATAACAAAGAAAAAAGCAAGAAGAAAAAAAAACTAAAAGAAGTTATTTATGGGAAGTTAGAGAGATCTAGTAGTTCTAGTGGAGCTATTAGTGAACATTCTAGCTTTAAAGGATTTTTTTAAAAATAGTTTGAAAAGGTCTATCTTTGTCCAAAGTATCATCCATCGAGAGTGATTTGTGATATTGAGAGAACCTATATCGGTCAAAGCATTCTAATGGTAATTTCCCCTTCTTCAATGTCGAATTAAGGCGAGAAGAGGTTAGCAAGTGTATCACTCTAAGGGTAGGAGAAGGAGAGGTTGTGAAGCTCATTAATAGCATAGATTTCATGCTCTTTCAAAATTACTTTTTCAGGTTTTGTTCCATCATCAAAGGATCAATAGTTTTCAGATTTTGTTCTTTCAACAAAAAATCAATTCCATAATTGGTTTTCAGATTTTGATCCAACTTGAAGTTTCCATTCAAATCACCACTAGGGTTCATATGAGTCGCCTCGGGTTCACTAGCCAAAAGGGGTAAGTTAGACTAAGTCAAGGTATTATCTTGAGGAGCAAAAATATTATAATTAGAAGTAATGTTAATTAAGTTATCATTAACCTCCTCATGAACCTCATAAGCATTATTTTTAACATGCTCAGATTGCTCTCTAATAGGAAAATCAGTGGATAGAAAAGGAGTAGGGGTAGGGGGATGATTCCCATTTTGAGTGATTTTAGGCACATAAGCAAATTTATTGATTTTTTCATTTGATAGAGTAGGATTAGGATCTGGCAATTTATTCTTTTTAAGATGAGGATGCAACACAAAACATTCAGAATGATCATGGCCATGAATCTTACAATGTGTGCAAAAAAATAGGAAAATTCTCAAATTCAACTTTTTGATTATAACCAAATTTCGAGCGGTCCAAACTTCTTTAGGATGCTTTTAGTAATATCAATCTCAACGAATATGAGCAGGTGATCTCACGCGGTGGCACGATCAATTTGAAGAGGCCGAAAGAGAACTAACCCCAAAGAGAACTTGATGTGTAACATAATGTATTCTCTTGCTAGGAAGAGCAATCTATATAGGAACAATTGGGGATTCCTCTTTTATATCAAAAAGAGGAGACCATTTCAAAAGTTGCATTTGATAATTAAATAAAAAGTAAGAGCAACAGGAAAAACTCTAGAATAATCTAAGTCATTAGAGATCTAAATTAAAATATGCCTAGGATCAATCAATCCGATAAAGAAAACATTTGAAAGTTTAAGGCTATGGAAAAAAGATCGGATGTTATCGAGAGTTGGCCAATGTAAGGAAAATTTACCAACTAAAGAGAATTCGAAAGGCTTCGCCAACTTTTCTACATCTAGATCTGAGCACATAACGGAGGCATCCCATGAGGTGAGATCAAATTCACCAAAGCGTTAGGGGAAAGGTTCTTACCAGATAATACATCCTTGAAGGACTTAACTGTAGGCATAGTAGCGAATGATTTTAGATCCAAAATTCTATGTAAATCGATGCCTAGCCCTCAACTTTGAAAAGCTTCGGTGTACATGGCTCCTCGCCATTAAAGAGCTAAGGGTAACTCACATTAGTGGCCAATCAGAGAGAAATTATCAAAAATATGATCGAGAATAATCAAAAATTGGCCAAGCTGCAAGGAAAACAAAAGGGAAAATGCAATCAGAAAGAGGAGAGGGATTTGAGTTTGGGTTTGGGTTTAGGTTTTTTTACCCCAAATAGTAAACCATAAACCCTAAGAAATAAACCCTCAAATTAAACCTAAACAAAACCCAATCATGACACTAAAAAGATGCCTAAACCTAAACCCTAAACCTTAAAAATGCTAAACCCTAAACACTAAACCTTAAACCTTAACCTTAAACCATAAAAGCACAAACCTTAAAACCTTAAACCCTAAAAATAAAAAATAAACCTAAATAAAAATAATAAATTAAAATAATTAAAAAATAAACTTAAACTTACTAGTTTACTCAATTTTAAAACCTAAACCTTAAACTCTAAACCCTAGGTTTTAGGGTTTAGGGTTTTAGGGATTAGGGTTTAGGGTTAGGGTTTAGGGTTTAGGGTTTAGGGTTTAGTGTGTAGAGTTTATGATTTAGACTTTATGATTTAGGATTTAGGGTTAAGGGTTTAGGATTTAAGGTTTAGGATTTAGGGTTTAGAGTTTAGGGTTTAGAGTTCTTTTTTTTAAAATTGAGTAAACTAATATGTTTATGTTTATTTAGTTTATTTTTTAATAATTTTAATTTATTTTATTTTATTATTTTTATTTAGGTTTATTTTTTATTTTTAGGGTTTAGTTTTTAGGGTTTAAGGTTTTAGGGTTTATACTTTTATGGTTTAGGGTTAAGTATTATGGTTTAGGGTTTAGGGTTTAGGGTTTAGCATTTTTAAGTTTTAGGGTTTTGGGTTTATGGTTTAGGGTTTATAATTTATAGTTTAGTTTTTAGAGTTTAGAGTTTAGGGTTTAGGGTTTAGGGTTGTAGGGTATAGAGTTTCAGGTTGTAGGGGGTTTATGGGTTTAGGGTTTAGGGTTCAGAATTAGTTTACGATTTAGGGTGTAAGGTTTTGGATATTAGGTTTAAGGTTTAGATTTTAGGTTTGAGGTTTAGGTTTTAGGGTTTTATGGTTTAGGGTTTAGGTTTGTTAGTTTAAGTTTAGGGTTAAGGGTTTATTGTAGGTTTAGCATTTAGAGCTTAAGTTTAGAGTTTAAGGTTTAGGATTTAAGGTTTAGGGTTTAGGGTTTAGCATATAAGGTATATGGTTTTTATTTAGCTTTTATTTTATTTTCTTTTTGATTTATTTTAGGTTTATTTTATTTTTATTTATATTTAGTTTCTTATTTAGGTTTTATTCTTAGGTTTATTATTATTTTTTAATTTAGTTGAAGTTTTATTTATTTTATTTTAGTTTATTTTTATTAGTTTACTTTATATTATTTTTTAGGTTTAGGTTTAGGTTCTAGTTTAGGTTTTTATTTTATATTTTTATTTTATTTTGTTTAGGTTAGGTTTTGTTTAATTTTAGAATTTGTTTAGTTTAGGTTTAGGCTTTTAGGTTTTAGGGTTTATGCTTTAGGGTTTATGGTTTAGGGTTTTAAGGTTTAGGGTTTTAGGGTTTATGGTTTAAGGTTAGGGTTTTGGGTTTTGGGTTTAGGGTTTAGTGTTTAGGGTTTATGGTTTAGGGTTTATAATTTAGGATTTAGGGTTTAGGGTTTAGGGATTATTTAGATTTATAGTTTAGGATTTAGGGTTTAGTGTTTATGGTTTAAGGTTTTAGGGTTTAAGGTTTAAGGTTTCTTAAGGTTTAGGGTTTAGGATTTATGGTTTATGGTTGTAGGTTTAGGATTTAAGGTTGTATGTTTATGGTTTAGGGCTTAGAGTTTTAGGTTTTAGGGTTTTTTTTGGTTTTAGGGTTTTTGGGTTTAGGGTTTAGAGTTTAGGGTTTAGGTTATAGGGTTTAGGGTTTGAGTTTAGGGTTTTAAGGTTTAAGGTTTAGGGTTTGGGGTTTAAGGTTTAGGGTTTAGGGTATTTAGGGTTTAGGGTTTAGGTTTTAGGGTTTTTATGGTTTAAGGTTTAGGGTTTAGGGTTAGGGTTCAGTTTTGGTTTAGGGTTTAGGGTTTGTAGGCATTTTTTTAACAGAAAACAAATTCAGATTCAACATTTTTCTTTTCAATTTCATCAGTATACAAGTTTTCTATCGTCATGGACCACGTAGATAAAAATGAGCACGCATAGAGCAAATCAAAAACCTTAGATAACTAGAATCGTTTCTACTGTAAAGGGTTCCATAACTTTTAAGTTTTATTTTAAGGTTTATTTTTTAGTTTAGGGTTTCAAGTTTATTTATTTTTGTTTATTTATTTAATTATTTATTTGTTTATTTAGTTTTGTTTATTTCATTTTTATTTTTTATTTTATTTTCTTTTTAGGTTTAGGTTGAGCATAAGGCTTTAGTTTTATTTCATTTTATTATTTAATTTACTTTTATTTAAGCTTAAGGTTTAGGTTTAGATTTTTATCTTTTTAGGGTTTCGGGTTTAGGGTTTAGGGTTAGTTTAAGGTTTAGGGTTTAGGGTTTAGGGTTTAGGGTTTAGGGATTAGGGTTTTGGGTTTAGGTTTTTGGATTTAGGGTTTAGGGTTTTAGGTTTTGGGATTTTTTTGGGAAGGTTAGAATTTTATTAGAATAAAAGGAAAATATACAATGTCCTTAAATGGTGTAAATGTCTAAAATTCTATTGTGCTCAGAGCTACAAGAAAACTAAAGGGCAAAACCCCCATTTAAGTACATTAGTAAAAAAAATAGAAAATAAAAGAGCAAATACAACAACTAAAAAGTATAAGAGAAAAAGACACAGAGTAAGACTAAAATAAATACTGAAAATAGTAAAAGGATGAGTCAGCAGTAATTCATGATTCCTTTGAGAAAGCAAAATAAATAAGATCCAACAACACAGGTTGGTGAGTAATGGCGATTCCCTATGTAAAGTTCCAACCTATAAAAGAAATCTACAAAACATTACAAAGGCAAAAGTCATAGATAAAAAGGATAAGGATAAAGTTAGGAAAAGGAGAGAGTTGAGAAAGAGAAGGCTCGGGCACAATTAGGATCATCTTAAGGGGAAACAATTCATATGAGCATCCAAACATCATAAAGAAGGGTTACAATCATATGTAATGCTACCAACTAGAGAGAACAGGTGAGTAACATCAAAACCATCATAGCCAGCATACCTGATACAAGCAAACATCCAAGGCCAGCAGTTCGTATAGTTCTAAATCTTGCACCATTAAATAAAGAGCGGCCAACAACTTGCGACCACCACCAAAAAACAAAAGACTAATCACATTAATTTAAAGGGAGAACAAAGTCGAACACCAACAACACCATAATGCAAATACCCATCCAAGCTCAAACTAGGAAAACTAGAACCGATAAATCGACAGGACCCATGCCAATTAACAAAGAAACAACCAATAAAACCAAGATAGGAGCCCTCAAGCAAAATTCCTAACAAGTAGCCATCACCAAGCCTAACTAGGGTGAACAACCACAAATGACTAAACAGCTCAAAAATAAATCCATAAACTAAAGGAAACATAAGTGCAATATTAATAAGAAGACATACAAAGAAGGACAAAGCAACCACCAATCACTAGAAACCTAAAAATCAAAATCAAATGAAAGGTTCGACCAACACAATAAAAGGCTCAGAAATTATCCAAAAGAAGGAAAAGACCAACAAAATCAACCAACCAAGATTCCAAAGATAACTACAAGTCCTCAACCAAACATAACTAAATAGCCATAAGGCAACCACAATCATAAGTAACCAATAATGGAAGCATCCCAATGAAAACTAGAAAACCAATAAAGCTTGATGCAAGAGAGGTCCAAAAAGCACAACCACCATAGAAAGGCAACAACAAGCTAGCTAGGACTAAAAAAACCAAACTTCCCAACAATAAGACTAAGCGAGCAGAAGCATAATTACAACAAAATGTGTTGCAAATAATGCACCCAATGGAGGCTAATCCCAAGAGAATAACCCAACACAAAACTAAGGCAAGAAGAATCTAGCAACAAACAATAAGAAGTGGCAACCCCAAAAAGTAGCCGGAAATTCCCAAAAGGGCCTAGAAAGGCAATAGCCAACAATAGTTCCACTAGGAGCCACCCATCCAACCATGAAAACTAGCAAAATGTAATTCGACTTCAATAAGAGAGCCAACAAACCAACTAGTGCAGAAAATAGAATAAAGCTAGAGTAAAAAACCATCTAATCCACCAATAACTCAAGTAATAAGGCAGAGAAGACAACAACCACCAGGATGAAAAGAACAAACCAAACCAAAAGCAAGAGGTCAAAACCATAACTCAAATTAGGCCAAAATTTTAAAATAATTTTAGGGTTTATGGTTTAAGGTTGAGGGTTTAGGGTATTGAAGGTTTTGAGGGTGTAGGGTTTAGGGTTTAGGGTTTTGGTTTAGGAGCTTAGGTTTAGTTGTAGGGGTTTAGGGTTTAGGTAAGTTTATAGTTTAGGGTTAAAGGTTTAGGTTAGATTAGGGTTTAGGGTTTATAGTTTTAGGGTTTAGGGTTTAGGGTTTGGTAGTTTTAGGTTTATTTTTTTGGGTTTAGGATTAGGATTTAGGGAGAGAAGTTAAGGTTTAGGATTTAGGGTTTAGGGTTTAGGAGTAAGGTTAAGGTTGTAGTTTAGGGTTTACATTTTAGGGTTTAGTGTTTATGATTTAAGGTTTAGGGTTTAGGTTTAGGGTTTTTTAGGAACTTTCTTTTAAATTATGTATGTATGTTTAGGTTTATTTAGTTTATTTTTTATTTATTTTAGTGTATTTATTATTTAGGCTTATTTTTTATTTATTATTTAGTTCAATTTATGTATTTTAGTTTAGGTTTCAATTTTAGTTCATTTTTTAGGTTGAGGTTTAGGTTTTTGTTTATTTTTTAGTTTAGTTTCATTTATTATTTTCTTTTTAAGTTTAGGTTTTATTTTTGATTTTTAGGTTTAGGTTTAGGTTTTTTTCAGGTTTAGATTTTAGGTTTTTATTTTAGGTTTATTTTTAAGTTTTATTTTTTATTTTTAGGTTTAGGTTTAAGTTTTTTTTCTTCTTAGGTTTAGATTTTAGGTTTTTATTTTAGGTTTATTTTTAGGTTTTATTTTTTAGTTTAGGTTTAACATTATTTTTAGTTTATTTTATTTTATTTAGTTTAGGGTTTAGGTTTAGTTTATTTTAAGTTTAGGGTTAGGTTTTATTTATTTTAGTTTAGTTTATTTTAGTTTAGGTTTAAGTTTATTTTATTTTATTTATTTTATGTTTAGTTATTTTTTTAGTTTAGGGATTAGTTTTTTTTAGGTTTATGTTTTTATTAAGTTTTATTTTATTTTTTAGGTTTAGTTTTACTTTATTTTCGTATGGTTTTATTTTATTTAGGTTTTTTTTATTTTTTAGGTTTATTTTATTTTTTAGTTTGTTTAGGTTTTTATTTATTTTAATTTAGTTTAGTTTTTAATTTTAATTTTATTTTATCTTTATGCTTAGGTTTAAGTATAAGTTTTAGTTTAGGTTTTTATTTTATTTTATTTTATTTTATTTTATTTAAGTTTAAGTTTTTTTATTTATTTTATTTTTAGGTTTTATTTTGTTTAGATTTAAGTTTAGGTTATAGATTTTTAGGGTTTAGGGTTTAGAGTTTAAGGTTTAGGGTTTGGGGTTTAGGATTGTAGTTTTAGGATATAAGGTTTAGGGTTTAGGATTTAGGATTTAGGGTTTAGGGTATTAGGGCTTAGGGTTTAGGGTTTAGGGTTAAGGTATTTTTTATATATTTATTTTTAAAATTTTTATAGTAAATATACTAGTAGGTTTATGTTTATTTAGATTATTTTTTATTTATTAGTTTATTTTAATTTTAATTTTTTAGGTTTAATTTTACTTTTATTTAGTTTAGTTTATTTATTTTAATTTAGGTTTTTATTTTAGTTTATTTTATATGTTTAGGTTTATGTTTAGGTTTATCTTTTAGGTTTAGTTTTATTTATTTTATTTTAGTTTAGTTTGTATGTTTTTATTTTCTTTTCAAGTTTAGGCTTAGGTTTAGGTTTAGGTTTAGGTTTTAGATTAGGTTTTTATTTATTTTATTTATTTTATTTTATTTTGGTTTATGATTATTTATTTATTTTATTTTTAGGTTTAGGTTTTTAGCTTTATAGGATTTAAGATTTAGGGTTTATGATTAGTTTAGGATTTTGAGTTTAAGGTTTAGGGTTTAGGGTTTAGGGTTTCAGTTTTAGGTTTAGGGTTGAAGTTTCAGTTTAGGTTTTGGGTTTTGGTTTTTTTCTTAACAGAGAATAAATTTAGATTCAACAATTCTTCTTGTCTATTTCATCAACCAAGTAACACACCAAGTTTTCTAAGACATAAGTGACAACATAGATAAAAAATGAGCATGCATAGAGCAGATCAAAAACCCAAGATAACTAGAAATTTCTCTACTATAAAGTCATAGTTCTAGAAGTAGTAGATCAGATTGATCGTTATTTAGTTTCTCCAATTCCCATCAGAACCACCCTAGCCTCTTGAGTAGGGGGATCCACCATCATATTCTCGATATCTCCCTCACCACCACCATGTTATATCCTCCATCATATTGGTTCTTAGGTTTTAGGTTTTAGGGTTTAGAGTTTATTTAGGGTTTAGGGTTTTAGGATTTAGGGTTTTTTTGGTTGTAGGTTTTAAGGTTTAGGGTTTATGGTTTAGGGTTTAGGGTTTAGAGCTTAGGGTTTTAGGGTTTAGGGTTTAGGGTTTAGGGTTAAGGTTTAAGGTTTAGGGTTTAGGGGTTTAGTGTTTAGGGTTTAGGTTTAAGTTTTAGGGTTTAGGGTTTAGGGTGTTATAAGGGGGGTTATGGTTTAGACTTAGTTTAGGGTTTAGGGTTTATGGTTTATTTAGGTTTATGTTTTAGGTTTATTTATGTTTATGTTTAGGTTTAGGTTTAGGTTTTTAGGTTTAGTTTAGGTTTATTTTTTTTAGGGTTTAGGCTTAGTTTAGGGTTTAGGTTTAGGTTTTATTTAGTCTAGGTATATTTTATTTATTTTTTAGTTTATTTAGTTTTTGTTTAGATTCTATTATTTAAGTTTAGGTTTAGGTTTAAGTTTAGGTTTTATTTATTTTATTTAGTTTAGTTTTTTAGTTTAGGTTTAGGTTTAGGTTTAGGTTTTTAGGTTTTAGTTTAGCTTTAGGTTTTATTTTTTTAGTTTATTTTATGTTTTATTTTTTTAGGTTTATTTTATTTATTTTAGTTTAGGTTTAAGTTTAGGCTTATTTATTTAGGTTTTAGTTTAGGTTTAGGTTTAAGTTTTTATTTTATTTTAATCTTTTAGTTTTAGGTCTTTAGTCTAGTTTATTTTAGTTTAAGTTTTTATTTTATTAGTTTTGGTTTATTTTATATATTTATTTTAGTTTTGGTTTAAGTTTAGGTTTTAGGTTTAGGTTTTTAGGTTTAGGATTAGGTTTATTTAGGTTTAAGTTTAGGTTTAGGTTTAGGTTTAAGTTTTCGGTTTAGATTTAGGTTTAGGTTTATTTTTCAATTATTTATTTTTTATTTTTTTATTTAGTTTAGGTTTAGGTTTTAGGTTTATTTCTAGGTTTAGGTTTAGGCTTAGATTTAGGTTTATTTAGTTTAGTTTAGGTTTAGGTTTTTTAGGTTTAGTTGTTTAATTTTTAGTTTTTTTAGTTTAGTTTAGGTTTAGGTTTAGGTTTATTTTAAGTGTAGGTTTTTAGGTTTATGTTTAGATTTAGGTTTTCGGTTTAGGCTTATTTTGGTTTATTTAGTTTAGCTTAGGTTTAGGTTTAGGTTTAAGTTTTAAAATATTTATTTATTTTAGTTTCATTTATTTTTTTAGTTAATTTATTTATGTTTAGGTTTAAGTTTAAGTTTTGGTTTTTATTTTTATTTCTTTTTATTTTGTTTAGTTTAAGTTTTGGTTTATGTTTAGGTTTTTTTTAACTTTTAGGTCTAGGTTTAGGCATAGGTTTTTATTTTTATTTTAGGTTTAGGTTTATTTAGTTTAGGTTTAGTTTTAGGTTTATTTACTTAGTTTATTTAGGTTTATTTAACTTTATTTTTTAGATTGTTTATTTAGGTTTATTTAGGTTTAGATTTAGGTTTTGATTTTAGTTTATTTATGTTTATGGTTCTAGTTTATTTAGTTTTTGGTTTAGGTTTAGATTTTTAATTTAAGTTTAGGTTTTAGTTTAGGGTTTAGGATTTATAATTTATGGTTTAGGGTATGTTTAGGGTTTAGGGTTTAGGGTTTAGGGCTTTTTATGGTTTAGGTTTATGGTTTAGGATTGTAGGTTTAGGGTTAGTTTTAGGGTTTAGGGTTAAGGGTTTAGGATTTAGGATTTAGTGTTTAGGGTTTAGGGTTTAGGGTTATTTTTTAAAATTAAAAAATATAGGTTTAGGTTTATTTAGTTTATTTTATCTTTTTATTTAGGTTTATTTTTTATTTTTATTTAGTTTAGTTTATTTATTTTAGTTTAGGTTTTCTATTTTACTTTTATTTTTTAGGTTTAGGTATAAGTTTATGTTAAATTTTTTTTAGGTTTTATATTTTATTTTTAGGTTTCGGTTTAGGTTTTTATTTTATTTTTTTAGGTTTAGGTTTTATTTTTTTATTTTAGGTTTATTTTTAGGTTTTATTTTTTAGTGTAGGTTTAAGTTAATTTTTAGTTCATTTAATTTTATTTATTTTAGGTTTATGTTTAGGTCTAGTTTATTTTAGGTTTTTGTTTAGGTTTTAGTTATTTTAGTTTAGGTTTATTTTTATTTTTTTTAGGTTTAAGTTTTTTTTTTTAGTTTAAGGTTTAGGTTTTATTTTTTATTTATTTTATGTTTTATTTTTGGTTTATTGTTTAGGTTTAGGATTTTATTTAGTTTTTATTTTATTTATATTTTAAGTTTATTTTATTTTTATTTTATGTTTAGGTTTTATTTTATTTAGGTTTTTTATTTTTAGGTTTATTTTATTTTTTAGTTTAGTTTAGGTTTTTCTTTGTTTTAGTTTTTATTTTTTTCATTTTATTTTATGTTTAGGTTAAGGTTTAGATTTAGGTCTAGGTTTAGGTTTAGGTTTAGGTTTAAGTCTTTATTTTTTAATTTTTTTCTTATACATAGGTTTAGAATTTATTTATTTATTTTATGTTTAGGTTTTATTTAGTTTAGGTTTAGGTTTTTAGGTTTTTATGGTTTAAGGTTTAGGGTATAGGGTTTAAGATTTAGGGTTTGCTGTTTAGGGTTTAAGGTTTAAGGTTGTAGGTTTTAGGATTAGGTTTAGGGTTTATGATTTAGGGTTTAGGGTTTAAGGTTGAGGGTTTAGGTGTTTAGGGTTGTAGGTTTAGTGTTTAAGGTTAATTTTAGGGTTTAGGTTTAGTGTTTTTGGTTTATGGTTTAGGTTTTTAGGTTTCTAGTGTTTAGGGTTTAGGGTTTAGGGTTTAGGGTTTTAGGTTTTAGGGTTTAGGGTTTAGGGTTTATTTATTTTAGTTTTGTTTATTTTAGTTTAGGTTTATGTTGATTTTATTTTATTTATTTTAGGTTTAGGTTTTTTAGTTTAGGGTGTAGGTTATTTATTTATTTATTTTCAGGCATTATTTCTACGTTTATTTTTTTAGCTTTAGTTTTTTATTTAGTTTTTATTTATTTTATTTTAGTTTTATTTTATGTTTATTTTATGTTCAGTTATTATTTTATTTAGGTTTTTTATTTTTAGGTGTATTTTATTTTTTTTAGTTTAGTTTAGATTTTAATTTAATTTATTTTAGTTTAGTTTTTATTTTTTATTTATTTTATTTTAGTTTAGTTTTTATTTTATATTTTATTTTATTTTTAGGTTTAGGTTTAGGTTTAAGTTTAAGTTTTCTTTAGGTTTTTATTTTATTATTATTATTATTATTATTATTATTATTATTATTATTATTATTATTATTATTATTTAGGTCTATTTTTATTTTATTTATTTTTAGGTTTTATTTTATTTAGGTTTAGGTTTTTAGGTTTTTAGGTTTTTAGGGTTTAGGGTTTATGGTTTAGGGTTTAAGGTTTTAGGGTTTAGGGTTTGGGGTTTAGGCTTTAAGGTTTTGGTTTTATTTATTTTAGTTTAGTTTATTTTAGGTTAGTTTTATGTTTTTTTTTTTTATTTTAAGTTTAGGCTTTTTTTTGGTTTAGGGTTTAGGTTTTATTTTATATTTTTAGGTTTATTTTTTTGGTTTAGCTTTTATTTCATTTTTAATTAATTAAATTTTAGGTTTATTTTATTTTTATTTTATGTTTAGTTTTTATTTTATTTAGATTTTTTATTTTTAGGTTTATTTTATTTTTTATTTAGGTTTAGGTTTTTATTTTATTTTAGTTTAGTTTTTACTTTTATTTTATTTAATTTTAATGTTTAGGTTTAAGTTTAAGTTTACATTTTTATTTTATTTAGGTTTTTTTTATTTTTGGATGTATTTTATTTTTTTAGTTTAATTTATATTAGTTTAGTTTTTATTTTTATTTATTTTATTTTAGTTTAGGTTTTATTTTTTATTTTATTTTATTTCTAGGTTTAGGTTTAGGTTTAGGTTTAGGTTTAGGTTTTAGTTTAAGTTTTTATTTTGTTTTATTATTATTATTATTTTGGTTTAGTTCTTTTATTTTATTTATTTTTGGTTTTTATTTAATTTTGGTTTAGGGTTTTAGGTTTTGGGTTTAGGGTTTGGGGTTTAGGGTTTATGGTTTAGGTTTTATTTATTTTAGTTTAGTTTATTTAGGTTAGGTTTATGTTTATTTTATTTTGTTTATTTTAGGTTTATGTTTTTTTAGTTTTTTGTTTTGGTTTTATTTTTTTATTTTTAAGTTTATTTTTTGGGTTTAGGTTTTTATTTAATTTAATTTTAGGTTTATTTTATTTTTATTTTATGTTTAGTTTTTTTATTTAGTTTTTTATTTATTTTTAAGTTTATTTTTTTATTTTAGTTTAGGTTTTTATTTATTTTATTTTAGTTTAGTTTTCACTTTTTATTTTGTTTTATTTTAAGGTTTAGGTTTAGGTTTAAGTTTAGGTTTTTATTTTATTTAGGTTTTTATATTTTTAGGTGTATTTTAGTTTTTTAGTTTATTTTAAATTTTAATTTAACTTATTTTATATTAGTTTTTATTTATTATTTATTTTATATTAATTTAGTTTTTCTTTTTTATTTTATTTTATTTTTTTGGTTTAGGTTTAGGTTTTAGTTTAGGTTTTTATTTTATTTATTATTATTATTATTATTATTTAGGTTTAGTTTTATTATTTTATTTATTTTTAATTTTTATATAATTCAGGTTTAGGGTTTAGGGTTTTGGGTTTTGGGTTTTGGGTTTAGGTTTGGGTTTAGGGTTTAGGGTTTAGGGTTTAGGTTTTATTATTTTAGTTTAGTTTATTTTAGGTTTAGTTTTTTTTTAGTTTAGGGTTTATGTTTTATTTTTTATTTTTAAGTTTATTTTTTGGTTCTAAGTTTTTATTTAGTTTTTATTTAATTTAATTTTAACTTTATTTTGTATTTATTTTAGGTTTAGTTTTTATTTTATTTAAGTTTCTCTTTCTAGGTTTATTTTATTTTTTTTATTTATTTTAGGTCTTTATTTATTTTATTTTAGTCTAGCTTTCACTTTTTATTTTTTTATTTTAAGGTTTAGGTTTAGGTTTAAGTCTAGGTTTTTGTTTAGGTTTTTATTTTATTTTATTTAGATTTAGGTTTATTTATTTATTTATTTATTTATTTAGGTTTTATTTAGTTTAGGTTTTGGTTTTTAGGGTTTAGGGTTTAGGGTTTAGGGTTTAGAGTTTAGGGTTTAGGTTTAGGTTTTATTTATTTTAGTTTAGTTTATTTACTTTAGGTTTTTTTAGATTAGGATTTAGGTATTATTTTTTAGGTTTATGTTTTTATTTAGTTTTCATTTTATTTTATTTTAGGTTTATTTTATTTTTATTTTACATTTAGTTTTTACTTTTATTTAGGTTTTTCATTTTAGGTTTATTTTATCTTTTACTTCAGCTTAAGTTTTTAATTATTTTATTAGTTTAGTTTTATTTTTTATTTTATTATATTTTTAGGTTTAGGTTTTGGTTTATGTTTTAGTTTAGTTTTTATTTTATTTAGGTTTAGGTTTTTTATTTACTTTATTTTAATTTTGATTTATTTTAGGTTTTTAGAGTTTAGGGTTTGGAGTTTAGGGTTAGGGTTTAGGGTTTAGGGTTTAGGGTTTAAGGTTTGGGGTTTAGGCTCTATGGTTGTAGATTTTAAGGTTTAGTGTTTAGGGTTTAAGGTTTAGAGTTTAGGGCTTTATGGTTTTAGGGTTTAGGGTTTAAGGTTTAGGGTTTAGGGTTTTAGGTTTTAGGGTTTAGGGTTTAGAGTTTATATTTAATTTTATAGTTTAGGAGGATTTAGGTTAGGGTTTATAGTTTAGTGTTTAGGGTTTAGGGTTTTAGGGTTTAGGGTTTTAGGGTTTAGGGATTTGGGGTTTAGGGTTTAGTGTTAGGGTTTAGGGTTTAGGGTTTAGTGTTTAGGCTTTAGGGTTTAGGGTTTTTGGGTTTAGTGTTAGTTTTTAGGTTTAAGGTTTAGGGTTTAGGATTTAGAATTTAGTGTCTAAGGTTTGGGGTTTAGGGTTATTTTTAAAGTACTTTATTTAGGTTTATTTAGTATATTTAATTTATTTTATATTTCTATTTAGGTTTATATTTTTTTTTTATTTTTTATTTAGTTTAGTTTATTTATTTTTATTTGTTTATTTTAGTTTAGGATTTTATTTGAGTTTATTTATTAGGTTTATTTTAGGCTTATGTTTATTTTTTTTAGTTTAATTTTTTATTTATTTTTAGGTTTAGTTTTTATTATTTATTTTAGGTTTAAATATTTATTTTATTTTATTTTAGGTTTATTTTATTTTATTTTACATTTAGTTTTATTTATTTAGGTTTTATTTTTAGGTTTATTTTATTTTTAGTTTAGTTTAGGTTTTATTTATTTTATTTTAGTTTAGATTTTATTTTATCATTATTTTTTTTATGTTTAGGATGTGGTTTAGGTTTCAGTTTAGGTTTAGGTTAAGGTTTTTGTTTAGGTTTTTTTATTTATGTTTAGGTATTTTTTATTTCTTTTAATTTAAGGTTTGATTTAGTTTAGGTTTTTAGGGTTTAGAGTTTATGGTTTAGGGTTTAGGGTTTAGGGTATGGGTTTATGGTTTAGGGTTTAGGTTTTGGTTAGGGTTTAAGGTTTAGGATTTATGGTTAGGGTTTAAGGTTTAGTTTAGGTTTAGGTTTTAGGGTTTTAGGATTAGATTTAGGGTTTAGAGTTTAGTTGATTAGGGTTTAGTTAGTTGTGTTTAGTGTTTAGGGTTTATTTTAGGGTTTAGAATTTAGTGTTTAGGGTTTAGTTGGTTTAGGGTTTAGGTTTAGGGTATAGTGTTTAGGCTTTAGGTTTATAGTTTTTTAGGTTTAGTTAGTTTAGGGTTTAGGTTTAGGGTTAAGTTTTAGATTTTGTTTAGGGTTTAGGGTTAGTTTTTTTAAAATTAGTAAACTTATTTTAGTTTATTTTATATTTATGGTTTATTTTTTAGTTTATTTTATTTTAGTTTATTTTATAGGTTTATGTGAGTTTCATATTTATTTCTTAGTTTAATTTTAATTTTCTTTTATTTATTAGGTTTATGTCTTATTTTTTATTTTTAGGTTTATTTTTTCAATTTACATTTTTATTTTATTTTATTTTATGTTTATTTTATTTTTATTTTATGTTTAGTTTTTATTTTATTTAGGTTTTTAATTTTTAGATTTATTTTATTTTTTAGTTTAATTTAGGTTTTTATTTATTTTATTTTAGTTTAGTTTTTTTAATTTTATTTTATTTTTAGGTTAAGGTTGAGGTTCAAGTTTTTTTATTTATTTTATTTTTAGGTTTGATTTAGTTTAGGTTTTTAGGGTTTAGGGTTTAGGGTTTATGGTTTAAGTTTTATAGCTTAGGGTTTTAGGGTTATAAATTTTATTTAGGGTTTAGGGCATAAGGTTAAGGGTTTTAGGGTTAGGGTTTAAGTTTATAATTTAGGGTTTAGGGTTTAGGGTTTTAGGGTTTAGGGTTTAATGTTTAGGGTTGTAGGTTTAGGGTTTAGGGTTTAAGTTTAGGTTTATTTATAGTTTATAGTTTTATAGTTTAGTATTTTGTTTAGGGTTTTAAGGTTTTGAGTTTTTTAGTTTAGGGTTTAGGGTTAGTTTAGGGTTTAGGTTTTTTTTGGGGTTTAGAGGTTAGTTTAGCTTGGTTTAGGGTTTATTAGGGTTATTTAGGTTTAGTGTTTAGGTTTAGGGTTTTTAGTTTATGTTTAAGTTTAGGTTTAGGTTTAGGTTTTTTTAGTTTAATTTATTTTATATTTTTTTTATTTATATTTTATTTATTTTATTTTATTTATTTTAGTTTAGGTTTTTATTTTAGTTTATTTTTAGGTTTAGGTTTTATGTTTATTTTTAGTTTAGTTTTATTTTTTATTTTATTTTTTAGTTTAGGTTTTATTTTTTTATTTTTTGGTTTAGTTTATTTTTATTTTATTTTTTTAGGTTTAGGTTTTTTTTATTTTAGGTTTATTTTTTAGGTTTTATTTTTTAGTTTAGGTTTAGGTATATTTTTAGTTTATTTTATTTTTTATTTTAATTTTGGGTTTAGGTTTAGTTTATTTAGGTTTTAGGTTTAGGTTTTATTTATTTTAGTTTTGGTTTATGATTATGTTTATTTATTTTTTTGGTTTAAGTTTTTTTTTTTTAAGTTTTTTTTTTTTAAATTAAATTAGGTTGGTTTAGGTTTATTTAGTTTATTTTATATTTATTTAGGTTTATTTTTTATTTTTTTTATTTATTTTAATTTATTTATTCTATGTTTATTTATTTTAGCTTAGGATTTTATTTTAGTTTATTTTGTAGTTTAGGTTTATTTATGTTTATTTTTAGTTAGTTTTTTTTAGTTTATGTTTTATTTTTTTATTTTTAGGTTTATTTTAGGTTTATTTTTTAGGTTTAGGTTTTATTTTGTTTTATTTTTTATATCTAAAGTTTATTTTATTTTTATTTTGCATTTAGTTTTAATTTTATTTAGGTTTTTTTATTTTTAAGTTTATGTGATTTTTTAATTTAGCTTAGGATTTTATTTATTTTATATTATATTTTTTATTTTATTTTATTCTTAGGTTTAGGTTTGGGTTTAGGTTTAGGTTTAGTTTAGGCTTTAGTTTAGGTTTTTATTTTATTTAGGTTTAGGTATTTTTATTTATTTTATTTTTAAATTTGATTTAGTTTAGGTTTTAGGGTTTTGGGTTTTAGGTTTAGTTTAGGTATGTGGTTTTAGGTTTAGGTTTAGGGTTTGGGTTTTAGGGTTTAGGGTTTAGTGTTTAGGTTTAGTTAGTTTATTTATAGTTTGTTTGGTTTATAATTTAGTTAGTTTTATGATTTAGTTTAGGGTTAGAGTTTAGGGTTTAGTGTTTAGGGTTTTGGGTGGTTTAGGGTTTAGTTTTAGGTTTAGAGTTTAGTGTTAAACTTTAGGTTTAGGTTTTGGGTTTAGTTTTAGGTTTTTTATGGTTTAGGATTTTAGGTTTTAGGTTTTAGGTTTAGCTTTAGGGTTTAGGGTTTAAGGTTTAGGGTTTTAAACTTTAAGTTTTAGGGTTTAGGGTTTAGGGTTTAGGATTTTGTGTTAAGGGTTTGGAGTTTAGAGTTTAGTCTTTTTTTTTTAATTAAGTAAACTAGTAGGTTTAAGTTTATTTAGTTTATTTAATTTATTTTATATTTTTATTTAGGTTTATGTTTTATTTTTATTTAGTTTAGTTTATTTTAGTTAAGATTTTTATTTTAGTTTATTTTTAGGTTTAGGTTTAGGTTTATGTTTATTTTTAGTTTTGTTTTTTATTTTTACTTTATTTTTTTAGGTTTAAGTTTATTTTTTAAATTTTGGTTGAGGTTTAAGTTTTTATTTTACTTTTTTAGGTTTAGCTTTTAGGTTTTTATTTTAGGTTTTATTTTTTTAGTTTAGGTTTGGGTTTATTTTTTAGTTTATTTTATATTTAGTTTAGATTTAGGTTTGGTTTAGTTTATTTTAGGTTTTTTATTTAGGTTTATTTATTTTAGTTTAGTTTATTTTAGTTAAGGTTTATGTTTATTTTTTTTATTTTTTGGTTTAGGTTTTTTTTTTTAGTTTAGGGCTTAGATTTTACTTTTTATTTATTTTTAGATTTTAATTTTAGGTTTATTATTTAGGTTTAAGTTTTTATTTAATTTTTATTCTATTTTATTTTAAGATTATTTTATTTTTATTTTACATTTAGGTTTAATTTTTTTAAGTTTTTTATTTTTAGGTTTTTTATTGTCTTAGTTTAGTTTATGTTTTTATTTATTTTCTTTTACTTAATTTTTTATTTTTTATTTTATTTTCTTTCTAGGTTTAGGTTTAGGTTTTAATTTGTGTTTTTATTTTATTTTATTATTTTATTTTATCTTGGTTTAGGTTTTTTTGGTTTATTTAGTTTAGGTTTAGGCTTTAGGGTTTAGGGTTTTTGGGTTTAGTGTTAGTTTTTAGGTTTAAGGTTTAGGGTTTAGGATTTAGAATTTAGTGTCTAAGGTTTGGGGTTTAGGGTTATTTTTTAAAAAATTGAGTAAACTTGTACCTTTAGGTTTATTTAGTATATTTAATTTATTTTATATTTCTATTTAGGTTTATATTTTTTATTTTTATTTAGTTTAGTTTATTTATTTTTTATTTGTTTATTTTAGTTTAGGATTTTTATTTCAGTTTATTTATTAGGTTTATTTTAGGCTTATGTTTATTTTTTAGTTTAATTTTTTTATTTATTTTTTAGGTTTAGTTTTTATTATTTATTTTTAGGTTTAAATATTTATTTTATTTTATTTTAGGTTTATTTTATTTTTATTTTACATTTAGTTTTTATTTATTTAGGTTTTTATTTTTAGGTTCATTTTATTTTTTAGTTTAGTTTAGGTTTTTATTTATTTTATTTTAGTTTAGATTTTATTTTATCATTATTTTTTTATGTTTAGGATGTGGTTTAGGTTTCTGTTTAGGTTTAGGTTAAGGTTTTTGTTTAGGTTTTTTTATTTATGTTTAGGTATTTTTTATTTCTTTTAATTTAAGGTTTGATTTAGTTTAGGTTTTTAGGGTTTAGAGTTTATGGTTTAGGGTTTAGGGTTTAGGGTATGGGTTTATGGTTTAGGGTCTAGGGTGGTAGATTTTAGGGTTTAAGGTTTAGGATTTTATGGTTAGGGTTTAAGGTTTAGGGTTTAGGGTTTAGGTTTTAGGGTTTTAGGGATTAGGATTTAGGGTTTAGAGTTTAGGGTCAGTTTTACGATTAGGGTTTACGGTTAAAGTTGTGTTTAGTGTTTAGGGTTTAGAGTTTTAGGGTTTAGGAATTTAGTGTTTAGGGTTTAGGGTTAAGGTTTAGGGTTTAGGGTTTAGGGTATAGTGTTTAGGCTTTAGGGTTTATAGTTTTTGGGGTTTAGGGTTAGTTTTAGGGTTTAGGGTTTAGGGGTTAAGTTTTAGGCTTTAAGATTTACTGTTTAGGGTTTAGGGTTAGTTTTTTTAAAATTAAGTAAACTTATTCATTTAGGTTTATTTAGTTTATTTTATATTTCTATTTTGGTTTATTTTTTTATTTTAGTTTAGGATTTTTATTTTAGTTTATTTTATAGGTTTATGTGAGTTTCATATTTATTTCTTAGTTTAATTTTAATTTTCTTTTATTTATTAGGTTTATGTCTTATTTTTTATTTTTAGGTTTATTTTTCAATTTACATTTTTTTTATTTTATTTTATGTTTATTTTATTTTTATTTTATGTTTAGTTTTATTTTATTTAGGTTTTAATTTTTAGATTTATTTTATTTTTAGTTTAATTTAGGTTTTATTTATTTTATTTTAGTTTAGTTTTATTTTATTTTATTTTTTTAGGTTAGGTTAGGTTAGTTTTTTATTTATTTTATTTTTAGGTTTGATTTAGTTTAGGGTTTTAGGGTTTAGGGTTTAGGGTTTATGGTTTAAGTTTTATGGCTTAGGGTTTACGGCATAGGGTTATAAATTTTAGGATTTAGGGTTTAGGGCATAAGGTTAAGGGTTTTAGGGTTAGGGTTTAAGGTTTATAATTTAGGGTTTAGGGTTTAGGGTTTTAGGGTTTAGGGTTTAATGTTTAGGGTTTTAGGTTTAGTTTAGGGTTTAAAGTTTAGGGTTTATTTAGTTTATAGTTTATAGTTTTAGTGTTTGTTTGGTTTTAGTTTTGAGTTTAGTTTAGTTTAGGGTTTAGGTTTAGGTTTTAGAGTTTAGGATTGAGTGCTTAGGGTTTAAGTTATATTAGGTTGATGGTTTAGGCTTTAGTGTTTAGCTTTAGTTTAGTTTTTTTTTAGGTTTTAGGTTTAGGGTTTAAATTAGTTAGTGTTTAGGTTTAGTTTAGTTTTAGGTTTAAGTTTATTAGTTTAGGGTTTAGTTTATTTAAGTTTATGGTTTAGTTTAGTTAGTTTAGTTTAGGTTTAGCTTTAGTTTAGGTTTAAGTTTTTTATGATTTAGTAATTAATTTTGGTGTTTATGGTTTTTTTGAAAAAAAAATTAAGTAAACCAGTAGGTTAGGTTTATGTAGTTTATTTAGTTTATTTTATATTTTATTTACATTTTTTTGTTTAGTTTATTTATTTTATTTTTATTTATTTTAGTTTAGGATTTTTATTTTAGTTTACTTTTTAGGTTTAGGTTTAGATTTATGTTTATTTTTTAGTTTAGTTTTATTTTTATTTTATTTTTAGGTTTAGGTTTTATTTTTTATTTTTTGGTTTAGGTTTAGGTTTTTATTTTATTTTTTTAGGTTTAGGTTTTGGGTTTTTATTTTAGGTTTATTTTTAGGTTTTATTTTTTAGTTTAGGTTTAGGTATATTTTTAGTTTATTTTATTTTATTTAGTTTAATTTTAGGTTTTGGTTTAGTTTATTACAGGTTTTGGTTTAGGTTTTATTTATTTTAGTTTTGGTTTATGATTATGTTTATTTTTATTTTTGGTTTAAGTTTTTTTAAGTTTACTTTTTTTTAAATTAAGTAAATCGGTACGTTTAGGTTTATTTAGTTTATTTTATATACTCATTTAGGTTTATTTTTTATTTTTATTTATTTTAATTTATTTATTCTATGTTTATTTATTTTAGCTTAGGATATTTATTTTAGTTTATTTTGTAGGTTTAGGTTTACATTTATGTTTATTTTTTAGTTCAGTTTTTTTTAAGTTTATGTTTTATTTTTTATTTTTAGGATTTATTTCTAGGTTTATTTTTTAGGTTTAGGTTTTTATTTTGTTCTTATTTTATTATATGTAAAGTTTATTTTATTTTTATTTTGCATTTAGTTTTAGTTTTATTTAGGTTTTTTTATTTTTAAGTTTATTTGATTTTTAATTTAGTTTAGGATTTTATTTTTTTTATTTTAGTTTAGTTTTTATTTTTTATTTTATTTTATTCTTAGGTTTAGGTTTGGGTTTAGGTTTAGGTTTAGTTTAGGTTTTAGTTTAGGTTTTTATTTTATTTTGGTTTAGGTATTTTTATTTATTTTATTTTTAGGTTTGATTTAGTTTAGGTTTTTAAGGTTTTGGGTTTTGGGTTTAGTTTTTATGTTTAGGGGTTTAGTTTAGGTTTAGGGTTTAGGTTTAGGTTTAGTGTTTAGGTTTAGGGTTAGTTTAGGTTTATAGTTTATTTAGTTTATAATTTAGGTTAGTTTTATGATTTAGGGTTTAGGTTAGTTTAGTTTAGTGTTTAGGTTTGGGTAGTTTTAGGGTTTAGGGTTTTAGGTTTAAGTTTAGTGTTCAAGGTTTAGGTTTTGGTTTAGGTTTTTTAGCTTAGTTTATGGTTTAGTTTTGGGTTTTAGTTTTGTTTAGGCTTTAGGTTTAGGGTTTAAGGTTTAGGTTTAGGCTTTAAGTTTTAGGGTTTAGGGTTTAGGGTTTAGGATTTTGTTTAGTTTAGAGTTTATAGTCTTTTTAATTAAGTAAACTGGTAGGTTTTGGTTTATTTAGTTTATTTAATTTATTTTATATTTTTATTTAGGTTTATGTTTTATTTTTATTTAATTTAGTTTATTTTAGTTTAAGATTTTTATTTTTGTTTATTTTTAGGTTTAGGTTTAGGTTTATGTTTATTTTTTTAGTTTTTTTATTTTACTTTATTTTTTTAGGTTTAAGTTTTATTTTTTAAATTTGGTTGAGGTTTAAGTTTTTATTTTACTTTTTTAGGTTTAGCTTTTAGGTTTTTATTTTAGGTTTTGTTTTTTAGTTTAGGTTTGGGTTTATTTTTAGTTTATTTTACTTTATTTAGTTTAGATTTAGGTTTTGGTTTAGTTTATTTTAGGTTTTTATTTAGGTTTTATTTATTTTAGTTTAGTTTATTTTAGTTAAGGTTTATGTTTATTTTTTTATTTTTGGTTTAGGTTTTTTTTAGTTTAGGGCTTAGATTTTACTTTTTATTTATTTTTAGATTTTAGTTTTAGGTTTATTATTTAGGTTTAAGTTTTTATTTAATTTTTATTCTATTTTATTTTAAGATTATTTTATTTTTATTTTACATTTAGGTTTAATTTTTTTAAGTTTTTTAATTTTAGGTTTTTTATTGTCTTAGTTTAGTTTATGATTTATTTTCTTTTACTTAATTTTTTATTTTTTATTTTATTTTCTTTCTAGGTTTAGGTTTAGGTTTTAATTTGTGTTTTTATTTTATTTTATTATTTTATTTTATCTTGGTTTAGGTTTTTTTGGTTTATTTAGTTTAGGTTTGGGTTTTAGCTTTTTAGGGTTTATGGTTAGTTTAGGGTTTAGGGTTTAGGGCTTAGTGTTTGGGGTTTAGGGATTATGGTTTAGGGGTTTTTTTAGCATTAAGGGTTTAGGGTTTAGGTTTTAGGGTTCATGGTTTAGGGTTTTGGGTTTTAGGGTTTAGGGTTTAGGGTTTAGGGTTTAGTGTTTAAGGTTTTTAGGGATTAGGGTTTATGTTTTAGATTTAGGGTTCAAGTTTTAGTTTAGTGTTTAAGGTTTTTTATTTTTTTTTAGAGAATAAATTAAAATTCAACATTTCTTCTTTTTGATTTCAACAACCAAGTAACACACTAAGTTTTCTAAGACAAAAGTGAATATAAAGATAAAAAATGAGCAAGCATAGAGCAAATCAAAAACCCTGGATAGCTAGAACTGTCTCCGCTATAAAGAAAAAGTTCCACAAGCAGCAGATCGGATCAATCTTTCTTTAGTTCCAGTTCCCATTAAAATTGCCCCAACCTCCCGAGCAGTTGGATCCACCATCATATCCCTTATCTCTCCCTCTGCCACCACCATGGTTGTAACCTCTATCGCTCCTCCCACATCCATAACCACCACCGCTCTAACCACCACCTATCCACAAGCACATCCAGATCCCCACCACCATAATAAACCTCATGGATTGTGGTGAAGTTCTTTGTCAGGTTCATTCTTAGGGTTTGGGTTTATTACATTTTAGGGTTTATGTTTATTTTTTAATTTATTTAGTTACTTTAGGCTTAGGTTTAGGGTTTGGGGTTTAGGGTTTCGGGTTTGTGGTTTAGGGTTATGGTTTATGTTTCATGGTTTAGGGTTTAGGGTTTAGGGTTTAGGGTTTAGGGTTTAGGGTTTAGAGTATTTTGGGGTTTAGGGTATATGGTTTTTTTTTTAAATTAAGTAAACCAGTAGGTTTAGGTTTATTTAGTTTATTTTTTATTTATTTTAGTTTATTTTATTTTGTATTTTTATTTAAGTTTATTTTTTATTTTTATTTAGTTAAGTTTATTTATTTTAGTTTAGGTTTTATATTTTAGTTTAGGTTTTTTATTTTAGTTTATTTTTTAGGTTTAGGTTTAGGTTTAAGTTTAGGTTGATTTTTTACTTGAGTTTTATTTTTATTTCATATTTATTTGTAGGTTTTATTTTTTACTTTTAGGTTTAGGGTTTTATTTTATATTTTTAGGTTTAGGTTTGAGGTTTATTCTTAGGTTTTATTTTTTAGTTTAGGTTTAGGTTTATTTTAGTTTATTTTATTTTATTTAGTTTGTTTTAGGTCAAAGTTTGTTTATTTTATATTTAATTTTAGGTTTTATTTATTTTAGTTTAGGTTTAGGTTTATTTTATTATGTTTATCTTATTTTTATTTTAGGTTTGGGTTTTTTTTAGTTTAGGGTTTAATGTTTTGTTTTTGGTTTTAAACTTTTTTAGGCTTTAGTGTTTATGGTTTAGGGTTTAGGGTTGTAGGTTTAGGGTTTATGGTTTAGTGTGAGTTTTAGGGTTTAAGCCTTAGGATTTATGGTTTAGGATTTAGGGTTTAGGATTTTTTTTAAATTAAGTAAATCGGTAGGGTTAGGTTTAGTTAGTTTATTTTTTTTATTTTGTTTATTTAATTTTTATTTATATTTTTTGTTAATTTTTTATTTTATTTAGTTTAGTTTATTTATTTTAAGTTTCTTTATTTTAGTTTAGGTTTTTATTCTAGTTTAATTTTTTGGTTTAGGTTTAGGTTTATTTTTATTTTTTAGTTTAGTTTTAATTTTATTATATTTTTTAGGTTTAGGTATTATTTTTTATATATAATTTTATGTTCAGGTTTTTATTTTATTTTTTTAGGTTTAAGTTTTAGGTTTTCATTTTAGGTTTATTTTTAGGATTTATTTTTTTTAGTTTAGGTTTAAGTTTATTTTTAGTTTATTTTATTTTATTTAGTTTAGGGTTTTGGTTTAGCTTTAGGTTTTATTTATTCTAGTTTGGGATTAGGTTTTTTTTTTATTTGTTTATTTTATGTCTAAGTTTTTTTTAGTTTAGGGTTTAGGTTTTTTATATTTATTTTAGGTTTTCTTTTAGGTTTATTTTTTAGTTTAGGTTTTTATTTAGGTTTTATTTTATTTTATTTATGTTTTTTATTTATAAGTTTATTTTATTTTATTTAGTTTAGTTTAGGCTTTCACTTATTTTATTTTAATTTTGTTTTCATTTTTTATTCTATTTTATTTTAGTTTAGGTTTAATTTTGGCTTTACTTTATTTCATTTTATTTATTTTAATTAGGTTTAGGTTTTTTATTTAATTTACTTTTAGTTTTTATTTAGTTTAGGTTTAGGTTTTTAAGTTTTTAGGGTTTAGGGTTTAGGCTTTAGTGCTTAGGGTTCAGGGGTTTATGGTTTGGGATTTAAGGTTTAGGGTTTAGGGTTTAGGGTTTAGGGTTTAAGGTTTAGGGTTTCAGGGTCTAGGGTATAGGGTTAAGGTTTTTTTTGTTTTTTTATTTTTTTATTTTTTTCTAAATTAAGTAAAGTGGTATGTTTAGTTTAGGATTATATTTAGGTTTCAATTTTATTTATTTTAGTTTAGGTTTAGGTTTATTTTATTTTTATTTTAAGTTTTATTTTTTTTTTGTTTAGGGTCTAGGTTTTATTACTTATATTTTTTAGGTTTTTATTTAGATTTATTTTATTTTATTTTAGGTTTATTTTTTTTTATTTTAGGTTTAGTTTTTATTTTATTTAGGTTTTTAATTTTGTAGTTTAGTTTAGGTTTTATTTATTTTAGTTTAGTTTTTATTTTTTATTATATTTTCATTTTAGGTTTAGGTTTATGTTTAGGTATTAGTTTATGTTTTTATTTTATTTTGGTTTAGATTTTTTATTCATTTTATTTTCAGGTTTTAATTAGTTTAGGTTTAGATTTTAACTTTTTTAAGATTTAGTTTGTTTAGGTTTAGGTTTAGGGTTTAGTTTAAGATTTTTTTTTTTGGTTTAGAGTTTATTGTTTAGCATTTAGGTTTAGTTTTAGGTTTTTAGCATTTAGGTTTTAAGGTTTGGGGTTTAGGGTTTAAGTTTAGGTTTAGGGTTTAGGTTTAGGTTTTAGGTTTATGGTTTTTTTTTGGTTTTGGTTTTATTTTAATTATATCGATTATTTCTTCTTTTGTTTATTTAGTTTATTTAGTTTATTTTTTTATTTATTTTAGTTTATTTTATTTCTTATTTCTATTTATGTTTATTTTTTATTTTTATTTAGTTCAGTTTATTTATTTTAGGTTTATTTATTTTAGTCAAAGTTTTTTATTTTAGTTTTTTTTTTAGGTTTAGGTTTATTTTTAGTTGAGTTTTATTTTTATTTTATTTTTAGGGTTAAGGTTTTATTTTTTTATTTTAGGATTAGGTTTAGGTTTAGGTTTTTATTTCTTTTTTTAGGTTTAGGTTTTAGGTTTTTATTTTATGTTTATTTTTTGGTTTTAATTTCCTGTTTAAGTTTAGGTTTATTTTTAGTTTATTTTATTTTATTTATTTTACGGTTTATATTTAAGTTTAGGTTTTATTTATTTTATTTTATTTTATTTTATTTTAGGTTTAGGTTTATTATTTTGGTTTATTTTATTTTATTTTAGGTTTAGGTTTTTTTTTTAGTTGGTTTAGGTTTTAATTTTAGGTTTATTTTTTTAGCTTTAGGTTTTATTTAGATTTTATTTTATTTTATTTTAGGTTTATTTTATTTTAATTTTATGTTTAGTTTTTATTTTATTTTTGTTTTTTATTCTTACATTTATTTTATTTTTTAGTTTAGTTTGGGTTTTTATTTATTTTATTATAGTTTATTTTAGTTAGTTTATTTTATTTTATATTTATGTTTAGGTTTAGGCTTTAGTTTAGGTTTTTATTATATTGATTTATATTTATTTTATTTAGGTTTAAGTAGTTTTATTTATTTTATTTTTAGGTTTTATTTTGTTTAGATTTAGGTTTTAATGTTTTGAGGGTTTGGCATTTAGGGTTTAGGGTTTGGTGTTTTAGGGTTTAGGTTTTAGGATTTTTAAGGTTTAGGATTTTTAAGGTTTAGGATTTAGGGTTTAGGGTTTTTTGGGTTTTAGTTAGTTTGGGTTTAATTAGTTTAGGTTTAGGTTTAGGGTTTTAGGGTTTAGGGTTTTAGGTTTAGGGTTTAGGGTTTAGGGTTTAGGGTTAGTTTATGGTTTAGGGTTTAGGGTTTAGGCTTTTTTAAGATTTATGGTTTAGGGTTTCACAGTATAGGTTTAGGGTTTAAGGTTCATTGTTAGTTTTAAGGTTAAGGGTTTAGTATTTTTTTTTTTAAATTATGTAAATTGATAGGTTTACGTTTATTTACTTTATTTTTTTATTTCAGTTAATTTTATTTTTTATTTATATTTTGGTTTATTTTTTATTTTTATTTAATTTAATTTATTTATTTCAGGTTTATTTATTTTAGTTTAGGTTTTTTATTTTAGTTTATTTTTTAGGTTTAGGTTTAGGTTTATGTTTATTTTTTTAGTTTTTTTTTATTTTTAGGTTTAGCTTTTATTTTAGGTTTTTTTGTCTATGTTAAGGTTTATTTTAGTTTATTTTATTTTATTTAGTTTAGGGATTAGGTTTAGTTTATTTTTTGTTTAGGTTTAGGTTTTGTTTTATTTTAGTTTAGGTATATTTATTTTTTTTTGTTTATTTTAGGTTTAGGTTTTTTTTTAGTTTAGGGTTTATGCTTTATTTTTTTATTTTTAGGTTTAACTTTTTTGGTTTATTTTTTAGGTTTAGGTTTTTATTTAGTTTTATTTTATTTTATTTATGTTTTTTTTTTTTACATTTAGTTTTATTTTATTTAAGTTTTTATTTTAGGTTTATTTTTTTTAGTTTAGTTTAGGTTTTTATTTATTTTATTTTAGTTTAGTTTTTATTTTTTTGGTTTAGATTTAGGTTTAGTTTTGGCTTTTTTATTTTTAATTATTTTTGGTTTAAGTTTATTTATTTATTTTATTTTATTCTAGGTATTTTTCGTTTAGTTTTATTTTATTTAAGTTTTTTTATTTTAGTTTATTTTTTTTTAGTTTAGGTTTATATTTATTTTATTTTAGTTTAGCTTTTATTTTTGGTTTAGATTTAGGTTTAGTTTAGGTTTTATTTTATTTAATTTTTTTATTTTATTTTGGTTTCGTTTATTTATTTATTTTATTTTATTTTTATTTTGTTTAGGTTTAGGTTTTAAGGTTTAGGGTTTAGGGTTTAGGGTTTTTTTTGGGTTTAGGGTTTAGGGTTTAGGGTTTAGGGTTTAGGGTTTAGGTTTAGGGTTCAGGTTTTAGTTTAGGGTTTAGGGTTTTTGGTTTTTTTTTTAAAAGCAGAGAACAAATGCAAATTCAAAATTCTTCTTTTCAATTTCATCAACCAAGTAACAAACCAAGGAAGTGAGGTAATCATATGACTTCCTTGAGGCTAGCTAAATTCTCGTGTTCCCAGGATGTCCAAACTATATACCCATTACCATTCAATCTTATATAAAGCAACACATGAATAGAGAAAAGAGAACTCAACATTGATACACTTAAGCTAATGTGTTTCTTATGTATTCATAATTGGCACCATAACACATATTATTATTCATTTATAAGCTTTTGAAAAGTACATTTGGATTTAATTGCGATAATAGCCACGCATATGTTAAATTAAATCATCACATGAAATCTTACATAAAAGAAATCCATTTTATATTACTTGATTTTAAAAAGATGGATGCATGACTTCAAATGACATACCAAATTTAAAATGATTGGAAAGATGATAATCAAATATAAGCATGAGATTTATTCAACCAAACTAGTTCTTAAGGACAATCAAATCAAATAAGATTATTTAATGCAAACCAAAGCTTCTTTATTTATCAAGTTTTCGATTTGATTTGATTTAAGATGAGAAGATAAATCATCACTTGCTATTTTAAACCCATTCCCACATTAGTGATTTGATTTAATTTAAGGAAATGTAATTAAGTTGATTTTATGGGTTAATTAAGTTGAACCCTTAATTAGATGAATTAGTTACCCTTACCTATGTCACCATAAAGTAATTAACTAAATAATTATGAGCCAACAAGATATGCATGGAAAATAAACTTCCAATAATCCTAGGAAAAAAATGGGGTCTAATGTGATTGGCTCATGATTAATAGTTAATTTGATTAAGGGACTTAATTAATTACTCTTATGGTTTTCCCACACATGTGGATTAACCATAATTTCATTAAACTCCTTTATGTTATTAAACACAAAGATCTACCCCATGATTTAATTTAATTAGGATGTGATTATGATTTCAATTTGATTAAGTAATTTAATTAATTAGTTAAATTTTAATTAATTTCATTTTAAAAATGGGTGAAATCAACTTAGTGAAAGGGGTCTCAACCTTATTCCTTAGTTCATTTACTATTGAACAATGTTTAATAAACTTAATTAATGAATTTATTACTATTCATTGGATTAATAAAGCATTAATTAACTTAAAAGAGTAGTTAAGGTTTAATTAGTCAATTTTCCTAATTAATGAGCAATAAATCCAAAGAAAATCATGGGAGGCATAGGTTATCCCATTAAATTAACACATAAAATTTGGTATTAATCGCTTAAGTAATTAAAGAATAATTAAGCTAATTAATTTTGCAATTAAACCTTAATGACTATTCAAGATTAGTTAAGATCATTGTAATTAATTGTCTATTGAAATACCTTTAAAATGAGTATTTATTTGCATTGTTTTCTTTCTCTATGATTTTTTATATTTTTTAGAAGTTTTATCCATTAAAAATGATTAATTAAACCTAATTAAAGCCTAATCATGTTGGCGCCAAGTGGCACGCTGATGCGGTGCGCTTTTCGCGATATTGGCTACTTAAAGCTTACCTAATCCAATGCCTACGTGGCAGTGGCAGATGCGCTTTCTCGTCCGCCATCCAATCTAAGATCGAACAACTACGGTTAATCCTACTACTTTATAAGATTAAATTAGATCAATTTAGCAGATCTAATCATGATCGTCCATTTCAATCACACGGAATGGACAGTGTGTGACTTAATGTCACATGAGTGTGGGAGAATGGAGTCTGTCCACTATTGCTCACTTGATCTGAGCTTACCCAAGCTCGGATCAACTCCACACCTTCACGACATCAATCGGAGGATCCAGCGGTCAAGACCACGAGATGCAAGTTTTCTTCAAAAGCTCCAACCCATTTTTTTTAAGGATCGTTTGGAAGCATACCTCACGAGTTGAGGTGGCAACGATTAAGAAAGCTTCATCTAGTGTAGACGAGGCCTTATTTAGCAATAATTGGATCAATTCCTCAACATTCACTTGAATGGCCATGAACTGATAATTTTGAGCTCAGCTTTGATTGAATTCCTACCTCTGGTGCACAATAAGCTTGGGAGATGATTCGATATTGATCGACAAGGCCTAGGGAAGGTGTGTGCAAAGTTAATTTTAGTTTGATAGAGAAATGAGGAAGTTATGTTGAAAATGGGAATGTCCTATTTTGGGACAAACGAGAATGGTATTTTCTGAGCGAGGAATAAGCTTGGGAGCTTAGGGAATGGCTCTAGTAGCTAGTCTTGGATAGCTAGGGCTCTAAGAAATGAATTTTTTGTGTGTTTGAGTGGAAACGAGAGGGTGTATACCCTCTTCATCTTGATCGGACGGTGGGATCAGGTTTAGCTTCTAATGGCCATTCGGCCATCTCAGGGAGCCGTGGGTGGTAGGGAGGAGGTGAGTTAGCTCGGCTTAGTTGGTTGAAGGTGTGGAGGTGGTTGCCAAGGAGGAATCATGGGTGTCCTATGGGTTTCAAATGCTCCAATGGTGAGGGTGGGGTGATTTCACCCCCATGGGTCATGGCCAACCCAACCACACCTTAGGTCAGGTTGGGTAGCATCTTTGGTTCTCAGGTTTTAGGTTTATTTTTAGGTTTTATTTTTTTAGTTTATGTTTAATTTTTTTTAGTTTAATTATTTTATTTTGTTTAGGTTTAGGTTTTGGTTTAGTTTATTTTAGTTTAGGTTTAGGTTTATTTTATTTTATTTATTTTATTCTTATTTTAGCTTTAGGTTTTTTTTTAGTTTAGGGTTTATAGTTTATATTTTATTTATTTTTAGGTTTATTTTTTAGGTTTATGTTTTTATTTAGTTTATTTTATATTATTATAAGTTTATTTTGTTTTTATTTTACATTTAGTTTTTATTTTATTTAGGTTTTTTATTCTTAGGCTTATTTTATTTTTTAGTTTAGTTTAGATTTTTATTTTATTTTATTTTATTTATTTTATTTAGGTTTAGGTTCTTTTATTTATTTTATTTTAAGGTTTTATTTAGTTTAGGTTTAAGTTTTCAGGATTTTAGTGTTTAGGGTTTAGGGTTTAGGATTTAGGGTTTTAGGATTTAGGGTTTAGGGTTAGGGTTTAGGGATTACATTTAAGGGTTTAATGTTTAGGCTTTAAGGTTTAGGGTTTAGCATTTAGGGTTTAGGGTGTAGCATTTAGAGTTAGCTTAGGGTTTAAGGTTAGTTTAGGGCTTAAGGTTTAGGCTTTAGTGTTTAGGGTTTTTAGGGTTTAGGGTTTAGGGTTAGTTTAGGGTTTAGGGTTTTTTTGGGAAACCCCATATAGAGGATTTTATTTCCAAAAGAGGGATACAAGATCCTTGAGGATAAACTCAAAACTACGCTTAAAGTCACCTAGAGAATATCTATCTAAAACGAAAGCAAAATAAAAAGAAAAGAAAGCAAAGATACAAAATGATTAACATAGATAAGCCAATGGATAGATCTAGGCCAAAGCTCTTCAGATGAGAGAAAGTATGGCACTATGGAGTAAACCTGCAAGAGAAAAAGAAATGCATCTGCAAAAATGTAGAAAGATAAACATTAGAATAGTTAAAGCAATACAGACAAAGTGAAAAATTAAAGCAGGATAAATTGAGAAAAATTATAGAGAAGTGTATGAGCGAAGGCTCATGCTCAATCACACCAAATTGGGGCAGATGTAAATATGAGCATCCAAACTTCAACGGAAGGGTTACATCAAAGAGCTACTACCAAATCAAAAAGGAGTGAAATCATCATAGCCATCATAGCCTACAAACTTGTGGGAAGATAACAGCCATTTGTTGAAAGTTTTATGAGCCTTAATACCTGCAAACCTAAACAAAGCCATATACACTATAGAAAAGGAGACAGCAAAGAGCAGAATGGGGAAGGGGATCCCATGCAGGATAAATATCATCAATATAGTCACCATAGCATGAGAATCCCTACACATTTGAAAATGAACCATCTTTTCCATACCTTTTAATACCAGAGCCAAGAGTATAATTAGGCCAACATGAAAACCCACCACAAGAAAATAGCAAAAAAGGCCAGGCAGAGGATAGAAACAATATACAAGCAGTTGAAAAGTCTATTGTAATTCTGCTAAGCAAATCAATTAGCACGTAAATTACACCATCCTAATCATATGGGACATATATGAAACTTACAGGCCTGGAATACAGCTCAGGAATATGGCCCAGAAAAGGAACCCATTCAGAATAAGCAATGCAGATGTTAACAACCCCCTTATTAATAATCATTGCAGAAGTTAACAAACAGCAAATGTAATGTGAGACAACATAACCCAAACCCAAAATATAATAGGAAATGCAGAAGTATAACAGAACCAAGATGGGAATGCAACAGCAGATTAGGTGGACCATAAGCCACATGTAATAATACCCCACATAAACAATAAAGACAATCGAGAGACAATCCTATTAGCGACTTGGGCATTAAACCCGATAATCCAGTTCATAACAACCAAGGCGACAAATGCCAGGCCATAAAAGAATTCGAATAGATAGTGCATAAGTTAATAACCAAGTAGATAATAGCATAATCACAGTGATCTGTACAAGTCTAACTGAACCAAGATGGAAAAAATAGTAGCAGATTAATTAAACCACAAACATCAGGTGATAAGCTGCAGCCCGATCAGAAATAGCAAAAATAATCAGAAAAATAACCCCAGAAGCAGCCTCTGGACATAAGACCCGAAAATCCAACAGCCAACAAATAAAATAGCAAAATAATTATTGCATCCACCATAAGATAATCTAGTAAAAAATATGGTACAACATAGACTCAAAAGGGGTTCAAAGGAGAGCCATCATTGAAATCCTTCAAGACAAAGAAAAGCATACCAGCAGCTAAGCCAACATCATCAGTAAAAATAGGTTGGAAGGAAATCAAGAAGTAATTTTGATCCTACAAAGAAACATTAATAATAACAAGGGTATTACAGTTTCTCTCCTTATAGGTTATGGAGGTGAGGTTAGAGAGCATAAGAGGGGCCACAACCCTATTAAAGAGAGAAAAGATAGATAAATTTGGGCCTGCCATGAAGCTATATAAAAATATAGCAATTAAACAATGAGACAACAAAGTCATGAACCCCAGCACAGATTTCTAGAAAAAGGAAAAGAGACAAAACACAGCCTTAATCATAAAATGGAAACTAGATGCAGTAAGACCCATAAATAAAATATTAATGGAAAGAAGTCTGTCCATGTTGATCAAAAAGTAAAGCAGAAAGTAAAACATCTCCCTCCAGATCCGGCTGATAAGTGAAAATATCTCCATCCAGTAGGTTAGAAAAATAAGGAACACCTTACCATTAACAGTGGAAATAGCAGAAGCAGTAAGACCCCAAATAAGGTTAGGGTAATTAATCCAGCAGTAGATGCCACAGAGATCACAAAATAATAAGAAAGGTATCAGGAAGATGCATCAACAAAACCCAAGGAAATAACAACACTAAACAGAAGTTGGTCATGCAGTTAAACATGTAACATAATAGGACAAAACAATATGATGAATTAATTTCTAAGGTAAGGGAGTTCGGCATTGTCCAAATTAACCAAACCACACAAATGTTTAGG